>CM033032.1:1252500-1575000 GCA_019207045.1 Branchiostoma floridae x Branchiostoma belcheri
AACTGACGGCTGAATTGCACACCTTTGAATAAAATCACTAAAACTATCGCATTATAATCAAACACATTATGTTTGCTAGCTCTAACACACCGAAAACACAATTAAAGAAATTCAAAAATGGAACAGCCTAGAATCGCAGGACTGGAATGACTCCTTCGCCACTTCAGGACATATCAAAACACAGAAAAAAACACCTACGAAATCAGTTTGCGTATTACAAACATAACACATCAAAGGCCGGTGGAGTATTGCTTGCAACCAGCCAACTCCTCCGAAATGTTATCTGGCTATATTTGTCAACTTTCTATCATTTTTCCGGTGACCCGTGGAGCCTGGTAGAGACTGCAACTTCCAAACGGACCTGAAACGGACTTATTGATCCCACCTTTAGGAGTCCTATAAGGAATTGGACTGTTCAGCTCATACCACGCACACCCAGCTCGACACATGCCTATCAAATCTAACCCCAGAAGCCACCATGCCCGTAGCCAGGGGGGAGGGGGGGGTCGGAATCAGGCTTGACGGGTCCACTTTTTCATGTCCAAGATTTTTTTTCAAAGGCAGACTGATTTGCATTTTTCCCTGATAGACATTTCAGCCAATCGTAGTGAGTCTATCAGCAAAATTTGCCCCAGAAAGTGCAGGAAATGGCTTTTCAGAGGGTCCAGATTTCAAAATTTCACCGGGCCTCCATGGCGACGCCTCGCGCCTTTGGTGTCGGACATGGTGAAAATATGTCGAGGGAGTTGGCCACAAAGACTTACGCAAAAGCCTTGTCCTTTAATAGAAATTCCATTAAACTTCGCAAGCGATTTGTTGCCTGTCAAAAAAAAAAATGCAGGAAATGGCATTTCAGAGGGTCAAAATTTCAATTGGACCCCCCAAGGTAGCTCACGCTTGCGGCGCTCGACGGTCCCACAATTACTAAAAAGAACCCCCCCCCCCCCCACAACCAAAATCCTGGCTACGGGCATGGCCACGCGTGAATAAATAACAGAATGGTTGACAGAAATGCCCCCATTATTTCCAGCGATTGAATAGACTCACCCTTTGGTAAGCGCGCCATAAAGAAAACGAAAAATGATGGCGAGCGTTTTTGATCCGCAATATGTCGCCAGTCTATGGCGGTTTGGGGAATCCCTTTTCACGGTACTTCAAGGAAAATCGCGTTTTGTCGCCTGTACTTATGTCCGGTTTAAAGGCGATAGGAACTGAAGTTTTCTTTATTTTCTTCATTTTCCTGGAAATTTGGCATGACGGATCTGTAACAGGATTAGAAAGTTCCGGGAATTGTGTGGCGGGCCGGCGGTCACATCGCCTGGTAGCCTAGAATCCAGGCTTTTTCGGGGGCGACACATACATAAAAGTGACAGTGATCTCGAACCAGTTTTAGCCGACTGAAGAGCTAGTCTTCCACTGGTCATGACAGAGAGGATAGACACTATGTACAGTATTTACAGGTTCATTTTAATCAGTTGCCATAAATTACACATTGAAACCGGAAGACATAACCGCACTCCTCTAGAACAACGAATATGTAGATACTGCAATCTAGATAAGTTAGAAGACGAACATCATTTTGTAGTAGAATGTAGTTTGTACAGGAAAGAGAGAGCTGAACTCTACAGACTAATAGAACCCATGTTCCCCCACTTCATACATCTAAGTAATATAGACAAATTTATATTCCTTATGAATCTAGACAAACCTTTACTTACAAAGCATATCTGTTCTTACATTTTCAATATCACAAAGAAACGAGAAGAAGCCGAATGTACGCAGTAGAATACGATTCTTGAGTAGTGTAGATCCATTGTATCATGTTGTATCGTTTGTTGTGACCTGTACTGAACCCAGTGGGTATGTATGTACAATAAAGGTCTTCATTCAATTGTACCAGGGAAATTCCCCTAGCTCTTTACGACAAGCACAATGAACAGTGAACCAAGACTTAACGTCCCGTCCTAAGTCGGTGTCTGCAACCCTTGCCGGTAGCGTGCATGTCACGGGTTCTAGTTCCGGAGGCAGGGCCGTTAAACACTGAACTACGCACGCTACACGCAGACGACTCTTTGGCTCCAGGGCTAACATATTCCCAAGGAAATGTTGCCACAGTCGTTCTGCAAGACCCTTGCTTATTTAGAGCTGTACGCAAAAGAGCTTGTTTTATTTAAGGCACAAGTTGTTATATGTAAAAAATTCCTCTATGCATGATCGTCGTGCATTGTGTGCCACATAATCATTGTCTCTGTTTCAATTTCCAAAACCAAAATTAGAAACTAAAAAAAAACACTCAAGAAACGTTAATAAAGGTAATAAGATACGCCAGAGAGCAGTTACTCAAGCAACTGGATATGATTTGGAAACGGTCAGACATTTCAGACATGTCAGACAGAATCCACTATCTTTCGTCAATGATCGTCCCAGAATTTACCTGAAACGTCTGACCGTTTCCAAAATCATACCCAGTTGCTTGAGTAACACCTTGTACTTCGCGTAAACCCTTAAGGACCCTTAAGCTAAGGACACAACCCGCCGGACGCGCAACTGCGTGTAACCTGGAATCCAGTCTCTCGCTCGGCCTTATACCGTAGTTAGTGCAAGCTCTCTACGGGGCCAGGGAAGCTCCCAGCCGCCGGGGTAAATGGCCACACCCGGTAGTATTTTCACGGGGTTAGACTTTAGCCCAGGGGGTTAATTATCCGGCCTAGCGAGGCCGGCAATTAACCCCCCTGGGCAAAGTCCAACCGCGTGAAAATTCTACCGGGTCGGGCCAATTATCCCGGCGGCTCAGACCCACAGTGGCCCCGTGGAGAGCTTGCACTAAGTACGGTAGGCCGAGCCAGCGAGAGACTGGATTCCAGGTTAAACTGCGTGCTGTCTACGTATAAAAACGAGGGCAATCTTTTGCCATCCGTAAGTGGTAAGTACCGTCTCCGTACGAAATCCTACAGAATCCAACGGATTTGGGAGCACGCAAACACGCCGTAGCACACAACCGCTCACGGCATGCAGACCACATATTGCCTTTATATTTATAAGAAACCGTTCGAGTGACGTGCGTTGACGTACTCTCTCCCTACTCTCAGTCCTTCCCCACATTTTCAGAAAAACTCGGCGGACGTGGCTTTCCAAAGAAACTTTGGCGTACGGACAAAAATCACGTACGGCGGGATGTGCCCTTAGCCTTTAATAGGAAGGCCTGTTGGAGGCTAGCACGAGCCTTCGCCATCTGTTTGAGCCTACAATGGCGGTGTTCCCGGCCGGCCTACCGAAGGATGACCCGGTCAGGTGAACTCTCCCGGAAGCCGAGTCCCTCCTTTCCCAGCCTCCCGACCACCGACGGGGGCACCACAAAGGCGCGGCCCTAGCGAGGTCAGCAGGGGGGTAAGGAACATTTCACGCCGGGTGGACCCGCCACAATCGCGCGGTCACTCTCCCGACCTGAGTCATCGGAGGCTGTTGACCCCGCGGGGGTGAAGGTCAGATGAAGGTCAGAAGCAATTTGGGCGGCCATTCTTCCTTTGTGTCGTCCTGACGCGGGAACATGGCTGCCCGCGGCGCTATCGCACGGTGCAATGCGCAAGGCGATTTATCTTGCAGTCTTTTGGGGGGCTAAATAAAGTCCTCGGCTTCAAATTCTGGATTTGAAGTTCTGTAACAGTGGGGTTCAAGCGCCGCCAACCTGACCATGATCAAGGGCATAGTGGTTTAGGCCTATGTCAGATCTCCAAACCGGGGCCCGACTTAGCAGCTTTCGGGAACGAAAAGTATGATATATTAAAGTATAAAAGACACCAAACTACACAGGACGTAAAGAGAACAGTCGTGGGCATTAGTTTGTTTGTTTGTTTGTTTATTTCGATCTCCAATTAGAGTTACAATTATTATCATAACTCTATTCTTCCTGGAGTCGTCCATCAACATTACAAATTAAAGCCATCAAATAACATAAAGTCAACAAATGTACATGTATACTGTTGTGTATATTTTTACGTATACATTTCTATTTTTCGTTTCCACATTCAGCCCGGCCGGGCCACGGTTTGGAAATGTGACGTTAACCTCACCGGTGCTGGCACGGTTTGTGATCTGAGGGTCGTTTTCGGCGCGACTTGAAACCTCTGTCCGTTGGGGATGGTATTAACTTGTCCTTGACACCCTGAACGAAGCAGAGTGATACAAGAGTAGTACCCAAGGGTCCGGCCTTTTGGCGTAGTGGTTAACGGCGTTGGGTTTGTGATCTGGCGGCGCGGGTTCGAACCCCGGGAGCCAGGAGACAACACTACTGGCCCCTTGTGTTTCAGTTCTACATACAGACGACAATCAGAGAACAATAATTAAGATCAAACTTTTCCGTGTAGACTTGACTGATTGATAACAACAATACCTTTTTAACGCGCAACAATTGTAGAAGATACAGTATGATGATGTGGAACCTCACACTCCTTCCAACCACCTGTTGCGTGGCGTCGGGCGTGGCGTAACTGGTAGAGCGTTCGGCTCGGACCTAGAGGTTCTGAGTTCGATCCCCACCGTGCCACGCCCCGACGTTGTGCCCTTGGGAAAGACACTTTACACGGCCTTCCTCACTTCACCCAGGTGTAAAAATGGGTACCTTCTGTCTGTACCGTGTATGTGGCACTGTTAATATAAGTTACAAAAAACTTGAGTGCAGTGCCACATTGTCCCAGTCTGTACAAAAAGCAAAATAGAAAAATTCCAACGGATCGGCATTTGCATTTACGTATGACAGGGGAAACGCGATTATTGTGGAATACAAACAAGCACACATTGTATGCGGGGATTGTCGCGCATTTGGTTGAATTTGGTTTCGTTTGATGCGGATCTCCATTAAGGTGGGGTCACACCTGCGTATATATTCAAGTCCGTACGAGGCGCGCATGGGAGTATTTACCTCCACCAGGCTCCACAGGTCGTTGTAAAAATAATAGAAATTGGACAAACATAAACAGGTAACATGTCAGACGAGTTAGCTGGGTCGCTAACCATACTTCTCGGTTAGCTAACTCATCTGGCATGTTATGCATCTATATTTGTCCAATTTGTACTATTTTCCCCGCGACCTGTGGAGCCTGGTAGAGACTAAGAGCGTTATACGCACCTCAAACGGACTTGAATATATACGCATGTGTGACCCCACCTTTAGCGACTGATAGGTGCAGCCCGGGTAAATCACCGTGTGGCTGATACGAGACGGGGGATTTGTGATGAATCACCAACTCCAGACACAATGATTTACACCATCGCACACCGGATCATGCCCCTACTCTTTTTCGAAAAGTGTGGCGTGTTTTTCAACGTGCGTGAGGTGTGGCTCTCCCCAAACACGGGACCTCCATTGGCATTGATCGTATCAGTTGGTCTCAACCTCTCCCTCGCGTGAATCACTAACGCCGTTCACAGGCGATAAGCGGGCTAAACTTGCGGAAAATCTGCATTGTAGTATAGTGTAGGACTTACGCTTTCAACTACTGCCAGGTCAAGGTCGGTAAAAATAGAGGTATGATACTATGGAATAAAAAAATACATCAATGGTGGCCTTCCACTCTGAAAAATGGGGGCTAACCGACAAGACAGGACAGCAACGCGAGGCGGCAAAAGCATTTTCCAGTCTAGCTCACTGAAAAACTATTCTTCCACAGGTCGTGACATAAAAGACAATCGCTATGTACAGTTATATATACTACAGTATTTACAGATTCTTTGTACCGGGGAAATCCTCCTAGCTCTTTTCGACAAGCACAATGAACAGTGAACCACGGCTTAACGTCCCGTCCAGAAGGACCGCAACCCTTTCCAGTAGCATGCATGTCGAGCGTGCGACAACGACAGGAATTTGGCACAAGTCTTTACGCGCTGTTTTCCGAATTCTGCCGTTTATTTTTCCTTTCTGGTGACATGTCGCCACTTTTCTAGCCTCCATAGCAGGCTCTCTGGGGGCTTTTTTTGGCTCATAATACACTTTTGCTGACCATTTCTATTTGTGCTGGTCGCTGATTGCTGGCCTTTTCTGACTGCCGCCCCCAAAGGCCAGCAATCAGCGACCAGTACAAAAAGAAATGGCCAGCAAAAGTGTATTATGAGCCCCCAAAAAGCCCCCAGAGAGCCTGCTATGGAGGTTAACACTTTTCCTGCTTGAGATCTGAAACTATTTCTGTCTGACAGGCTGCTTCTGTGCCATAAATTATGGGGTACAGGGTGAGTAGGAGGGCTCCCTTTATTTCCGTTCTCCCGCGCACTGAGCTGAGATGATGCATTCTGACAGAAGGAAAGATGACAAAGTGCCCCTTAATTAAGGCCCCTTTACACGCACAGAATCTGAATGAGCAGCAATGCCGTCTGAATAAAATTCTTTGTATATTCCTGGGAATGCGTGGTGTATTCTAGAAATTCTCACTGCATTCCTAGACTCCGTTGCAGTCTTCGGAACGGGGCTGTTTTTTTTTCTCCGACGGGGAAAACTCGCTATCACGGCAAACTCCCTTCCACAGCAAAGCCCCTTCCTCGGCAAACTCCCTTTCCCGGCACAAGAGAACATGGCCAACGTTAAAAATCGCGGACCAACGCCCCCCCCCCCAAAAAAACAGCCCCGTTCAGAATTATCATTATTTCAGACGGAATTTTCATTCTGGCTTATTCCGCCTCTCGTGTGAAGAGGCATTATGTCCAATTTGAATTCCCGCCCGAATGTGGTAAAAGTTTGCAAATTCTTCATTCTGGCTGGTTCTGCTTGATTCCTGCTAATTCGGTTTCAGTGTGAAGGCTCTATTACTGACCAAATAATGTTTGTCTCTGAATAGAGAGTTTGGGTTCACGTGCCCAACAGGCGTCAATGCTGTGAAGGAAATATGACAAAGCGTCCCTTACTGACCACTAGGCAGCTCGCTTTAGCGTTCGGCTCTGAAGCACGAGTTTTGGCCCACTCCCCTGACAGACTTCGATTCTGTGCCCTTGGGGAAAAGGCACTTAACGCCAATTCTCCCACTCCACTCTGGTCAAAATAAGTACCTAGCTTCGGGTAGGAACCTCGCTCGTATAGGACGCTTAATGGAGGTCCCGTGGTTGAGCACGTGAAAAGAAGTAATTGTCACCTCAGTGTTTTTGTATCAAATAGCATTATGTATTTTAGATAGTGATATACTGATATTACTGTGTTAAGCAAATACTATTTTAAATGTTTTGGTAATTTGGCCCAATAAATTTTTTTTAATTTGTCTGTCTACAACGCTTTTTAAGAACTGTTTTATTGCTTCAATTTTAACCACTTTGATGTTAACGATTTGTAATGACAAGTCGCAATTCAGCCGTGTGGCTGCAATGTCATTGTCATTTTTTTTAATTTCGAAATAAACCAGTCATATAATACTTCTCGCATCTAAAAGAGTAGGGGCCCATTCCGGTACTATGGCTCACTCTAACTCGAGCCCTTAAGGCCTACGTCACATTTCCAAACCGGGGCCCGGCCGGGCAGCCTTCGGGAACAAAGAGTAGTATATCACTGTTTGATCATGTATAAGACACCAAACTACACAACACGTAGAAAGAATAATCGTGGGCATTATTTGTGTATATTTTTACGTATACATTTCTATTTTTCGTTTCCACAAACAGCCCGTCCGGTCACCAGTTCTGAAATGTGACGTTAGCCTAAAATAGCCGTGTTAAGATCGTGATCAAACCGATAAAAGAAAGTTGTATGGCAGGAAGTCTGTGTTTACAGACATAAATCCACGTCGTCTTGTTGGCCGACACACTTGAGGTGGAGTAGCCGGTGTCTAGCCGGCCAGACAGGGCACTGAACGGGTAAACAGCAAAACTCCGGCCTTTCTTTGTTTGTTTGGGACGTGGAGGGCGCTCCGGCTACTGCAAAACAACATCATTCTTCACGATGGCTCTTCAAATGAAGGCTAGCCGGTCAGGCAGACGAACGGAGAAAAGGGGGTTTCCGGTTGTGTAGTAGTATTTCTTTTCGTAACACTTACAGTTACAGTGTACAGATAGGTCAATAAATGAAAGAATGACAAGACCTTAGAACCAATAGTGTAAATGATGCTCTAGACTCAACGTGTTGATATACTGATACTTATTCGTAGACATTCATGTAGGTAATTCATTGTATGCACTTCTTTGTTCACATGTATGTTTGCAGTAGACCTAACGAAAGTCGCTGTACTTTTGTGGTGTCAATAAAGATATATAGGCTAAGACAATATGTTTATTGCAAATTTTTGCCCGAGGGCTAATTGCAGGTACAAGCGACATGTAAAATAAGGAAAATACAAAGGTGCTAGGAGCTACATTCTATGACTATGCTGTGCTACTGAAGTGTACATTATACTGGTTTTGTTGGGTTTGGCTTCTTCTTTTTAGGCAGTGGAAGACGAATTTACCAGGTAAACCGACTTCAGGTATTCTCCAAGCTGAGGTTTCAGTCGGGAGCGAGTAATGCTTTCTTCCGGTCAGCAAGGTTAGTCCCCATGGCAAGCAGACGCGCCAGCTGGATGAAAAAAGAGAAGAATTTGGCCCAATAAGTTGCCATGGAATCTCAGTCAGTCTTTTGCAGTCTATCCGTCGGCCGGACAGTTCACTTTTATTCCTAACTTGTCCCCTATTACTATTCAGCCAGGCCGCAGTCTGGTAGAGACTACGTACTGCAAGGCAACAGTGTGCCCCTCGCCTGTAGGCGTAACATAAAGTTTCGCACAGCTGCGTAAGACGTAAGATAGGTTTTGTATTGTTCCTGGTAAACACAGGACCTCCGGATTCACCCCGACCCGAAAAGATGTCCCTAAAGCCCCCTTTACAAATCAAGGATTTAGCTCGGCCGAGTTGTCAGCGAGCTCTAAATTACGAGGAGGCATGACCCTGATGCCTAAGAAAAAATGGCAGAGTTTCTTCGTCGGCGTCAGAGTCATTACCGCTTACCACTTACCGGTCCCTTGACCGGGGGTGGTCGTGGGGGCACTTAGCAGCTGAGCACACCTCCCTCCATCTCACCCTGTCGTGGGCCAGAGCTTGGGTCAGAGTCATACCTCCTCGTAATTTAGAGCTCGCTGACAACTCGGCCGAGCTAAATTCTTGATTTGTAAAGGGGGCTTAACAAGCGTTCATCTTCACCTGAGTGGAGTGAGTGAGGGAATGAGTGTAAAGCGCCTTTCCTAAGGGCACAGGATCGGGCCCTTCCAGTGATCCATTCGCGCCCGCTCAGTGTGTGGCTCAGTAAGACAAATGATGCATGTGAGGGTTCCTGGTGGTTTGAACGGTCAGTTGAGCGTCATCGCAACATGGTACCTATCAGGGACAACTGTCAATTTACGAAGCAATGCTTCTCTTTCCTGTTCAAGGAGGCAACGACTCAATGTTGAAAGATCCTGTGAAAGATCCACGAGGGTCCGATTGTGAGACGGTTTTCTTTGAACCACCACAGGTGTTATCATGGCCAATAGGAGAGTAGAAAACGGGCAAAGGTTGGGTGTTAAACGATTAAACTGTTAATATAAGTTAAACGTCGATGTAGGTTAGACATCCAGGTAATAAGATACGCCAAAAATAGTTACTCAAGCAACTGGATATGGTTTTGAAACGGTCAGACGTTTCGGATAGAATCCACTATCCTTCGTCACTGACGTTAAAGTTAAAGTCCTTGCCATAGCAGATGGTGCAGAGGGCGGCACCCATCTCCATTTCTGTCGCCCTTGGCCACACAACATTTTGTGCAATCACTACAGCAGGGGCTAGTCCACTGGCAACGGTGTGTGTTCATCTACCTTCTCTTTCCCCAATTCTAAGCAGAGAAAGCAGCATGTCCATTTCTAAAGCTTTGGTTTTCGAGTCACAGCCTAAGCTGGAACCCCTCTGCGCAGCCTTTACCAGGGCTTTCTGTATCTGTATCTATATAGCCGGTATAACCGCCGTTCGGCGTAACACACCAGCTTCGCAGGCACGCGGCGCGACAGCAGCTGGTTATATTACACCGAACGACTCGTTACCCCTAACTTTTGCACATCTATCTGCAAGCGTTCTTTAAAACTACCGAGAGAAGATGCCCCTACTGTACTTGGTGATAGCAAGTTCCACTCTACGATAGTTCTGGGAAAGTACGAATTTTTGAACACATCAATCCTAGGTTGGTAACTCTGGTATTTGAAGGCATGACTGTTTCTTGTTCTTTTTTGAGCTGGTATTAGATACTTATCCGTTGGTACGTCCACCAGTTTATTGGTCATTTTGCACATCATGGAAAGTCTGGACATTTTCCTTTTGTCTTCAAGTGACATCCACTGCAAATCTGTTTGCATTTTGGCTTTACCAGTGCAAGCTAACGAGAAAGGACACAAATATGACATTTTGAGCAGCTCCGTGATCTAGATGACATGTCAGACAGTTGTGTAACAACTGTAATGGATAATTGGCCAAATCTGTTGGCGTCCAGTTCCTCTCTACAACTTTTTTCTTTTTGGCCCACATCCGTGACTGGGAACCGTCTGTCCAGCGCTGACCAGGACAAACAAACGGAGTGGTCAGTCAAAGCGGATGATGAACGAGGCGAGAGACCCTGGACATGGGTGATGGAGTGACCGTGAGGCCCGGGCGTAGCGGCGGGACACGGATGATTTACTGCCCGTGTCCCAGGTGGGGGCGGCCCGCGGAGGGAGAGGGATCAGGCCGGAGATTTACGGCGGTAAGTGCGGCGGGGGACAGGGACACCGCGACAGGTGCCCACAATCACTGGCCAGCACCTGCGACCTTCTCTTTCTCTTCTTTTGTTGTTTCTTTGTTTCGCATTGCCGGGCATGATATAAAAGATACCAAACTTCAAAAGACTTGAATCCTGGGTATTATTTGTGTGTATTTTTTACATGTAGAGACTCGAGTTCCCACAAATAGCCTGGCCGGGCCCCGGTTTGGAAATGTGACGTACCCAAGGAGGTCTGGACCACGTTGAACACACCAGTTTGGGTAAGGAAGTACAAGCTGCGCACGGCAGGACTGTAAGGTTCGATCCACTCATACGGGGACTCAAAGGTTCCGCACAACGAAAGCAATACAATGGGGTCACTAGGCAGCAAAGTAGCCGATATCCATAAGTGTGGTGGGCTCTTTAACGTACTCTAGGCGTGGCTCTCCTTTCTAATAACAAGAGACCTAGGCGCTTCTATCTCAAGAATGTCCCTAGGTGTGAGGAAAAGGTGTAAAGCACGTTTCTCAAAGACATAACATAGCGGTCTTAAAGGCATTTGAACCTGGAACCTATAGATTGTAACTAAGTCATCAACCCTTGGAAGAGGAAGACCCAAAACCACGTGGAGGAGAACAGTGTCAGATGACCTGGTGTCCATGGGTCTCTCCTGGAAGTCAGTACAGACAGCAGCACAGGACCGACCCAGTTGGAGGAAGAAGGTCATAGCCTTATGTCTCACCAGGGACGAAGAGGATAAGTAAGTAAGTAAGTCATCAACCCTAATCCGCAAGACCATCTTGCTAGAGATTCGAACCCAGAACCTTTGGATTCTAAGTGACACCCCTAATCCACAAGGCCACCCTGCTAGGGACTCAAACCCAGAACCGCCAGACCACCTGCGCCCTCCGATGTCTGAAGAGAAACGCCAGACTGACGAGAAAGATTGATGCCGGACGGACAGGCACTGGAGCGTGCCAGGGTAGAGGTCACGCTCACAGGACCTCGCCGAACATAATGGCGGCGTGTTCTCTCATAGAACGGTCAATGGTTCAATATGGTCAATTTCTGACGGTTCGTCTATCTTAAGATCTCTTAAGATGCTTTCGTCTGTAGTTCCCGCGACTTTAAGACGTTGTGCTGTAAGAAAGGGATACGTCTGCTCGTCTTGGGGGATGTCTTGGGTCCGTTTTCTCACGGAAGTGACCGTGAAAGGGCATGAAGGTCACCGGAGAGGCGAAATAAGACACCGGAGCCAAGTGTCGAGACAATGACTTGACTAATGACGTCGGCGTCAGTCCGTGACGCCCCCCGTCTCGGGGTTAATGATGTTACGTCACCGACGGAATGGGACGTCACAGGGCTCAAAATCAGTGCTAACAAGACTGTTATATTGTCGATACTATTCATAACGTTACTTTTATTTCATGTCTAAAGAACTTTATTGCGCGGCCATTCCAAAAGGTGCAATGTAGGAAACCTGTATGTACATGACAGTTGGACTAATGCTAATATCTTACCATTCTAAAGAACTTCTCTACTTAATTGATTGTACAGGTATGTATTTGTGCTTGATTGTGCACCCTTCTGTCTTCTAGACTGTTTGCCTTCTCCACCTGTTACTTCTGTCACGGTGTTGAAGTTTGGTCTTATCAAATGCAACAGAATCACCTGCATCTGACAGCCTCCACCAGTACCACTCTTTCTCTCTTTTTTAGTCAGACAGAAACGATGTTCAAAGATTGTCCCGGTAGTTTTGATCTTGACATCTGTTGTATGAAAACATTAAAGTAACAGGATTCATCGGTTCTATGATGGTTTATTGCAAATTCTTAACCGAGGGCTAAAATATTGTAAGTACATAACAACCATAAAATACAAATGGTCAAAATACTAGTCAAGATCCTACATATGTAAGGGGCGCTTTGGTCTTGTTATTTCGAGCCCTGTGTTGGAAGTGCTTTTAAACTTGACAGCCACGCCAGTTGAGGAGGGTGTGTGTGAAATATGGGCGCTCATGTTCGCAGCTATGTGCCCTTGTTAGTGTTGATGGAGGACCCGTGGAATCGGGATTTTCAAGGAATGTGTGAGATCGTGTCGCGTAATCGGCAGCGCTTTGGGCTCTGGCAAAACTTGCCATGCCACCGATCTTGTGCCCTTGGGAAAGGCACTTAACACGACTTTCCTCACTTCACTCAAGTGAAAAATGACTACATGTACCTAGCTTCGGCTAGGGCCGCTCCTAGGATAGGACGTTAAACGGAGTTCCCGTGTTTGTAGAGAGCCACACCTCGAGCAAGTTAAAGAACCCGCCGCACTTATCGAAAAGAGTAGCGGTCCTTCCCGGAGTGAGTGGATCAAACCTTACAGTCTGGTCTCTGGGTTGACATCTAGCAAACGTAATGATTTGGTCACCTGTTATGTCAATCCTCCCACAAATGTGGTAAAACTGAATAAACAAATAGAAATCATACATATCATCATCGTTAATTAAGTCAAAGTCATGTAAAGGTCGCTTTGGACTTATTATTTCGAGCCCTGTGCTGGAAGTGTTTTTCAACTTGACAGCCACGCAAATTGAGGAGGGTGTGTGTGAAATATGGACGCTCATGTTCGCTGCTATGTGCCCTTGTTAAGCTTGATGAAGCACTCGTGGAATCGGGATTTTTCAGTCACACAACATTAGTTATCGCTACCCACACCACGCGGTGGTTCGTCTTGTAAACGGTCGTCGCTAGGGTGGGTACCGGTACGGAAAATTCAGGTCAGGTGACAATAAAACTCAAAACACGTGAACGCCCAGCGCCCGCAGCCATTAAGTGCCGATATAATCTATTCATTTTCTAATCGCTCCAAAATCCGGTCTACTGATTTTTTTCAGGCCAGTTTATTTACCAGTCCAACAACTGAACAAGAAAACCCGGTTTTGTACCTGTACACTGTGGTACCCACTCCAAGTGTCTATCCAAGGGCATTATAATGTCTTCCTGCGGCTATCTCTTCCATACCCTGGGAAAACGCAGACTCCTAGCGAGGCACGCAAAGTTTACCGATCCCTACAACACGCACGCACGGGACACCCGCCGGCCCTCGAACCAGCTGGCCCCTACTAACACGAGCCTCTTTCGAGAAGCGAGCGATGTTGGGGACCGGCGTAAGTGGGGCCAGTTGGTAGTGGGGCGGGTGCATAGAAGCGGGAGGGCGCGCGTTAGGCAGGGGATCGGTAACTCTTATTTGCGACTCTTATTTGCGAAGCTTCTCGAGCAGGTTTCCCAGGGTATCTCTTCCAGGGAATCACTTCGTAGTAATGGTTGGTCCCAGTACCGTAGAGTCATTCATTTTCAACGGGAATTAATTTCTCAGTAATTTGAGAAAGGAGTTTTTTCCAATGTTTCTTCTTCTTTTCTACTGCTCAGCCCCCTTGACGGGGATTAATAGCAGTGCGCATGTTTGTTAGTAACAGGTGCTAATGCCATACAAACATAGGGAAAACAAAGGCAAAACAACGGAACATAAACAACTGATCTGTGGGTGCAAAAGACAAGACAAGTGAGTGTGGTGGGTTAGTGTTATTTACATATATACAAGGACGTGTAGGGGCGACTCAATGCAGCAGGGCCCTTGATCTCCAGTTCAGTTTTGAACTGGGAGAGAGACCCCGCCTCCGCCACACCAGGCTCAAGTTCATTCCACCTGTTTTAAAAGGTTGCTGTGGAAACGATTCTGTGCTACAATGATGATGCAGTGGAAGGGTATTTGCAGCGTCATGCTTTCCCGATGAAGAGACGATAAAATCAACGCAAACATGTGCAGATCTACAGTATTGTGATAACGTGTGGAAAGTAGGTCAGTGGGGTGGGGAGGGGGGAGGCATGTGCCCGGAACAGATGTCCTTGCCGCCATGACAGGTCTCCAAGGTCACCTTGCTCATTCTAACCTTGAGTCTCGCCGACGGTCATTTTCAGATAAATCAGGATCTGGGAGAAAAGATTCTGTACGTTTGATGTTTCCGGCGCTGGGATTTATGTATCTGGGACGCGGAGACGGAATGGATTATTCAGAGCACGCGTTGATTCATCTACAGTCAAGAGGTTAGCCTGGATACCATACCCCAACCTCAGATATCTTTCGTGTTGGGGTATGGCAGGATGGCTGTAGAAAGGTTCTCGAAGGCCCTTGATCATAGGGAGGAGAACCTACAACACACCACAGTTGGTCAGCAGGCCATCACAGTAGCGAATCAGGTACTTGGTGGCCACTGTTATGATGTTATGGATTCAAAAAATACAGTTGGGGGTCTTTAACCAATCATGGCAGGGGTGTAATTACCACCTGCTGATCCTGTGCTGTTCTATCGGTGGAGTTTTTTGCCCACTAGAAGGGGCAAAATTGAGAAGAGTTCCTATGTCATCCTGCCAGACCCCTGCACGATAGATACTTGAGATCGGGCTGGGGTTTGGTAACCAGGCTAGCGTTGTTTCATCTACATTCAGGAGGTGGGTGGGTGGGTTTTACAGCGCACAGCTCGCTATGTTTATATAGAGCGGGGCTGATGTATGCAAGAGGTGTTGTGTGACAGTCCTTACGTAACGCTGTTCCAAGAAATGGGTCTCAGGAGGTGATAACAAAAGTCTACGTATTTTAAAGCCCCTTTTAACCTCATGAACAGGACGAAGTGGAAAGAGCTGAAGAAAGACTGAATGCAGCTGCAGGGTGTCTACAACCACTGCAGCAGCAGGACACAGTGGACTACTACTACTTCATCCTCCTAACGCCCGGTCCCCAACGGCATTTACCTTATGGGGAAATGAAATGACTGACGGTACTCTGCTGTAGGAGAATGCTACTACTTTAACCTCATTGATTAAAGGTACTCTGAGAACAGTCAGAGTAGAGTTGAGTTCTTCTGGCGCAGGTTACTAAGGAACATCCAGTTACAATTTAGGCCGCTCTTCAATTTCTGAATTGAATATAACGTTACATTTCCAAAAGAAAAATAACGATGAAGGTACTAATAGACAGAAACCCAGGTAAAATATGAAGATAAACCAAGCAGCTAGGTAAACGGATCACGATTTCATCGCGATCGGGTCATTTAATATTTTAGCCCAATTTGTGGGAGATGTAACATGCATTGGCATAATACCGGTAGTAAGACTTATACCGGTAGATTAAAAATACTGGAACTTAAAGAGATCTACACATGCAACAATAGTTATTTCTGAGCTGTGCACACTTCAGACATCTAGGTGTCCAATACACCATTTACAAAGCATCGATAACAATGCATTCGAAGACAACAAGGCCAAAAGTTTTCAGTATACTTTTTTTTAAATTTCGGGGTAGGCAGCTCGTCGTGGGACGAACACACTGTCACATTCATTGCCAAATTTATATAGATCATAATTACACATGCTCACGGCACAAGACGAACATGATTCAACAACAATCTTGAATTTCTGTTGGTGACCTACAACTCATGTAAAAGTGTGAAGAACCGTTGCATAATAGCCCGGATCTACGACTGAATGGGCAAAATTGAACGTACGCAGCCATTTTCCCGCCATTTTTATATCTACGCTAGCAGTGAAGTGTTACGTCATAGCGGTTGTGACGGACAGAAGTTAAATGAAAATTCTTGACAGTATACGTCCGTTTTCTCATGACATTTTGTATGCTCATGCAGGTTTATGTTTTATGCATTTACTGACAGAAAAGGAAGGAACATCAGAGGATGTATAAATGTACATAGCGGCAGTTAATTGTGCCGTGTTTCTTCCTACCGTATTTTGTACCCCTCCCAACCACGCGCCCGTTCGCCGTGTAATTCCGCGGCGTGTTACAATTACAATATTACGCTTTTAGCAGGACAAGAGTGGCAGAAAAGTTACACAGAAGAAGTGGCAAGGGTAAGCTATAACAGCAACATGTAACTGGAGAAAATGATGCGTTGACAATTTGTCAAATCAGTATGGCTAGAGAAATCGTCGTAAACGTACCGGTCTCGCCCCCCCGGCGATCTCGCCCCCCGGGGGGGGGCGAGATCACTAGCGTTTTCGCCCCCCTTTAGCGTTTTCGCCCCCCCCCCCCCATGAGCAGCTGGTTACTACATATTACAGGTGCGCTACCTGGTACTATACTGCACCTGGGGAGTAACGTATATGGTGTGTTACCTGGTACCTATATGGCACCTTATTACCGTACCGTAAGATGTCATACCTCGAAAGTCGATACTATATTGTTCGGTGCAAACATGACATTGAAATGAAAAAGACAATTTTTGCAGCTGAGGTGGCATAAAAACAGTGCTACTGCGAACGTATAAATCAACACCGTCTATGGTACGGAATACGTCAGCTATATGTTTTCAATTTGGCACAGTGTTTTCTTTCTTGTGCTGGAAACATTTCCAAAGCACTAACAAAAACACACGTGAATAATAGTTTCTCATTATAAACACTATCTAAGTTGATATAGCTGTTGCTAAATGCTACACAAACACTAGTAAAGTACCTGTCTTAAGAAACACGGGTAAATGCATCAGTTCCTAAATACTAGAAAAACAGTCATGTTGGAGGTGAACGTATCCCTTGGCCAGGTGCATATACCAAAATGTGCGTAATTCTAATTAATACCTAATATTTGCATAATTAATAAAGACATTACATAGTTCTTTTGTGGTCACTTCATGGTAGAGACTTCATATTGGAGATATATAGGTTGCTTGAGGACAGGTGAATACAATGAAATACATCTTATGTCAAGACTCAGGTATATGCAATAATGGGAATACAAGGGACCCAACCCTCCTTGTCTGAAACAAGTTCAACTATCTTATTACCATGTAATTACGTTAATATTGATACTATGAATGGAGTTATGTATCAAACTCGTGTACTTATATCATTCTGAAACTACATTTTGTGATTTATACCAATCAACTTCTAAAATGGCATGTAAAACCGTTTTTTTTGGAGGGGGGGGCGAAATCGCTAAAGGGGGGCGAGGTAGGGGGGCGAGATCACTAGCCGGGGAGGGCGAGATCGCTAGTGATTTCGCCCCGGGGGGGCGAGATCGCTAGTGATTTCGCCCCCGGGGGGGGCGAGATCACGGGGGGGCGAGATCGCTGTCACAAATCACTAGCGATCTCGCCCCCCCGGGGCGAAATCACTAGCGATCTCGCCCTCCCCGGCTAGTGATCTCGCCCCCCTACCTCGCCCCCCTTTAGCGATTTCGCCCCCCCCCCAAAAATGGGTTTACATGACATTTTAGAAGTTGATTGGTATAAATCACACAATGCAGTTTCAGAATGATATAAGTACACGAGTTTGATACATAACTCCATCCATAGTACCAATATTAACGTAAGTACATGGCAATAAGATAGTTGAACTCGTTTCAGACAAGGAGGGTTGGGCCCCTTGTATTCCTTTATTGCATGTACCAGAGTCTCGACATGAGATATATTTAATTGTATTCACCTGTCCTCAAGCAACCTATATATCTCCAATATGAAGTCTCTATTATGAATTGACCACAAAAGAACTATGTCATGTCTTTATTGATTATGCAAATAAGGTATCATTAGAATAATGCACATTTTGGTGTATGCACCTGGCCAAGGGGTATCTTCACCTTCAATATGACTGTTTTTCTAGTATTTAGAAACTGGTACGTTATATGCACCTACCCTATGGATATCTTCACCTCCAATATGACTGTTTTTCTAGTATTTAGGAACTGGTGTTTTACCCGTGTTTCTTATTAAGACTGGTACTTGACCATTTTTTGTAGCATTTAGCAACAGGTATATGAACTTGTGCGTAGATAGTGTTTATAATGAGAAACTATTATTCACTTGTGTTTTTCTTAGTGCTTTGGAAATGTTTTCTGCACAAGAAAGAAAATACTGTGACAAATTGAAAACATATAGTTGACGTATTCCGTACCATAGACGGTGTTGATTTATACGTTCACAATAGCATTGTTTTCTATGCCACCTCTGCCATGTCAGCTGCAAAAAAAATTGTCTTTTCAATGTAGTGTTTGCACCGAACAAGGTATGATATCTTACGGTAATAAGGTGCCATATAGGTACCAGGTAACACACCAACTACGTTACTCCCAGGTGCAGTATATTACCAGGTAGCGCACCTAATATGTAGTAACCAGCTGTTCTTAAGACCCCTCCGAGGAATACTAGTAATGTTCTGGGGGGGGGGGGGGGCGAAAACAAAGGGGGGCGAAAACGCTAGTGATCTCGCCCCGGGGGGGGGGCGAGATCGCTGGGGGGGGGGGCGAGATCGCTGTCACACCGGTATTATGATAATAGATGTTACCCCAGAGGAACCAATTGCAGACCAGGATTGACCTGCAGCCGCTGCGGCCGAGTCTGCCTGTCACGGATCGGGCTCGTCAGCCACCAGCTGCACCAGACGTGGGCAACAGCCATCCCTAGACGATCTTCGTAATACTCCCCTCACATTAGGCGCGATTAGATCGGACGACGAGTCTGCGAGCTCTAAATTACGAGGAGGCATGACTCTGACGGGAAGGGGGAACTCTGCAATTTTTTCCTCGCCACCAGGGTCATGCCTCCTCGTAAATTAGAGCTCACAGACTCGTCGTCCGATCGAATCGCGCCTAATGTGAGGGGGGTATTAGCGAAGCAGAGCCACGATGACCCCAGAGGAACATTATGCTAACCTTCAAGCAGATGTAAGGTTAGGATCTGGCTCAGTGCTTTACTCGTCTTTTTGCGACATTCTTAAAGTGCATCTCTTTATGAGTGCCCATTTTCCTTACTCTCCAAGCAGAGGTTAGGCTCCGGCTGTTTTTTTAACGTTTTTTTAGTCGTTTTTATCGGCTTTCTATTTTGTCATTTTTCTTGAAGTACGCCGCCAGTTAGGTTTTGATACAGCAAGATATAAAAAAAAGATAGAAAGCCCGATAAAAACGACTAAAAAAACGTTAAAAAACAGCCGGAGCCTAACCTCTGCTTGGAGAGTACATTTTCCTCCTCTCCTGTAAAAACTGCGTAGAACATCGAGACTGAGCCGAGGCTGCAGTGTCTTATTGCAGTCTGTCCCACTTGGTGCAATGTGATTCTTAAAAGATAGGGGGCGCCACTGAGTGGCTAAAATCCCCAATGCTTCATGGAAGGTGTTCGTGGAACCGATTCGTGTAAAGTTTCATGTCTTTCATAGGACGCAAAATCACGTCTTCCCGAATGAGTTGACTTTATTTGAAATATTTATGTAACGTTATATACACTTCGTATATATCTTTCAAACGAAACATGTACAACAACATAGTTAAAAGCTCCATAATATCTTTTCAGTATAACGTGAAGTTTCGCAGTAAAAACTGGTGAACAGCAAAATCTGAAGATACTCTGGTAAAGATGACGTTAAAAGAAAGGTAACCCTGGTTCACCTTTATCCACTGGTAACCTATATACGTTGTTTAAAAAAACCCTGGGTATTTAAGATAGCAATCGGATGGACAGTGGTTTTAGTTTGTAACGTTTTCAAAATATTTCAGTTTGAAACCTTCATACCCTGTCTGTAGAAACAACGGATATAGGTTACCCTGCGGAGAAAGGTGAACTCGCATTATGCTAACGTTAAGCGTCGATGGACAACAGAAGAACCACTTTGGTAGTTGTATACAAACAATTGTTCTTTAGAAATTGCATATATACAGGCAATGTTACAGTCGAAGAAACATCATTTCACAACGGTGTAGTTTCTGACTCGGCGGTAGGGGGCGCTCGTGTAGCGCCCCTGGAACACGTTATGCAGAGGATATTGCTTCTAATCTTGTACAGAGCAAACCAGAGACCATGTGCTACCGGCGCTGCAACAAACACTGCGGCAAGACTGTACGCTACTGCCAGTCCCCAACTCTTATCATAATCTATAAAAACGTACACCCACGTTTCCCCATTAACCCCCGTACCTCCCATCCCCCAGTATACAACAAGTCCCACTAAGTATAGAGCTGTCCAAATCATGGGATAAACACAGTGTAAAAGTCTTACCGGAACCCCTGAGAAAATCAGTTCTACGAACAAGAAAGTCACGTTTAAGACGTATTTGTTTACGTCGATGACTGAGTCGATGGTGTGTTGGTTGTTTTCCCGTACCACGGCCCAGTGTACCACGGTGACCAGGACGCTGGTACCGGCAGTGACGTTGTAGAGGAGCCAGGCGAGCTTTAGGTACCACGGCAGGGTGCGCCGGAGTAACGGGGTGTAGGAGGAACCTGAGGTAAAATATATAGAGTCATTTGATGATTATTAGTTAATTGAAAATAAAAATACATAGTAGCTAAAAGGCTGAATTTCGTATAATCTTACAAATCTCTTCCCTCATGACCTCAATGAAAAGCGGCCTTCAGGCCAATTTGAGATTCGTCGATGTAGGTTAGACATCCAGATAATCCTAGGTAATTCTTTGGAATCCAAATTTTCTTCAGTCTGAATTGTCTTAGAACGTTTCCTATTGGACATCTGAAATGGTCTTCATTCATAGTTAGAGTATAAAAGACCTGTTTCTTCCAGATCATTTCAGTGTCACTGACGAAAACTTGTGGATTCCAGTTGAAACGTCTGACCGTTTCAAAACCATGTCCAGTTGCTTGAGTAACTACTTTTTGGTGCAATTTGAGATTCTCATAAATAAAGGTTAAAACAAACAAGTTCTAATTTCTAAAAAGTCAGTCCGACCCGGTACGTTATAGAAGACCGTGACAGTCGCCATAAGTACGACGTAAGCAGCGTGAGGTTGGGGAGGCACAGCAGGACTTTAAACCGTTGCTTCAGACAACGGATATAGGCTACCCCGCGGACAAAGGTGAACTAATGTTACCTGGTAAGTTAAAGAAGACCGTGAGAGTCGCCGTGAGTACGAAGTAGGCTTCGATGAGAACTAGAAAGATGCTGGCAGGACTTTATATCGCTGGTTCAGACAACGGATATAGGTTACCCCGCGAATAAAGGTGAACTAACGTTACCTGGTACGTTATAGAAGACCGTGAGAGTCGCCATAAGTACGACGTAAGCAGCGTAAGGTTGGGGAGGTACAGCAGGACTTTAAACCGTTAGCGTTGCTTCAGACAACGGATATAGGTTACCCCGCGGACAAAGGTGAACTAACGTTACCTGGTAAGTTATAGAAGACTGTGAGAGTCGCCAGGAGTACAGAGTAGGTGGTGATGAAAATCAGTACAGCAGGACCTTGTACCACTGGTTAAGACAACGGATATAGGTTACCCCGCGGATAAATGTGAACTAACGTTACCTGGTAAGTTATAGAAGACCGTCATAGTCGCCGTCAGGACGAAGTAAGCCGCGATGAGTACCATTGTGAGGTTGGGCAGGTACAGCAGCACCTTGTAGCCGTGGTCCAGGCTCAGACCGTGGTACACGCCGTCAAAACACGTGACGCCCGCCAGGTACACGGCAGCGAGCACGCGGTACGTCACGAAGAATGCTGGGTGGCAACTCCACTGGAACGGCAATGGATGGATGAATGAAGGAAGGAAGGAACGGACAGATGGATGGATGGATGGATAAATGAATGAATGAATGAATGGGTAGATTAATGGATTAATGAATGGCTGACTACATAGATGCATGGATGGATGAATGAATGAATGAACAAATAAATGAACGAACGAAGAACGAGGGGTGTCAGATCTACTTGAATCGTGCCATGTATGTAGTATCCATATAGGCTAAATGATATCACATTTGTAAAATGAAATGATACACAGGTACATGTATTGTGAGTGCTACACGCACGCGGTAAAATCACAAAGAACGCGGGGTGGCAGGTTCACTGGAACGGCAAAATGTCGCAAATGCTTTCATTTTCATATGTATTGCCACAACGCAGTACACGTGGAACACAGTGGCAGCGACATCGGCTATCGTGCGCCGCATATTCGTAAAATGCAATTCGGTGTGTATAACGTAAATGGTGCCACGTGCCCTCTGCGTTGAAATTTCAATAAAATGAAATAAAGCAATATTCAATAACTATATCATACTAAATGAGCGGTACTGAATACACCTACCAATCAGTGCATGTACACAAATTAACCCAACCATATGCATGTTTACACATCCACAATCCTTCTATATATAACAGTCAAGGTGTGACGATGGGGCTTCCCATGACGTCAGCTGGTTGGAGCTGTGGCGCAGTTGGAAATTCGTCAACACGATTCTTGATTCTTTAAAAAAATCAGTAACACCTCAGATTGCTCTTAGCTGGGTTCTTGTGATGATATTGCAAACTGTGGCATCTTGTCTCGTTTGCAGAAATTGCAATAACCATAGAATACTCAAGTTCAAAGGTCATCAGACTTGGGGGAATCCCCTACCAATACCTGGTAGCCATTTTCACAGGTAAGAACGACATTCTTTTGACGACATTAAATTGAGCTTCGTTGACACTCCTGTTTCGATTTCCTACCTCGTTTGACGCAACAACTAGTCGAATAGTTAACAGTGTCACACAGTGCGGAAGGTAGCAGGTGCTAGATGAAACGTCTAGCCGTTTACAAAGTCTATTCAGGTGCATTAGTTCAAACAGTTACCTTGTGTATTTCATTACAACATAGAGATAGGTGAAATATCAGTTGACAATCAGTTGACAAAAGAAAAATCAGTTGACAAAAGAAAGCAAGATAGCAGTGCCCTAGTCGAATAGGTTTCCCTGTTTTTGTTCCAGTTGCATCCAGGTAGACAGAAAACAAAAATGGGGTCCAACGCATCGAAATCTGCGCGTCGCCTCGAAAAGAAAACTGAAATGAACGCGGACGCCTGTGTTGTTGTAAGCGGGCTTTCGGGTCGTGTGAACAGACAGAAGCTGTGGGAACATTTCCAGACCGGGCGCTTTAAGATACGACAACTCGTCACGTTTTCAAAAATAGGAATTGCAGTGGTAGAGTTCATGACGCCAAAAGGTATGTACGCTAACTATGTATCAATTATTCCATAGAAGTGACAGAACGTTCTAAAACTTGTCTCTATAGCCACAGCCAACAGTTCCTCTTGGGAAATTCTAGCCCTAAGAAAGTGCAGTAGATACTATAATCTGCTTGTCATTTCTAAGACATGTCGGTTTTGTTCATGTAGATGTAGCCGGCGTGCTCAAAGAGAGACTGCTGGAAGTGGCAGAGCTGTCATCCGTGTTTCCTCGAGATGCAAACGGGACCACCTTGCGGGCATGGCTAGTTGTTAGCGCCCTATGGGCATTCCTCTTCGAATCGAGACCAGCTGACAAGGTTGCAGTGGTACACCAAGAATCAGGTAAATGTGTGCTTGAGACAAGTCGCTAGATTGTGCACATCTAAGAAATTTCCCTTTTGACCAACACACTATTGAGAAGTCAATTTACTAGTAGCTAACAAAGGTCATATTATGAAAATCCCCTGACAAACCTACAAACACATTAGTTTCACATATACACAATGCACAGGGAATTCAAACTTCATCCTGTAGGTAATTTCCAAAGCTCCGTTGGTGGGCCTGTAGTAACGTTTTGTACTTAATATGATGGTGAAGGCACGCTTTCCTCAATAAAAATTGATCTCCTAGTACATGAGAAGCATCTTGTAGCATTTGACCCCACCACTTATTAACTAAAATGATATTAAAGAGTGGGCTGTGGTGGCCCGCATCAGTGTTAACGAGGAAGAAAAATTTAAAAAAAAAGTGCCATTTTGTTCCTTACTACAGGTGGACCTCAGCGGTCGGAAAGACCAGTAGCTGATGTGAACTCAGAAGCCTGTCTCGTTTTGAGTGGGTTTCCGGATGATGTGAAGAGTTATGGGGATTCTCCGATGTGTCTTCTGGGCCACAGTTTTGAATGGATGCTTCAGCAGGAACACATAAGGCAACTGGTCTGGTTTCCTGAGACAGGAACCGCTCTTATGGAGCTCTCCATGCCGGAGTGTAAGTACACACACGTGTATTTATCAAATGTACAACAGAACCTGGTTACGCTATTATAACGAATGAAGACCTTTATTGCACATTTTTGCCACACCGGGCTAAGTACAGGTCACATCAAGACATGATAAAAAGATACAGTTCACAGATACAAAATAAGACTATTGGTAGATAAATTCAACTTCTCCTCGCTTTTCTGTTATAGTGGAGATAAAAGAGCATATATGCTTCATGATCGATGGTTTGTCTAGTTGCATTAGGAAGATGAATTTTTGTACAGAACTTAAGTGTATGAAATAAGGAAATTTGTTTTGTATAACCTTATACAGTTCATTTCTCTCTACGGCACACAATCTGCACTCTACTATAAAACGGCGTTCGTCCTCTATTCTAAATATATCTAAATTGCAATATTTGCATACCCTTTGTTCCAGAGGGGTGCGAGTATGCCTTGCTGTTTCAATATGAAGTTTATGGCAGCTAATCCTTTGTCGTGTGGCAGCATTCCTATCCCTCATATAGGGAATCAGCTATGTTTTCAATCATTTTTCGTGCCTTTCATATGAATCATTCTGATTTCATCAGCACACATTGGACCCTTCCAGCCGAACGCCATATCGAACTAATAGAATCCCCTGTTCTATTACGAATATAGTACTCGGTCAACAAGACTGGCAATATAAAAATATCATTGCCATGACGACGATTGAGGTGAACAACAATACAGCTCAAATCAGAAATAGACTGGAACTTCCCTGTCGCACTATCCCTGACACAATATACTAGCCCACCTGTAACATAAACCTACAGCCAGCAGAAATGTACTATCCCTGGTACAGCACAATGGTCTGCCAGTAACCTAAACCTACAGCTGAGCACTACAGTGTGTAGTGGAGAAAAAAAAATAAGGAAGAACCAACTGGTACAGATTTGGGGGGGGGGGGCTGGGGCTTGTATACCCAGCATACTGTGGCCGCGGACTACTAGCATTCCTGTGGAAAAATGCCTGTGCAATTCCTTTTTGCAGACTGAACACAATATATACCATTTAACGAGTCCCCTGAGGCGTCGTCAAAAACAGTCCTAGTGGGACAGCTGAATGGCCAAAGAAAAATACTATGCCATTTTTGTTGAAGACTATACCGGCCGAGTACAGTTGTTTTGGGAAGGGTATGCGCTACATAGCGTTACTTTGTTCATGGCCAGGATGTACATGTAAAGCAGTGTACGTAGAAGAGACGGGACTCTGCACTAGCGGACTTTGTAGTAGGGTCTTATTATCTCCATGAAAAATGGACATATAATTTAGTTTTGGGTGTGTCTCTGTGTGAGTGTGTCTGTGTGTTTGTGTTTCCGGATATTTGTGGTCAGCATAACTCGAGAACCCCTGGAAGGATTGCCATGATATTTGGTATGTGGGTAGGTGTTGGAAAGACGAAGGTCAAGGTCAATTTTGGGCCCCCTGTAATGTGACCTTGGTACTGCAGCAGGAATTCCATTTTTTGTATCTTTTGACCTGGATGTGCTACGGTCTGGATTTTTTGGTGGCAAATAGCTTGTGACATAAGGAATAGGTGGTGCATGTTTGGGCCCCCTAGCAGGTTGCTCTGGAACTGAAGGGGCGTTTTTCTCAAAATCTTCTTAGGAGGATAACTGGGCAAGGGAACGACAAATTTAGGTGATATTTGATATGTAGGTAGCTTAGTCAGAGATGTACATAATCAGGTGCAAATTATGCAAACTGGCACTTAATTTGCATAATTAATGAGGGAAATCTATATTTGTAGGGTTTACATATATGACAGGCATTTGAGTCCTACAATGGCAGTTTGTTGCATTTACATAATCGGGCTATTTCATGGAGATATGAGATCTCCGAACTCTTGTATTTGGCATGTGGTACAAGCTCCTCCCCTACCGCATTGGCTGAAATTATATCTCCCTTACTGCAACTATATACGCCCCCTCCTCAAATGGCTGTACCCAGGGGATGTAGCCTTCGACAAAGAGTGCATAGCATTTTTCTTTCGTCCGTTCTGAGAGGATTTCATGGCCAGAAAAGCTAAACAGAAGTCAGTCGGTATTATCATTTGAATAGCGGCGGCGGCTAGTTCTGTCCTACTTGCGCCGTCTTTGACCGAGGCTTTCCAAATAGAACATGATCGAACAGGGGGCGGGGCTTTTTGGTGTTCGGCTGGAAGGGTTCATTGAAATTGATGTTTGAAAAAAAAGTACTCGTCACCAAAAGAAGATACCAAATGATTCTGAGCCATACTAGACAACCGCTGACTACGGTTGATTTTCAAAATGTGTAACACTGTGTTTCCCATCTTTAATCATTAATGCTATAGCAAAGTGATATGAAGTGACATTAAACTGTTGAACACTGCTAATCTTATCATTCTTACGTTGCTCCTGTAGGGGCTGCCAGAGTTCTCGCAGACGAACATCGACTAATGAAAGAGACAGGGCTGCGAGTGAGAAAAATGGAGCTTCTGTTTTCTCCATTCGAGTTGTGTCGGAGGCTGAAAGAAGAGACCGTTCATTTGAATAAGCAGAGAAAGGCTGAGAAGAGGAAGAACGCACGACTGAGGGAGCAGATCGCCTCCTTGTCCACCGGCGTCAGCAGTTCGTACGACATGAGCTGCGCCCCCCGCGGGGTCTGCGTCATCATCAACAACATCCACTTTGAAGACATGGCGTACCGGAAAGGGGCGGAAGGAGATACAGGTAATTTCTCTGATGTCATAATGTCTTATTTTTCCACTTTACAATCAAAATATATCAGGTAAATCCTTATAATTTCACCCTGAACGTTTGACTTTCAGATCGACTTCGAGAAGTCTTTGAAAGCCTTGGTTTCACGGTCGTGACCTTCCGTGACCTTGACCATGCCAAGATGGTGGCTAGTATGAAGGACCAAGGAAAGGCCGACCACTCCAACTACGACTGTTTCGTCTGCGTCATCATGTCGCACGGCACCATGGGAAAGGTCTACTCCTCCGATGACGTAGGCATAGATATCTGTGAGCTCATGAAGCCCGTCAATGCTAAGAAATGCCCCTCTCTCAAAGGCAAACCAAAGCTGTTCTTCATTCAGGCTTGTCAGGGAGAGAAAACACAAAGAAAAGAGGGCTTTGATCATGGCGAGTTTGACGCCAAACCTGTCCCCTTCATCTGCCACGAAGCCGACTTCTTCCTGGGCCTGGCCACGGTCCCAGGCTATGTGGCTAGGCGGGACCAGGACGGGGCTCCCTATGTGCACCATTTGGCAAAACTGCTGAAAGATTTCGGCCCAACTCACGACATGTCCGCCATCATGGCCATGGTGTGCGACAAAATGAACGACATTAATGACGACAAGTTTGGGTGGATCTCCTCAAACCACAGCACTTTGCGTAAAAAGGTCGTCTTCAACACAAAGTGATTCATTCTGATCAAAATATTTGTGACATCAGAACCGTTGTTTCGGTTCCCAGAACTTTCTTTCTGGCATTGATTTGGTCTAAGGGCTTGAGACACAGATATTTCTATGACTGGATACTACACCAATGTTGTAACATATATATACGCAATGCTTTACGATGCTGGGATAAGGTGGTACTTTTATCAGTCATATTGTTAAATTATTCTTATACTCCGCTCAAAATGATACTACTATTCTGTTGTATATATTTATATATATATATATATACATATATATATATATATATATATATATATATATATATATATATATATATATATATATATATAGAGAGAGAGAGAGAGAGAGAGAGAGAGAGAGAGAAATATATAGATAAATAGATTTATAATGTTTTACCTATATTGGTGAGGTACGATGGCAGCACTCACGCGATGTTATTATACTTGCCTTAAGATGGCACAGTTAACTTTGTGTATTGGGGGTAGTGTTTGCATGTCCAAGTTTCATATTCAGGAAGATTAAGTACATGTACTTACAATTTCGTGTATGTTAGCTATTTGATAAAGTATAAAACTTACCCAAGAGATGCACTGTACAGGCTTAAAAGGTAACAACAGCAACTCCGAGAGGTTAATGAAAACGACCGATATACTACTCCTAACATGTGTATGTTGGTGTAACAATAATTTTTTGTATAGGTCATTCAGTTATCAAAAGTTCAGTTGTATAATATACAGTGTATATATAGCAAATGAAATAACCTCATCTACTGTGCAGAAGATTAAAATGTATGCAATTTGGGATTAAGATATATGCAATTTGGTGGGATATCTAACGCTCAGGTAGTATTTGTCTTTTCCCTATTTCAATAGTTGATTTGTTTTGCCTTGAAGCCTCAAATGTCTGACGTAGTTAAGCTCTCACATCAATAATGAACGGACTCTAGGTCAAAGGTGATCAAACAAAACGCCTCCCAATAATGGTCACGTTTACAACAAGAACAAAAACACGATAATTTGGACTTGGAGATTTTTGCATCATCAGTAAAGTTGCGACCACGTTCCTGGTACAATTTTTGTCGACTGTCCGATTTTTAGTATGGCATAACGTTAGCTATGACTGAACGGATACACAAAAACGATAAATGACAGATGAGTTCTGAACGGCACACCTGTGGTCGAAGCAGGGATCAAGGCCAAGGCCAAAGGTTAATTAAACAAAACGCCTCCCAGCAAATAATATTGATGTTTTTAGTAGCCCACAATTTTGTTACGAATGTCGTTTTGTTCATTCATTTTTGTCGTGGGATTCTTAGTGACGGAATGAAAGAATCAACCGACGTCACTAAAAAAAGCAGAACTTCGCACGACACACCTGCGATGACTACTACGACTTCCCTGTTGCAAACCTGTCGTGCGACAATCGTCTGAGCGTCAATCTTAGAAGGCACACACCTATGGGCGCGGTCAACTTGGTCGTGCGATCGTCGTACGATTTTGATGCCATAGGATTTTCAAGCAGACCATGACAGAACAAACCTCCGACGTGGATCCAAAACAGCATTTTGTGCACCAAGACAGTTGAACTTTGTAGGAGACGTACATTTCCTTCCTCCAAACAGCGCCCGAAGTTAGCGATCGGACGACGATCGGACGACGCACGTGACCGCGCCCTGACCGAACCCAACCCAACCGTAGAACCTACCTGTGACTTGACGAAAGCGTAAGAATTGTGGAAGTCCAGTCTGAAGTTGTCGAGTCTGAACTCCGCACGACAACACGACCCGACATCGCACCCGCACCCCGCCATATTCACCTTTGGACGTACGCATTAACTGGTCACGTGTGAAACCTGTCCGTACATGCTTCAGACTCCACAACATGAGCAAATATTGACGGGGGCGTGTATAAACTACTGTGGATGGTTTGACTATTGGATATTGCCTCCGGCCACACACACCCCTCCCCGAAAAAGCTGTTGGAGCAAGACACCTGTGCCTGTTCTTGCCAACATCAATCAAAGGCAGTCTAAGCCCGAGTCAGGGTTGTAGAACTTCAATTATCAAAGTCATACGATGAAGCAATTCTATCCCATTCCATACCGACATTCAAGGAGCAAATATTTGCATTAGCGCGAGGATGTCGTGAAGTCTATCGGGAAAAACTGTGTCTAGATCGGGCCTTAATTTTTGTGGGTGCAATATTCAGGGAATCCTAACGCGGCTTGTTTCTGCGCCAATTTTAACCGCTCAAAGTACGAAATAATGATGTAAATGTGGGAATAGATATCAATTTCATACAGATTGCCTCATGCAGAATATTTCTTATTTTATCGCTCTTATATTACTTAGGTTGCCTTTAATCATCTTAGCCAAGAAGATTATGTTTTCGGTATGTATGTATGTTTGTTTGTATGTTTGTGAATGAACAGCATAACTCGGGAACGCCTGCATAGATTGTCTTGATATTTGGCCTATGGGTAGGTATTGATGAGATTTTGGATCCCCTAGTGGCTTGTTATAGTACTTGAGCGGAACTTCCGGTTTTCATATCACACGTTCTGGTCGTGATTGTATAGTGGTATATAGCTCTAGCTTGGGGCAAAGAGCAAGTGGTGCAGTTTTGGGCCTCCTAGCTGCTCGTTTCGAACTGCAGGGGCCAGTTTTGTTTCAGACTTTGGAAAAGACTCAAGAAGCGGTCGGCGGATCAATATGATTTTTGGTATGTTGATAGCTTAAGTGATGCTTGATATGATTAGATGTATATATGCAAGTAAGTAAGAATCTAATTTGCATGATGTTACTTCATCAATTAATCAATTCTATACTCGATAAAAGGCTTATAGTGTGTGAACGAGTCAAGATATGGATGAACATCCCACAGTCAAAGGGGTACTGACGATAACATTTATTGTTGTCTTTATTGAAAGTACGAGTTTGGGACCGCATATATTATTCACCCTGCAGTAGCGACACCTAGCTGAACCTGTTATTATTGCACCAAGGAAGGTGACGTTTTGTCACTGGAACGGCTAGGTATTACTGAACCGCCAAACCAATAAATAAATGAAAAAATACCACGCGTTTTTGCCGTTTCCTGCCATGCATTTCTTCGCTATTATCTATTTGAAAAAAAAATTAACAAAGAAAGTTGCAAAAAAATGAAGATTAGCTGAAATCTGGATTTATGAAAGCTCGTACTATGTAGAATAATGACCAAAATAGTGTTTTTCTTTTTTAAGGCACAGAAACAAGCCGCATGAAGATTCCTTAAATATTGGAACCCCCAAAATTAGGCCTTGATCCAGCCAGTAACGATGCAGCTTGTTTTTAACCGCTCAAAGTATGAAATAATGACGTAAATGTAGAAATATAGTACAGTAGATGTCAATATCACAGAGATTGCGTTATCCAGAATATCTAAATTCTAATATTTAAATTCTAATTACGCTCTAATATTGCTTACGATGCCTTTGACAAGTTTCAGAAAGGCTGGTGGAACGGCCACTCCGGCACGTGACTGACCCAGTCCAGGTGAATAAAACGGTGTGGGATGTCCAACCCGTCAATCATCTCCATGTCCTCTGACGTCAGCGCGAAGTCGAAGACCCGGATGTTCTGTTGGATCCGCGCCGGCGTGACGCTTTTCGGAATGACGATCGTGCCGCGCTGGACTCCCCAGCGGAGGAGGACCTGCAAGATAAGAACATAACAATAGGGGTTGTACTAATACCTCCATGGAGCCAGCTCCATGGAGGTATTAATACAACCCTGCGCCCAACCTCCCACCTCCATGGAGCTCCACGCACTTTGAATGCATAACCACGTTTCACGTTACCTTCAATAGAAATCTATAGTTTTCTTTGAATGCATACAATTGGTTCACGTCACATCAAGAAAAAATTATAGTCCGCTATGGAGACGCATTGGTAACACATTCTTTCACCTCTTCGAATACATAGACAGGTTTCATTTCACCTTCAATAGAAATTTATAGTTTGCTACTCTTGTAAACAATAAAAAAGCCTGCACAGCCACGGCCAACATTCTTTCACCTCTATGCACTTGGAATAAAGAAGATTTACAAACTACATATATTGCTTGTTCTTAGTTTAACGTTATAGGTTGCAAATCTAAAAGTTATAGCTTCGAATTCCGTTTTGTGAAATCGTCATATGGTCTTCGGGATGAACTTAGACAAACCTTTGATTGCTAAACATATCAGTTCCTACATTTTCAAGATCACAAAGAAGCGAGAAGAAGTCGAATTCACTTAGTATACTAGTAGAATGTGATCCTTGTGTTGGTTGACACTGTGAATTTTCTATGTATGTGTCAAATATTCTTTCGTTGCAACCTGTACAGTGGGTACATATGTGCAACAAAAGTCATCATTTATTTTAAAGATAAGGGATTCTCCCGATGTATGTGGATCAAACCTTACAGTCCGATCTTACAAAGCTTGTTGTGTAAACCATCACCACCACCCCCATGAATATAAATTTATATATAACATTACCTGAGCCACAGACTTGCCATATTTGTCAGCGATAGGCTTGAGTTTGGGGTCTGCCATGACAGAGGGGTCTCCTGGCTTAACCCTTGTGCGACCAGGGGAGCCCAGCGGTGCGAAAGCTGTGAACACCAGACCCTTCTGTTTGGCGAACTGTAGCAGCTGCTTCTGGTTCAGGTAAGGGTGGCACTCCACCTGGAGATGTTACAGACAAACACGTGATACCACAGTTACATGACATTACATTTACCTCCGTGAGAATCGCTTTGAAAAATCACTTTTCATAACGAATAGTGGTGATGTCATTGTACGTTTTCTTCATGTGGTGAGCCAATCAGTTCCGAAAAGTATTCATACACCATTTCATGAAGTAGTTGCCAAACCCACCGTGGTGTGAACACAAGTAACACGTCTCGATGTGCGGGGCCACTATTTTCTGGATCTGTTTACTACTGTTCCATACTTAACGCTGTACCTGTACCCATACCTGTACCCAGTGCACCTGTACGACCTGTACCTTCACTAGTACCTGCACTAGTAGTAGTACCGGTAATATTTCAGGTACCCAGTCCTGGTTAACTCACCTGTAGGACAGCAGGTTTGACCTTGGCGACGTCGATGATAACCTGGATCTGTTTACTGTTCTATACTTAACGCTGTACCTGTACGTGTACCGATACCTGTACTTGTAACCGTACCTGGATATTTCAGGTGTACAGCCCTAGTTAACTCACCTGTAGGACGGCAGGTTTGACCTTGGCGACGTCGATGACAGCCTGGATCTGTTTACTGTTGAAGTTGGACAGGCCGATGTTCCTCAGCAGCCCGGACTCAACACAGGCTTCCAGCGCCTGACGTGAATGAAAAAAAAAAACGACTATGATGATGATAAACGTTCTGGGTTCGACTCCCTGGCTGGTCAGTTTACACCAGTCTCTTCGCTCTACTCATGTTCAAATGAGTACAAAACTATGGCGAGGGACGTCCATCCAATAAGACCTTAACGAGATATCTAGAGGTCCATTGTTTGACTCGGAGAGCCACAACTCGACCACATTGAAGAACCCAGCAAACTTTAATATCAAAAAGATCAGGGGTCGTTCCCGGTGTGAGAGATTCATCCTGTCAGATCTGTACCTGGTCACATCTGTTGTACGAATGCAAACTACTGGTTTTGCAAACAAACAAACAAACAAACAAACAAAAAAACAAAAAAAAAACAAAAAAACAGACAGACATACAAACGAACCTTCCATGTGTCTGTAAAGTGGATGTCGTCCCACATCATTCTCCCCTCCCCATCCTCCGGCAGTAATGAATCTCCCCGCCGGTACGCCATGGGCCAGTGGATGAGGTACAGGTCCAGGTAGTCTAGCCCCAGGCTCCTAAGGGTCTTTTTCACAGCCTCCTCAACATCATCCGGCTGGTGGAAGGTGTTCCACAGTTTACTGAAACAATAATAATAATAATCGTCATCTGGTGCATTTTGCCAGCCAGTAATTACCCAATGAGTAAAGACCCCCTTTTACGTCCCTCCCGGAAGACGACTTCGTGGAATGACCATGTTTGGTCCGGCTACAGCAATCCGGTCGTCCTTGGTTAGGGGACTCCCATCCAAGAACTATCCGGACCGCGCGTTTCCGAAATTGAAGGATCGGGTGTATCCAACGCGGCACGCGGCCGTAGCTCACCTGGTGATGAGCATGTCTTCCCTCTTGACGACTCCCTCATCGAACTTGGCCTTCAGTCCGGCACCTACTTCGTTCTCGTTCCCGCACACGTGTGCGCAGTCGATGGTGCCTGTAGTCTAGTTCTACTTGAACAGAATCTCCATGGTTACGCTGACTAGATACTCACGTCGGGCGTGGCGTAACTGGTAGAGCGGCTCGGAACCTAGAGGTCCTGAGTTCGATCCCCGCCGTGCCTCCGACGTTGTGCCCTTGGGAAAGGCACTTTACACGACATTCCTCACTTCACCCTGGCCTGGTGTAAAAATGGGTACTTGATTTCGGTCGGGGAGGTAAAAGACTACCTATAGTTTACCTTCTGTCTGTACTGTGTATGTGACACTGTTACTATAAGTTACAAAACCTGAGTGCAGTGCAACATTGTCCTCGTCTGTCCGAAAGTAAAATAGAAAAAAAAGATACACACCTGGTGATGAACATGTCTTCCCTCCTGACGACTCCCTCGTCGAACTTGGCCTTCAGCCCAGCACCGATCTCCGCCTCGTTCCCGTACTTCAGAGCGCAGTCGATGTGCCTGTACTCGGCGTCTATAGCAACTTTCACCGATTCGGCTGCCTGTGAGTCAAATGACCGGTTCGTTTGTGGGTTTTTTTTTACAGAAAACGCCCCTGCCGTTCCGGAGCTAGCTGCCTATGGGTAAATGACAGGTTCGTTTGAAGTTTATTTTACAAAAACGCCCCTGCAGTTCCGGAGCAAGATGCCAGGGGGAAGGCGCAGTCGATGTGTCTGTAGCCGGCGTCGATGGCATCTTTCACTGCTTCGGCTACCTGTGGAGGAAAACTCAAGCACTTCCTTTTTTTCAGTTTCCTCTTTGAAAGATTTTATAAAAAAAGTCCCTAAAAACGCTCCTGCAGTTCCAGAGCAATTTGCTTGGGGTTGAAACTTACGCCACATTATAGCTTTTGTCGTGGCACCAAAAGCTATATATCTGGCGGCATGAGAAGACCATAGCATGTCCAGTGCAAAATACATATTTGTAGAATTATTGGATCCCAGAAATTTAACAGCATTACTTCGGTTTATAAATAACAAGGGCTTGGTAATTTGAATCATATTACAATTTCGAATCTCATTGATCTTTTAAGTCAGTTTTCTATTCTACTAGCGGTCTGCGACTTCTTGGGGTCCGACAAAGTGATGCGATATTAATAGTAATACATGTCTATAAACAACTGAAATTTGAAATAGGAAACAAAGTATACTTGCTGTTGTCTTAAGTTTACCTGTGTCGGGTTTGCTTGGGAGGTGCCGAGTCCGAGAACAGGCATCTGCTGACCGGAGGGGAGTTCCACGGTCGGGGCGGACATCCTGGCTGTACCCTGCGGGCGGCGTTCGGAATCGTAATCTCCAAGCAGATCCTATGGTAGCATAAGACAGTATGAAAAGCTGCCAGAGGAGTGAAGCCGGCTTAGGAGTGTGTTTTGCTAATGTACACCTCTTAGCTGACTACACTCCTTGGCCAGTTTGGTACTATCTTATGCCATTGTAGGATCTGCTTGGAGATTAACGGAATCGGTCTGTTCGGGTCGGGAATCGGCAGTCGAATACGTTGAAAATAAGTGTGCATAGATAGATAGCCTTCTTCGCAGAATTCTAGTAGCGCTGGCTTCTATTTCTAAAAAGCTTTTTTTTGCGGGAGCAGGCTAGTGCGGACCTCCCTTTCCCGGCATTCATGAGAAAATATGTTGAAAATTACGAATCAGCTCTCCCCTAAAAAAAAAATGGGCCGCGCTGCCAAAAGTCTGCGAAAGAGGCTTGTATATTAGATATGTATACACATTCTCTAGACCGAAGGAACAGTCAGAACTAAAAAGCACACACAATTATTAACAATAACTTTATCTTAATTGCAAATTCATGCCCGAGTGCTAATTGCATACAGAGTAAAGTAGTAGTGGTATACATAAACATACTTAACAAAGAAGGGAAATGATATACATACATAAATCAAAAGGGAATAACGTATAAACTAAATCTATTTCTACTTAAGCTATTGCAGGAGCCATAAGAGGCATAAAGCTAACATACTTGTAGTTGTGTTGCTAGTACTACTTAATACCGTGCATGTATGGAATGGACAGCGTGCTTGTGTTTTTGTAGAAAACCAGAACATTATGTATAACCAAGGAGTTTTAAGTTTAACGTAGATAAACGAGGGAACTATCAAGTTGCAATGATATCTGCATCACATCTGTAGAATGAGGCATATTGCAGAAGACATTTGACCAGGAAAAGTTGTAAAACTTACCGTGACAGAAATGACAACAGTGTTCGTGTGTCGGCGAGTGGACTGACCTACCAGACAGGCAAGTTACACTTCCGCATTAGTGACGTCACTCCCGTCATGCAGCGCGATCTGCAACTGGATCAACAGGTGGCCGATGTTCTTTGGTCTCATTCAAGAGTTTTTTCTTCCCAGATTTGTTATAATACGTGTTTTGCATGGTCGCGTTCATAATGAAGTTACATGAAATGTCAGCAGATTTTTCATTCCATGTTGAGCACATTTGCTCTATATAATGGGGAAAAAATGCCAATCCATACCAGAATCCATACGTTTGTTGTTAGCAAAAATAAGCAAATATATGCCGTGGATTGCAAAAACAAATATCGGAAAACGTAACGTTATATGAATGTCATAGAATATTCCAAGGTCAAAGAAGATGTGAAAGAACAAAACTTAAGAATCTATTGTTCGGTATATATACTTTATTCTGTATGTTCAGTCATTTGTTGGCCATTCAACATTTTGGGCCATTTATGATGAAGGCAACTTTTTTTGGTCAAACGTTTTTTATACGCACGCTCGCATCAGTTTTTGAGTTTCCAGAGGATGCCATCCATATAATCAAACCAACATGGCCGCTTGCTTTTGTCAACGTTGTTCGAAGACAATAGCCTGGAATCCAGCAGTATTGTGGTTTGGTCGCTCTCCTGAGGTACGATTCCTGCCAATACGTCTAGATCTGGCCTTCGTTAGCATTCGAACGATCGGCATTTGAATATTCGCAGAGATTTTCTGCGAGATTTCTGTTTGGCTGGTTCAAGCGCTCGTCCGAACAGGCGTTCCATTATCAACAACGGCCCATCTTCTTCGAGACTATTGGAACGATCTGATAAGTCAAACTCTTGCCACACTCAGTTGGCAAGAGTGCTATTCAAACATCCTTTTCGTTGAGAAAAGCCTCTAAGGTATTGGCAGGAAGCGTACCTCAGGGGAGCGACCAAAGCACAATACGGCTGGATTCCAGGCTAGCAGGCCAAGGAATTGTTGTCGTGGATGTTACGAGTGTGACCCTAAAATGAAGTACTACTACCTATTCGCCTGTATTCGCCTGTACAGAGAAATTCACCAGGATTCGAGGTAATTTCGTGGGTGTACCTTCACCGGTGCATGATTGGTTAACAGGTGGTGTTTGATTACAGAATGTAGCAAACGGCATGTGGCAGACTCTCATTGGTCGAACTACTTATTACCATGCTATCATTGGTTCAACTGCTGAGTGTGATTGACAGACAGGATCGGTCTGCAGCTGACGCTCACACGCAGGTGTCGAATATGATGGAGATACCATTACTTCCGTCTAAATGGGGGTACTAAATTTATTGATTCTTATTATTACCGAATTAGTAGATGTACGTTTTCTCACAAGACACATTTTATATATGTTGTAATGACAAATATCAGGAAAGGGAACCTTACATACTCTGCGTTGTTGTTTGAGCCATTTAAAGAAGATTCTTTTCTTGTAATGTAACCGTTTACCCGCAGAAAAAATGCAACAGTCCGGAGTCTTGGAATTTGCGGTAGACTGTTTGCTGCGTGATTTCGACCAGCGGCGTGGTTGAGGTTAGTTTTGTCTCTCTTCTTCTGCGCGCTTATGTGAACCTCTGTTGCGAAGGCAGATACTTGCCTTAAAAACGAAAATATGCATGCATTGTATAGTCGTAATGCGCTCATTCTTTATATGTAACCAGTGTTTCGTAATATTTTGAATTTTTCTGGGATCCAAATTGCGTTGCCGCGCAAAACCTTGTTTGTTGGCCTGTTGTATGATGATTTTGCTATGTCACATGCTATGTTAAAATCCATAGAATTCCCAAGACTTGTTCTGTGGAATTGGATGGGTGACCATACGTGAGGAATTTTGTGAACGCTTCACGAAATTCCTCACATATTGTGTAATAGTTAACCAGCTTTCATGGAACGGTTGTAAAATTCCATGAATCCTTGGGTAGAATCTTAGTGGTGGAATTTCACGTGGGTGCTTCGGATTCGTGCTTTTGTATAGTTGTATTGATTCAACAGTAGCCTTGAAATAAACGGTGATATTACGTTGCCGAATAATACGCGGACGCCAAACCCCTAAAAAGGTGTAAAAGTCTCTCAAAACGGATTCCTTAAATAATTTTATATAAACTCTGGTAGGCTCGTATTAAACCCCTGGGATGGCTTATGGGTGTAACTTCTAGTTTCTCTCCTTTCCCTAGCGCCCCCTCCCGTGGCTATATCGCAACTTTCTACTGTCTAATTTCACACACACACACACACACACACACACACACACACACACACACACACACACACACACACACACACACACACACACACATGCATGCACACACAAACTAGCTTAGTCATATTCTCTTAATCATGTCTTAGTTTTCAAACGTTCTAACGTGGTAGAAGTGTGAAGCATGTGAAAGGTGCGCGCGCTGCGCTCCTTCCCCAGTTGCAATGGCATTCTGTTTATTTCTTGAATATCAAGTATGTAAGTAAGTGAATTGAATAAAGTGTTTTCAAGAATTCATGCTGATTGTTCTTTTCTTCGCACTCACCTTGCAAACACACAAGTCAATCAGAAAAGGCCTGAAAGTACAAAAAACTAAGTTAAAACGGATTGTTGTAAACGTTTTATGGCCCAACAAGTGTATATAATTTGAAAAAAAAAGATAAAGATTCATAACGAAAAAAATCAAGGCAAAAGCATCAAGGCAAAATTGTTTTTAAAATCGTTCTTGTTTTTATCCCCCTCTGTTTTGCGTGTTTTTCAGGTTCGTGCCTCTTTCTAAGATGAAGTCAACGTCGACGTCGTGAGACTACCGTGACTGAAAGGCTGATTGAATGGATGAATGAATGAATGGATGAATGAACGAGTGAATAAACATTCAAATAAATGAAAGGCTGATTGAATGGATGAATGGATGGATGGATGGATGAATGAACGAGTGAGTGAATGAATGAATGGATGGCTGAATTTATAAACGATTGAAGGAATGAATGCCTGAATAAACTAACGATTGAGCGATTGTGTGTATCTCAAATATACTAATTCTCGATTGCCTGTATATCCTGTAGTTTGTGTACCCAGTACAGGGTAGGCAGGGACCTTTAGAGTTGCCTAGTTCTCACAGTATAGAGTGTATGAAAGAGTCTTTGTGTCTACTATTCGTTGTTAACGCATGTCTTTCTTTCTTCCAACAGCGCAGTTACATCTTATCACATACACGGGAGGGACCGGAGTTCTGAGACCTGAAGGCTGATTGGTTGGTGGAAGCGGACTTTGCTGGCTGTCGCGGCCCTCGAGTTCAGACTGTGATGGAAAAAAACGGACAAGTGAATGAATGAGTGAATGAATGAACAAACGAGTGGATTTAAGTTCTGTGCAATGCTTCTAAATTGCCTTGTGTATCTATAGTACAGGGCTAGTCAAGGCGACTTTGCATATTTTTGCTGGCATTAATGAATGTACACCTTCTTCTTTTTTTTCTTTTCCAACAGTTGCGGTTCCACCATGTGCTGGAAGAGGACTCAGTCTGTTTCCTGAGTTCTAGGATGGATGGGTGGGTGATTGGGTGTGTGAGTGAGTGAGTGTAAAAATTTATAGGATAATTTTGTGCTCCTAGTTTAAAGTACATTTCTAGTTTATTTCCCAGTACAAGTTTGGAAAATGTTCAGTTGGTGCAATGTATCTACAGTGCGTATGCATACTTACTGACATCTTGTGAATTGAATCACCCAAAGTCAACGTTAGCTTTAGTTCAAATGTTTAGTGATACTTTTTCTGTGGAACTTTATTTCTTCTTAAGCATCAATGTATAACTGTGAGTTCAATTTACTTTTCCTAACCATATTGGTACTTTTGATTGTGACATGTAGGCATTGTCATACCGATCATAATAACTGATGTGACATTGTAGAAACCAGGGAAGGAAAACCCTGCACAGAAACCCAGGGACGACACCCCTGCACAGAAGTCCCAGGGAGTCAACCCTGGTAAAAAAAATCCAGGGGGGATGAAACACGCCTGTCAAAAAAGTCGACTCGCGCATCGCGAAAATTCCGCGGGAACCAACCACAACACCGGACATGGACTGACAATGGGAACAGCTTATGGACGTGTACATGTAGATGTTATGCATAGTTTTGTGGCATGTTGTATCATGATATTTGCTTTAGTGCTGTCGTTAATTGGTTTACTTTTAGTGACATTGAGTTGATCTTTATTGGCGAATGTTGTAGCCATTTGAAGTACGTTATTGTTGTATGCTAAATAACCCTGATACAATGGAAGCCGCCAATTGCACGGCCTATTTGCCAATGAAATTCGTGCATTTATCCGGCTGGTGCAATAATGCGAAGTTATCTAGCAGGACCACACTGATTTGGGATTTGGGGATTCCGTGCAGTTAACAGAAGTGTGCGTTAATCCGTTGTGCAATTAACTGGCTTCTACTGTATAAGTTTTAGTAGGACCTATTTCCAGTTAGTTAGTTCCATGTATTCATAATCTAAACATCTAAATACAGATGTATGGTACAAATTATCTACATGCTATCATTGTAACCATTGATTATTTATTGTTGCTGATTGTTTTCTCGCTCTGCGTTTCTCTAGGCAAGCATTCTTGTACATGTACTAGACTAAGTATATGTTTCGTAGTTTGTTACATCAATTACTTAGTGTACCAAGGTTTACTTAAATATGGTTGTCTATCATGTTGTTTTGCTTGCTTTGTATTGTTTTCTGTTTATCCAAAGCAGGTGAAGTGTGTTTGCATCGTTTGTCAGAGGACAACAACTTCAGACCACTGCCTTCATCGGAACCCTCCTGTCCATCTAATGGCTTGCATTTTAGAAACAAGACATAAAATGACAGAATTATGGAGGTAGGAAAGGGTTTTACAGCTGTTTCAATTTTTTCTGGCCAGTTTTTTTTTATATTACATTTTTAAAGTTCGTCGGAGTATGTTTTCCCCGTCTGTCTTCACTAACAGATGTCTGTTTACAAAATGCCGGCTTGTTTTGCGCGTTGTCGTCTGTTGTGATTTACGTTTTTTCCCTGTCTCTGTTGTCCATTTTAGCGTCAACTTGTTAAGCGCGTACGTTAACAGCGCGTTATTCCTGCCCAGCGTCATAACCTCAATGATGTGTAAAACCTGTAGTGTTTTGTATGTCTTTCTGAAGTTACTATGTCTCTATTTAGTATGCTGTGCAATCTGGACCGGGGCTCCGTTTTGATGCTTAACTGTTTTATGTCTTTATTACAGATTTTCAGTAATGCTTGTTTCTTGTCTCCTCCCACAGTTAAGTCTTCTTGATACCACATTAGAAGAACATAAGAAACCCTGTGTGGTGTTTTGAAGGTCATTGTGGTAATGCCCTTTGTATTGTAAATGATCTGTATCTATGTTTTGATGGTATCATACGTGTGCTAAAGCTTTTAAACGTAGAGGTGGCAACGATCTTCTTAGCCATTTGTGAAATGGTAAACGTGGCCACTTGCCGTCTAACCGCTTAGTCTTTTGCAGTCTTAAGGATTTTAAGTGTCCCTATCTTATGCAGGATTTCTGAATTTGCTACATTTCACTGGTAAGGCCATTTGTTATGACCTATTTAAAAGAATTGTTCTTGTTCGGTATTGTAAATGTATCGCCTGGTATGTTTTTTGGTTTATCCACTTAAATTAAGGTGTCTTTTTACAATTTAAGGACTTTGTTGTAAATGCTTGTAAAATTAAATTAATTTAGTTATTGCCTTGCTTTCATTGTCATGTTCGTGTCTGTTCCTTTTTTTATGTCTCCACAATGCAGGTACAGCTGTGTTCCATTACAGGGTAAAGGTTGGTTTGTGTTTACTTTCTTATATAGTCTTATCTGCAGTGTCCTTTTTCATTTTATTTTCACTGTTTGGGTAAGACCATGTTTGATATTTATAGGTGCTTGCTTGTGTCTTTTGTGTTTTGTTGTTACTGTTCTTGTTCTTGTTGTTGTTGTTGTTACAGTCCAGATGAGGGAACCAACATCACCTTTTGACAGCGAAGGTTACCAGTGAGCACCACCGTGTCCACAGGAATTAAGACATTGTCCTATGTACATGTACATGTATATGTATATGTTGTGAAGCATCTAGTGTATGTTTTGTGTTTTGTGACAAGGACGGTAACAGAGGGACTAGGACTAGTGGCACTTAACTTTAACTTTGGCACTTGTTTAGCCATGGGCAATATCATTGGCACTCACGTATTGGCAAACTAACGCTCATCCTGACAATACTGCTGACAGCACCAAGATATAACGTTATTTGTCTTATCTGAAATTTAGTATAGACTTACTAGGCTCACACTGGTAGCAAAGAAAATATAATTCGGTTTCAAAAGGCGTGAACAGCTAAGGAAGAATTGGGCTTATCAAGATGTAGGTGGTCTAGATATATAACCAATAAACCAAAACACTTAGAGTAGGACATAATAAATTGAGATAGTCAGGGGGAGAAAACTTAAAAACAAAAACGCTTAGCAAGATAGAGTACAACTAAACACAGTTGCCTTCTTCACTCCTGGCTGTTCACTTTAACAAACAAAAACATACCTTCCACCGTCTTGGTTTATTAGAAGCCATTGTGAGCTTTGTTATAATTATGTTGAGGCTGTCAGTGGTTGCTGTCAGGATGACGTCACAAATTACCTCGGCGACGGAGGCGACACCTTGACGCGGTGCCGGGGCTTGTACCAAGTTTGCCTCCAGAAAATTCCTGGTTAACGTTCTGCATAAAGCAATGAATATGTAGATCTATACTAAAATATAGATAAATAAGAAGACGGTATACAGTAGTGGTCACAGAGATATCAGACATTCTGAAACGTGGGGCAATTTCAACGACCTTACAAAAAGACATGTGTTGCAAAAATCGGTGAATTCCCTTGGGTGCAATATCATTCTATGTTACCTATTCTGTTCGGTTTGGAAATGCCCCATGTTCCACAATGTCCAATTTCTTGCCATGTATAAGAAGAACATCATTTTGTAGTAGAATGTAGTTTGTACAAGAAAGAGAGAGCTGAACTCTACAGACTAATAGAACCCAATGTTCCCCCACTTTACAACTTAATATAGACAAATTTATATTCCTTATGAATCTAGACAACCTTTACTTATAAAGCATATTTATTCCCGTAACATTTTCAATATCAAAATGAAACGAGAAGTCGAATTCACGTAGTAGAATACGATTCTTGTGTATTGTAGATTCATTGTATGTATTTCATGTATCTTTTGTTGCGACTTGTATTGAACTCAGTGGGTATGTGTGTGCAATAAAGGTCTTCATTCAATTAAACTACCTCGTACCCCTCTCTCCAAGATGCAAACACAGTAACACACCTGGTCCAGTGTTTAGGGGGAGTCGTCTGCTACAGGCACAGCATCTAGTTTTCTGTTCTCTCATGAATCAACAGTCGCTATGCACAACTCGAACACACGTGTCAATGTAGAAAGTGAACTTCACGCTTATGATTTCGTCAAATGCTAGAAATTAGCATTTTCTTGACTTTTTGTTGTGCTTTCGCACAGTTTTTTTTCATACAGCGGACATGACAGAATGAAAACGAGGTCAATGAGGCAAAGAAACAAAATTTAATCATAGTATCAGCTTCCATTATTCAATCAGCTATCTTTCTAACCACACTGATTTTCAAAACATAGGATCAAATCATAAATGTCATAAGTAGTGTAATGCATGGACAAGATGCTGCAATTTAGCTTAGTGTAGAGAGGCAAATTAAGAAAAAACATAATGATGCAAATGTTTGCCACAACTCCCATAATGCAAAGATGGGTAAATATATGAAAGACTGCTTTGCTATTAGAAAGAAAACCGAAACTCACGATTAGCCCACTCCATTGTAACACTATATCAATGACAATGACAATATATATCAAAGAATTATGTTAGCCCTTATTTTATGTTAATTAGGTTGTTTAGCTTTATTCAATACCTCTATCTTGTACTTAGTGTAATAGTCGTTTCCATACATTGTACCATGTACAATTCAAAGGTCGTGCAATTAAGTTCTTCATATTTGCCAAATTGGCCTCGTTCTTTGATCTATCGTGTCCGCTGGGGGAAACAGAAACAGTGAAATAGCCTCTACCAGGCTTCGTGGTTTGGTGGTCTAATTGTAGAAATTGGTCAAATAGAGTAAATACAGTACGCTAGGGGAGTCAGCCGGCCGAGTAGGGACATTCTCCTGTCCCTACTCGGCCGGCTCACTCCCCTAGCGTACTGTATTTACTCTATTTGACCAATTTCTACAATTAGACCACCAAACCACGAAGCCTGGTAGAGGCTAACAGTGAAAGCTTAAAACTGAATGCATTTTAACGTCTTCTGTAACGTTAGGTGCATTATACTGAATTCTTACGTTATCACGAACCTGAATTATTATGTTATTATGAAGATGCTTTTCACCCAAGAAGTGTTTTGTCCAACATAGTGTTACTATCTGGGTAATCATACACTCAGGTCTTAAACACAAACTGAAAAGTTCCCACCCACCCCTCCGGAACCTCCGTAATGGAATCGCCCTAAACGGAAGTGAAACTGGAAGGAAGTTCCGCTGTGGTGTCAGTGTCGGCAGATAGGTAAACAAAAATGGCAAGTTTGACAAAACTGGCGGGATTTCCAAGCTCATCGCGTCTAACTGAAGTCTTCAAAAGTGCAGGGGATATAAGGGACAACCAGACAGCGCTCAGGTAAGTCGTGTTTTGTTTAGTTTTCGTGGTAGAGACTGTAAGTTTATTCAGATAGTTTGAAGGCCCTGCACAGGGACATGTGTAAATATTTTTGAAGGACGCGGATCACAATGATCTTTTATATCCATCTCCTTGGTAATTTCCTCAAGTCTCCAGTTTGTGGTCATTTTCTTGATGTCTCGAAGTATCTGGCTAAAGCCTTGAATTGCAACTTCAGAAAATCTCAGCAGGAATGCTGCAGTTTCTGTTGATTTTTGGCCCATGCCTGATAGCGTGAGAGCCATCCCCTGCAATTCCAAAGCTATCCACTTGAGGTCACTGCTGCGCTGTTCGACGACTTGTACAAAATCTTTTTATTTAATACCTGAAAGAAAGAAGAGTAGCATTTCGGTACATCAAGTATTTCCTCTTTTCAGCCCTAATTGTTGATTTTGCCTACCTTCTCCATTGTTTTCTTGGAAATCTGTGAAACAAGAAATTGATTTGGTGTTGCCTGAAAGTTGTCAATGAACTTGATCAAGTGTTTTTATTGAAAAGCCAATAGGTTTGAATTTCCAGGCAATCAATCAAACCATTGTATTTCCTAGTCCTCTATCACTCAGTCCAACTGAACATGTTGCAGCTGGAATACCTGAGACATCTTCAACCCCCACTTCACACTTCAAGTTCAAGAACACTTCTCAGCTATTCAAACTCCTTCTACACACGCTGTTTCCATGGCAGTCTCCAGGACCCGTCTCTCCTCCCAAGGATGGAAATAGTCTTGTGTTGGGATGGACAAAAACTTTCACCCCATCTGTCCCAAAAAATCTCATGAAGTTGATGAAAAAGTAATCTCCAAGCAGATCCCACAGTGACACAAGATAATATCAAAGCCGGCGAAAGGGAGTCAGACAGGCATCACATTCCTAGGCCGGCTTCACTCCTCTGCCAGCGTTTGATACCATCTTATGCTACCAAAAGATCTACTTGGAGATTAATGAAAATGAACTATTGTGTAATTGCCCATTCAAAATTTTTCACTGACAACCAGGTCCAGGTTCAGGTCTGGACCTGGACCTGATCCTCTGGACCTGAACTGTATCTGGACCTGAATTTTCTGTACCGGTACCTATCCCTAGTAGGGGCTGTACAGACCTTGAAAAGTCCCTGAAATGATGTCCAGATTAATATTTTTTGAGGATGTGTTCGATCGATGGTATAAGAGCACTGTTGTCCTTTCTTTTTAACAATGACCACTCGCAATGCCAGACGTCTCCACTTCCACTACTTCACACGTTATCAATACCCCACGACTACGGCAGAACAACTTACAGCCACTACAAACTCCTCTTCTCTCCTCTGTATTGGTTACCAAGTGTTGTTTTCTCCAAGTTCCAACTCACAACCTTTCTCTGGCCTTAGTTTGATGATGGTGCAATAGCAGGAGTTAATGACCCACTTTCCTTTGGTGTATATGGTGCCATAATTCATGGCCAGTCTCTGTAACCTCTGATTGAACAACCAAGTACACAAAGCTTGTGGAAAATACAATGGTTATAATAACTTTATTTATTACATCCCCAAAGGCTAATTGCAAGTATATTAGAATACAATATTGCAATAATACATGTAGGGCAATTTCTTACAGTAGGTATGATGAAACTGTGAATGCTGTATATAGCGGCTGTCTTCTGTCACCACCAGCGGAAGTTAAACTGGTTTGCTTTCTTTGTCCTGGGATTTCCTTGCCTGGTATCCAGCCGTAATATAGCTCCTGAGTCTCTCGGGAGCTATATTACGGCTGGATACCAGGCAAAGGATTTCCATAATGATTGTTTTCCTGAGTTTGAAAGTAGATGTGCACCCCTGCTTAAGAATAGACCAGTCCCCGGCTGTGATTGACAGCTCTTGTAGTGGGCGGAGCTTACCTCACCGGCACAACAATGGGTCTCCCCTGGACCGTTAGCGCACTTATTGATTGAGAATGGGGTCGCATGTTTGGGTAACCTCGTGCCCCCTCGGGTAAGCTGCGAACACTGCCCGATCACAAGGTGGCCCTGACGGCACAGTTGTACACCCCTCTGCACAAACATGGAGAGAGTACTACTACTACTACCCTGTGTTTCTGGATGTGTACTTGGTAGAGCTGGCTGCTAGAGGAACTAGTACTAAGTCTGGAAGAGGTGGCACCGCTGCAAGTTTAGTGTAACAAGTTGGTTTAAACGCTGGCCACAAGGCATGTTAACACGCTACCCCCTGTCACTGCTGAAAATCGTCATTTCACACTGAATTAAGGGGTGGATTTTGGAATGTCCGTGTCTCCAAGGCGGCCCTGGATGCCCCAGAACTATGCGGAGGGAGGGAACAGTGGTGGAGGCACCAGGTCTGGAGGTAGGTAATATAAAGTGGCTGCTGGTATTTCTACTCACGTCAACACATGTGGCTCTGTTATGACTAAGGTGTCGGGTGAGGACACTACTGGCATGTGTGCTGGCTTGGACAACTGTCGCATGAGAAATGGTCTGATTTTTTTCTTTTCAACGTGTTTTTGACTTGGTTTGTAAAAAGAGGAGGAATTGGTCGTGGCCTGCTAGAAGGATGACGTGTTTTACGTGGCTGTAAAACGATCATTGCCAAGTTAGACGGCAGGTTTGTTTGGTGGCGACCTTTGTTCCGACAGTTATCGCCCGCACGTCAAGTTTGCCGGCTCTCGGAGACAAAACCAGCACAGAAAAATGTGCAAACATGGCTGTTAGGACTTTAATTCCTCACACAATACCCTTTCCAACCGTTATATATCAAGTGCAGGGAGCTGTGAGTGAAGGAGAAACTGGACTTTAGAAAACTGTTTCAGAATCTTTTCTTTATACATTATATATATATCATAATTTGAAAGTTATGATTTAAAAACTTTGTGGAGTTTGGATAGAGTTTGCCGAGTGTTTGGTAACGTTCTATCTTATCATCCAGGCTTTTAAATATTGAATTGTTTACTCAAGTAGTGTTATTGTCTGGAGCGATTGTTCACTACTCGGGGGTTGCCTGGGTTCCTCTTTGTTTTGTGGGTAATTTGTGGCAGTTAGAAACCAATAAAATAGTTTGTAAGTGGACTTTGCATATATTTTCCTGATGTTGGATGTTTTTGTGTAAGCCTAGGAAGGAAAGAAACCCTTCGAATGTTATGGTACATTTTCTACTCAACAGTTTGGAGTGGAGTGTTCTGGTTGGGTTTGTTTTGATATTCGACACCGCAGCTATTGTTGAGCTTTTAACGGTCGCGCCTGCATCGTCTCAAGGACTTTTGCGGACTAACGGACAATCCGACCGCTTGTTTCGCGTACCGAAAGTCTGGCAAGCGGTGCGAACGGTCGATCCGAACCCCGGGATTCGTTTACAAGAGTAGAAATTGTGCCGACCGGTCAGATTTGTGTGATGAGGTAAATAGTAGTTGAAAGGACAGTGTTTGTTCAGAGGTTCTACCTGCCCTATCTGTGTAATCCGATCTCACGGTCCGACACACACTGACAGGGAAACCTGGGGCACATGGGGGCGTTCTGAACTCAAGCTTCTGTTTCTGGGTACCAAGCTGATGTTATATACCAGGCGAATGATAATGATACAAGAACATTTCTTGTATATATACTAAGTTCTTATCTACAGGCTAATATAAAGTAATGTAGCCTGGGTACCATCTTCCATAGTAACCACTGGCTCAATCTCTTCACTTGCTGACCACAGAGATATTGAATGAGCCTGCAGTCACTATGGAGGATGGTGCACTCACCTCACCTCACCTCACCTCACCAGTCCCATAGCCTCACCGGCCGTGATGCACTTGGTTAGGTAAATTACATGTAATTGTAAAAATGACGAAAAGAACAATTAGATATGAACAAGGTTATTCATATTCTTTTCAAGCCAATTATTGCCATTATAAGGGATATGGACAATTTTGATGTTGACTTGACCGTAAGTAGTGTTACAGTACTAGTTTAAGTACAGATAACAACAATTTGTAGGTTTTGAAAGTGTATGATATAGGAAAAAATATAATTTGCAGTATAGAAAAAGTATTTAGAGCCCAGCCCAGTTTGTTTTTAGACCTTTCCCCTCAAGCCTAGCCTGGGTACCATTCGAGTAGTAGTATCATATGTTAGCTTCTGCAACCCGTCTGGGGAACTGTATATTCGAACCGTTTGGTGCTAATGTCAGTTAATGAGCAAATTAAGGATCTGGACGATTCCAGATGTTAACGTGGACTGGAATCCCAGATGGAGCAGTAGAGAAGCGGTTGTATATAGTGTATAATAAATGTCAGAGCGAGAAGCGACTGTATATAGTTTATGATAAATGTCAGAGCGAGAAGCGACTGTGTATGGCATATGATTAACGCCATTTGAAGGGAACTACTTCCGGATGGTACCCAGGCTACCTCAGGCCTAGGAAGTGTTGATTCTGCTTGATTAGCTGCTGATAAGAAGGAGCCAATTAACGATAACGAGGGATGACTGACATGGCAGTTTCCTCTGAGGGATCCGTGGTTATTTCAGCCACACAAACAGTCGATCAAAGTGGCAGCCTTAGCAATATTAGCCAGAGTCAGGGTTGTAGAACAACTATCAAAAGTCAATCTTTGTACGTAATAATATGAAGCAACTCCAAGTCCAAATCCATACTAGTACCAACATTTAAAGATGAAAAATCCTGATGATAAAATCTCTTTAGGGTAATGCAAATCCAATCGTAAGTGATGACACCAACATGCCACAGTCCAGCTGGATATGTAACTGCTTTACGTCTTTTTGCGCTTTTTGAATGATGATACATTTTGGCTTAGAGTGAGCCCCCCAAAAATTGCCAGACTAATTTTACCTGCACCACATCCAAGACTGCTTTTCTAAGAAAGAATTTAGGAAATCTGAACATCTTTAAGTGTCTCTAACAGGATATAAGGTGGATTCCGCCCTGACATCTTATGTGACACCTGTTCACTGTCTCCACCCACACACCTGTCACTGAGTGGGATCACGTGGCGCAGCAGCAGCAGCATGTTGGGCTCAGGGCCGAGAGGTCTCAAGTTCGATTCCTGCCATGTCACTCATCTTGTGCACTTGGAAAAGGCACTTTACACTCATGACTTTCCTCACTTCACTCAGTTGCACATGAGTACCGAGCTTCCGCCAGGGCAGTCCCTCAGATAAGGAGTTAAATGGAGGTCCCGTGTTTGAGGAGAGCCACACCCCATGCACGTTAAAGAACCCACCACACCTTTCAAAAAAAGTGTAGGGGCATGCCCCGGCGTACGATAGTGCAAACCAGGAGTTACACTCAGTATAAAGGCTCAAATAAATAAACAAACAAACAAACAAGAACATTCTGCCAGGTTGACCGGAGGCAGTACATGATTGAATTCAGCAGTAGCAGGGTCGGAGTGGAACATTGTTTGGATGTTGATAGATTTATTAGTACTCAATGTAATCTGTATCTCTGTTAGATTTTATCTAACCCTTACCTCCCTCTTGACCTCAATGAAAAGCGGCCTGCAGTCCGATTTGGGCTTCTCATGGATAAATAATGGTTCAAACAAACATCTTTCTGTCAGGGCAACCCATAATAGCCTTGTTAAGTAGGTCACCTTCCTCTCCTATCATCTTTGCGCATCGTTTAAGAAGAATTAAGATGATAATCCTTATTATTAAACCCCTCTTTCAGTTTTTAGAAGCCAATTGACCTCTTGAGACAACTGTTAAGATAGGGTAAGGCTAGGGTCACATTTTCAAACTGGGGCCTGGCCGGGATGTTTAAAGAAACAAAATTAACACGTATACCTATAGAAATATACACAAATCATGCCCATGAACCTTATTTTGACATTGTGTGACTTTTACATCATTCTTTTCCCTCCCGAAAGCTGCATGGCCGGGCAAATGTGACCTAAGCCTTAGATAGGGTACTTGTAGAGAGTTACTATTCTATTTCTAGTTTAGCTCCAGGGCATCTCCAAGGGAAAAAGCTATTTGCAGTATTTTAAGGCTCCTGCAGCAAGAATGCATCTGACTCTGAGCAGTGCATTCCTTGTGGTGTATGTGGTATTTATCTCCAAGCGATGTTAAAGGGGACAGTCCTCTACCCTAGATAGACAAACAAACGAACAGATAAACAGATGGGAAGAAAGCTACCTAGTCGGAAAGCTTAACTTTACATCCGAATAGCTCCTCGGAGATCATAGTAGTCTATTTCTACACTTTTGTTCTTTGACTGTGAGTGTGATAAGTTGCATGGGATTTTTCCTGTCTTTCTAATGATTGTTCTATCATTTTTATGCCCTTCTGAGTATGAATAACAGTAGAGATCATTGTCAAAGTCATCTTCATTTATTCCTATAGTGTGTAAAACTAGTATGGCTGTTTCTGTATATGTTCATTCCCTGCTGTTGCACATTTGCAGCTGTGGTGACCATTTATTCTGTCATACTGTCATTTTTCTTTTATGTTTATTCCCTTTTGAGTATGAATATGTAAATAGAATCATTGTCAAAGATAGTTTCATTTATTCCTAATATAAGAATGTACACACCCTTCTCCTGCCAGTGTAGCTGTGGTGGCCGCTAATTCTGTTTGGCCCTGTTTGTGTGTTTAGCTCTTACCTGCAGGATAAAAAGTCTGTGAATAGTTTTATCAGGGTTGAAAATCACTGGGTTACTGAGTATCAGTAATGGTATTGCCCTGAGGAAGGTGACGGACAAGCACTGAGATACCTGTATCTGAGGTATTCTCTGGTTGTGTACTGAGAATTTTTTCTGATTCAACTCTTCTTAGACTTGTGTGGACTATCTGTAAACCACATTGTTACAAATGCAGTTTGCCAGTCTGTGTGTCCCTTTGTGGCAAGACTTGATGCCTTGGTTGTCTTGCTACTGAAGTATTCATGATCATATTTCATGACTCTATTCACCTCCATGAAAATACTGGCATAGTTTTGAAGGGCATGTGTGCGCACTGTTCCGGTGCTATACAGTAGAACCCTATTTGCCCATGAATTTCGTGCAATTATCCGGTTGGTGCAATTATGCGAAGCTATCTAGCTGGACTGAACCGATTTGGGATTTGGGGATTCTGTGCAGTTAACAGATTGAAGTGTGCGTAAATCCGGTGTGCAAATAACTGGCTTCTGTACATTGTATCCCTAGAATGTTTTGAGCGATTGCCGTGATATTTGAGTGGGACAAAAAAAAACATAAAAAGCTGGAGGCAGCCCTCACTGCTATTAAAGGCACTTCTGCAGGGAAAGTTGGTAATAATAACCCCTCCTCCCCCAACAGCAGGTGGTGACAAGTGCTAAGTGTCCTCCATGGGGTGTCAGTGGTGCCTATCAGCCCCCACTCACATGACAGCAGCTCACAAGGGCCCCACATACATTTGTACAATAGGTCCCTTCAGTCTACTCTCCAAGCAGAGGTTGGTGGGAAAAAATCGTGACCTTTTCCCTTCATCTGTGTTTTTTTATCGATAAAAAACTTCAGTCTGCTCCTTGGTCTGCTGCAGGGCTTTCCCTAGCCTCCTTCACAGCCTTCCACGGGCATTGACATTTATTGTTGAGGGAGCACTGATTCCCAATTTTTGTCACATTGTGATCAGCTTTTATGCTCATTTGGCATAAGATTTAAGAACCTTCCCGGCATAAGAACCTAGCCACAATATGTCAAAAATCAGGAATCAGCTCTCCCTCGAACATCAGATAGGAACAGACTCTGGTAGATTGCAAAGCTAAATCTACATAGTTGTTGTCTTTTTCACTTTAAATCTGTAGAAATGCAATGAACTTTTGTGACCTCCAGTGTCCAATTCCCCAATGAACTTACAGTGACTTTAGTTTCCTATTTTCAAGGTATTTTCCTATCAACTTCTTAGCAGGTGGCAGATAAACTGTGGAGTTCAAGGTTAATTGAATACGAGGGTGAGTCAGAAAGTAATGCAAGTGGTTTCATAACAGACTCGTTTTTAAATCAATTGAGTTGAAATTTGGCACAAAAGTAGAGGCATGTGTCCTCTTGAGATTGAGTTTTTTTAAATTTGGTCTTTATCATTTTATGAGCAACTGAGTTGATTACAAGATGAACACGTCCTTGGTAGCTTGTCAGATTATGAATTCCTCTAAATCTGACCAACTGAAAATCACTGTAGGAGGTCAAAATTACACATATATGATATCAAATGTCTCTATATGATGCATGCCGATTTTCATTTCTGAACTCTCAATGGTTTCTCATTTACAGCTGCTAGGATGGAGTAAGTTGTGATATAGAGCTGTTGGATTGATACACGAATTCGTGAGTTGTTGGTTAAAAGACTACTTTTCCATTAACCAAAAAAAACGAAACTTTACACAGTTATTAACTGTTTAAAGGCCAAAAAGTGTGCTAAGTTTTATTCCTCTTTGTTAATGGGGAAAGAAGTCTATAGAAACTTTTAATCATAACACCACAAATCTCATGACCCCGACGACCGCGTATACCTCACTCTACTCCAGCAACGAAAAAAGAAAAACTGATCGGATTTCAGAGTTGAAAATAAGCACGTGGCTTATAGAGAAATGCAGCTTATTACATGTGCAGGCTCAGTCTCCTACAGTAGCAAAAATTGGTTTAGGGAAATCGTTAATTGTACGTTAATTGGACCTCACTTTTCTTCTGACGGGATTCCTAGGGTATGGTCATCTTGAAAGCTGGTCAGTGACTCATAAAATAATGAACAACAAACTTAGATATTTCAATCTCAAGAGGACATATGCCCCTACTTTTGTGCCAAATTTGAACTCATTCGATCAAAAAACGAGTCTGTTATGAAACCACTTGCATTACTTTCTGACTCACCCTCGTACAAGGTAAACAGATACAACTGTAGCCTTTGTTTTAATGGGATTTTTTCAATGCCGTACTGTCGATGTCATTACAAAATGTAGGTTGATGATTAGAGAATGGTAAAATCTTACTCGTAGTGTAAAAAGAGTCAAACCCTATGATAAAGTGATTTACTAATAGCTTGTTGCTTATATATTAACATTGTATACTCTTGTATAGGCATCTATAGTTGCAGAACACCTTGTATCAATTGAGTGCTGTATTGGTTGTATGTGCAAAGTTTTCCACGTAGTCCTACACAGTAGAAGTTCAACTAGCTTCACAATGCCGTGTATCGATCTGATTTACCAGTGGTCCTATGGTTTACATGACGTATGTACAAAGTTTTCCAACAATTTTGAAGTCCTATACAAAGTAATTTCACATGGATTCATTTTGATGTAGCAGTGTTCAAATCCTACAATAGTTTAAAACTTGTTCCTGTGGGAAATTCCTTTATATTGGTCCTTACTTTTATAACAGGTACAAATTTTCTAACATTTGAATTCCTATACAGTAACTTCAAATGTATCTAGTCAGATTTACCAATGTTTCAGTCTTATAATAAATGTAGTTTAGCACTTGCTCCTGTGGGACAGAACTATTTCCACACATGCTAATGCCTTTGTTTTGGTCCACACTTTTATCACAAGTACATATTTTTCTAACATTACTTGTTTGATAGTTTGATACTTGGTCCTAGGGAAAAAGTATTTCCACACCTCTTAATTCCTCTGTTTTGGTCCTTACTTTTATCACTGCCTGGGATCTAGTCATAACATCCACCTGCCAGTCTGCCAGGTGGCTGAAGCTCTGCAGACAGAAACATCTATTTGTGTTGGTCAGGTTGTTGATTGATGGGTGTCCAGTAGTTCCTGTTGATGTAAGACACTTGGTCTAGGAGTTTTTGTTTCAAGGGTCTATATGGGGGGATTCCGACAACACCTTAGGGAGCACCCAACGTATTACGCTAAAATCATGGGGAAAAAAATCATACAAAATTTGATTCCCTTGCTACAGTTTAACACTGAAAAAAAGGCTTTCTTATGAATTACGGGAAATTAAAATAAGCAGCCTTATACTCCTTACGAAAAAGTCTATTCAGTCCCTCTGTTTTTGTTTTGGCCTGTCCACCATGTGCAAGCTAAGAATTCCTGACACCACCAAGTCTATCCAATATATATGAGTAATACTGTATATGTAGTGCAATGTGTTTCAATGGTTAAAACCTCTTTCTTCCTCCTAGAATGAAGTAAAACCGCCAAATTAAATGAATTTATGGTACCAGAATCATCCCTCTCTGCCTGTACTTTGTATCAATGAAGCTTTCAACAGCTCCCCCTGTCAGTCTTCACAAGAAGTGCATGTCTTTTTTATAAACCGATGATCCAAGTACCCCGTTCATAGCCTGTTGTCCAGCTGTATTATACATGTAGCTCCCGAGTCTCTTTCCGTATATATAGACAGAAGAGACTCTGGAGCTATAATACAGCTGGACTCGAGGCTACACTGTACATACAACCAATTTATTTCTGATTAATTCTATATGATACATGTTTTGTAGTTCTGTACAATAATGCTAATATATTACATGTACATGTATATACAATAAGATGATAAAATTCTTAAATTAAAATTAAAGTTAATTCAACTATCAGTATGCTACTAGGATCCTCACATCTCAATTTGGAAGTGAGGTGTGATTATGGTTAGTGGTGTACACATACAGCCAAAAACTTAAATTTACATTACATTCATGATGTAGTAACATTTTGTCTTGAGTAACATTTTGTCTTGTTTTTCCTATGTGCATCTATGTACTGTACAAGTAGTCCTCCTATAAACATAGAGTCCTGGCCATGTTTTTTTAAACATCCCATCAGTTGATCTAACATGCTATACAATCAATCATTATGTCCCTTTGTTACCGGTACCAGTTGTTACCTTCTCTATTGTGCTTTAGTCAGATTACCTACAGATACTTTTTAAACTACTTTGAGGGGCGATCTACACACAGTTTTTCCCGATATCGGCGAGCCTACTACCTCTCGCCGACAGCTTTTTTTCAGCGTCTAGATGCAACTACTATATCGCCATTACTATATCGGGAAAATTTCTCCCGAATGGCCCGGACCATTCGTAAGCCATCTAATGATACCTTACCGATACCTTAGCAGGGGTCCCCGACATGTTCCGCGCGCGTGTAGATGCTCCGCGAATTCGCGAAGCTCATTAGCATATAACTACAGTTAACGCGGGCTCATTAGCATATAACGCGGGAACAGCGGCATATTAGGGCGGGAGAGCAAGATGGCGGAGGGAAAAGCTGGGCGCTCCCGCGGATCCCGTTGCACATGGAACCATGCAGAAACTGCCTTTCTCATAAGTGTATGGTCGGAGGAAGAGATCCCAAAGGACGCGGGATTCCTTGGTACACCCCGGTGCACAGGCTCTCCACCCTCCGCCACAATCAGGGCAGCGAGAAAGAACGCTGCGTTCACTCTAGCCGGCCGCTGTCGTCTCTCCCTGTATCTCAATCGCCTCCTGTGCCCTACCTTTGCATGGCATCTCATGTTTAAGATCACGCGCATGAGATACAGAAAGAACATTATATAACGAGTATAACGAGTGGAAAAGCTAGCGACATTCCCACCATTTTGAAATCCGCGGGATGTGTCACCAGAGGTCAAAAGGGGTCACGAATGTTCAGCGCCGCGGGTGTCCCGCGCTACGAGCGGATGTCCTGCGCTACCATTTGCAAAATGTGTTTAGATGCACCCCGATATCGGCCGCGCCGATATCGGCGGATGGGGCTACATCGGGAAAAAATGTGTCTAGATCGGGCCTTAGTCTCTTTCTATTTTACTCCAGATTACTGCCACGCCCTTTCTTTCCCTGTTTCTTTCTAGATCTCCTTCGTTCCTCCCCGTTTTTCCTCCTCCTCCTCCTCCCTCTATGTTTCTTGCCGTGTTTCCTAGGCGCGTTGGCAACTTTGTCGTGAACGCATGTACAGGCCACGGCAAACTGTTTCTTCTGAACGCTGTACTTCATCACTCCGTTCTCATCGGTGAAGGGACAGGCCACAAGTCGCGGGGCGTACAGGGGGTGGGCCGTTGTTCCTTTTTCACAAGTTGAGGAGGAACAATCTGGCACTGCGATACCGCTTGGTGTCTCTAATCCATCATATGGTGGTGGTGTTGGGTAGGTCCATGCTGGGATGGCCCTATGGATTAATAGAGGTTCTGTGTTACTATTCAGTTCTCAAAATACCCACTTGCCCACTTGAAAATGCAACCACACTTTGCAATTGCTTGGCGCAACTTAATTTTAAACCCAGGTTTACTGCGCAACCTGAAATTTTGCAGTTGGAACACTGCTTTTCCCCCCACCTACGTGCATAACCTTGTTTTTTTTCATAACATAAGACATATTACATAGTTAACTATATAACATATAACTGGAAGAAAATATAATCTGATTTGAAGAAAGTAACAACTTAAAAGTGGGGCAACCCTGAAATGTTGATGGTGCAACCTGGCTTTTGACTCAGGTTGCCACTTGGACAACCTGACTGGACTGAAAAAAGTATTTTGGGCAAGTATTGCTATTAGACTCTTATAACCCTCCCTCATGACCACAGTATGTCCAGAATATAAGATATCAATCCTGGAAGTTCTGCTGCAGTACCTTAACAAGCTACTAGGGGCCCAAAGTACATGTCTCATGAAGACCCACTATCCTTATAGCAACTATCAATCCATAAAAGCATCCTGGAGTTATACGTCTCACACTCCCATACACGTAGACACATGCATCCCCCAAACCTTCTTGACATTTAGGCCACACCAATTTAATTTCTTGGTTCACGGATTTTTTCATAAAAAATATGGAGCGAGAGGATGAAATAAAAATAAAAATGAAAATTGTAAAATGGTTGGGGTAAAGGTAACGGCTAATCCAAAACATAGAAAAAAAAAGTTTTCAGCTTGAAAAATGTACAAAAAACTATTATTGTACAGTAATGTAGCACCTGTACCCACACTTTAAGGAGCTTATAATACGAAGGCCAATTTGCTACACCAAAACGTTGGTGAATGGTTTCATTAATGGTGAAAATTTTTATTTTTATTTTTTTTTCCAAAAAATAGGAGCGAGCGAATCCGTGAACCAAGAAATTAAATTGGTGTGGCCTTAGGTAAAAATTGGCAGAGAGCACAGTTAACATTTCTGCACACCTGAAGAGACTCAAACCTACCTTTCATGAATTTTCAGGTATAAATCAGGAAGCTGCTCCGCTTTGAGCAACAGGAACGGTTTTAGGAACTCAAAACCCTCCTCGTCCACAATGATTTCTCCTCCCTTCTGTTCGTTGCCCTCATCACGACATCCAGCACAAAGCACTGTGTCGATAACCATCATCGTCATGGCAACAGTGAGCAGTCCTCTGTTGGGCATCTACAAGAAAGAGACACACATGACAGACATTTTCACATCATACCTTGAGCTATTGATATTTATTTTGTTTGTTTGAACCTTTGTTTATTCATGAAAGCTCAAATTGGCCTGCAGGCCGCTTTTCATTGAGGTCATGAGGGAAGAGGCAAGGGTCGACAACGTATAGATTGAAGAGACTATATAGGCTTATAAGACTCATTAGGACTTTAAATTGTATCTCTGAGAGATACAGTTTAAAGTCCTAATGAGTCATATAAGCCTATATACACAATTTTACATACATGGTACAAAACAAAAAATAGCAAGAGACATGATTTGAGTCCATTAACCTCTACCAGACTCCACAGGTTGCTGAAAAAAATACTAGAAATTGGCCAGGTAGATATATAGATACAGGGCTCGAAATACTGGGTGCATGTGCACCCAGGTGCACCCAAAATTGGAACTGTGCACTCAATTTTTTTCAGTGGGTGCACAGGGTGCACCCAAATATTTTCTTAGCTTTATGTATGTAAAGATATAAAGTATACTAGTATACATCATATTCTTGACATCTGAGTATTAGAAAGATAATTTGATAAAAATGTCTGTCATGTTACTTGTTTAAGAATTTGATAGCTTGTATCTAAGTTTTGTTATTATTTTTTTCTGACATTCTACTCAAATATAAGTGGTGCACCCAATTTTTTAAGCTGGGTGCACCAGTGCACCTAATCCCAAAAATGAATTTCGAGCCCTGAGATAACATGACAGAGGAGTTAGCTGTCAGATCAGTACAGTTGTACCAGTTGAACTGCCTCTGGCAAATTAACGTCTATTAAATGATTGCCCAATTTCTAATATAATAACTGTTTTTCCAGAGATTTACATGTAGATTCTGGCAGAGGCTTGTTTTTGCCTCTTAATTGTCTTCATCAAGAGGTTGTGGCATACTTCTTACCACTTGTAACAAGAGCTATTTGTAGTTAAATGTGGCACAGAATCTACTAAAGAAGAAACAATAACAAAAGATTTCATGTACAAAAAATCACTGCATACCAGTTAACTCTTAAGTAACATCCACCTGTTAATTGTCATAGATTCCTACTTAACCTACCTTAGTTTGTGTCTTGCCTGCAATTTTTGTTGTTGTGAAGACTGTTAACCTTACAGATTTCTTGTTTAAGAACATAAACTGTGCTCACTTTTTGTAGTTCAGGTATGCAATGATTACATCATGATAGTAGCTGTAAGTGGGGAATCCCCAAACTAATGGGAACTTTCTTAGTCATGCACTAACTTCTAACATGACTCATGCACACTGTATGTTGTGTTTTGTAACGATCAATGATGCCGGAAATACTTTCCTGCCACTTTTAGAAGAAATTTTGACAATTGTGAAATATTTTCAGTGAAAAGACTTGCAACATTGGTAAGCTGTAAGCATACAGGCTTGGTATAGTAAATTTGCATTTTGCAGAAAAAGTGAAATATTTTTAGGTGTAGGTCTGCATGATGTACACTGTAAGTGTAACAATTTGCCTGATTCAGAAATACAATTTAAGTCAGTTGAAGTTCTCACAGATTGAAATGCTGCACGCTGGAAAGGTATGATCTATAGCCTACTTGTTCACAAATATAGGACATTTCTTTCTTCCTTTGAGAAGATTGATGTTAGTAGAAATCTGGAGACCTCACACTTTGAAACATTTCTGACATTTTTCTCTTGAGCTGAGAGTAGAGGATGGAAACAGACATACTTTCAAAATGATGCTTACCTTTGATGTATTTTGTGCCTCGGTTGTTCAACTTGTTGTCTTCTACTGTTTCAACTGGACTCTTAAATTCTCAGCGTTTCAGAAACTAAAAATACAGCAAAACTGTTAACAGCTTTTCCCACTCTACTTTGAAACTCTTTGCTTGCTCAAAGAGGCAGCCTCAGCTCAATGTCAGGTTCAGATGCTGCATGTTTATGTCTGGTATTCTATGAACGTAAACAGACTATTTATATGAGTCAGCGATAATTGTTCCATTTGCTGGGTCCAGATTGGTTGAGAGTTTATCTTGCTATCAGTCACCTTACGGTATATCCCAATGTTGTCACTGCTGTAAGATTAGACATGACTCGAGGGAATTACCCATATCACAAGTGACATTTAGAGCCATCAAATTTCCCAGATCTTTGTTTTAAAGCTCCACCCTGGCCTTGGCATTTTGTTTCTAGCTAGGCAGCGTTGAGACATTTTTTTTTAGTAACAGCTAGGGTGTTTGACCCAGAATCCCTGGGTTTGAATCCCTGACATGCCATGGTACCAGAGTATCAAATGTTCCCAGCTCTTGTTTCAAGGCTCCACCCTGGCCTTGGCATTTCCATGTCCTTAGATCCATTATGTAACTTATCACCAAGTGTTCAGAAATTTGATTTTGGTCATTCGTATCTATATTTGAGTACTTTAATTGTATTGCAAATTATATATCATTGGGAAGCCTGTTTATTGTAGCCTGTGGCCATAAGGTATATCCCAGTCATTGCAGCTGTAAGATTAGACATGACATCACAAGTGACATTTAGAGGCATCAAATGTTCTAAGGCTCCACCCTAGCCTTGGCATTTTGTACCTGTAGCTATTACTAGTTCGGCTATCCAAGCATCCAGGCTGGGTTGTGACTAGGGCTGGGTATCGGTACAGCGTACCGGTACAAAACCGGTTTTTCTTATTGGACCGGTCCAGAAAAACCGGACCTGAAAAAATTAGGCGGACCGGATGTTGGACCTATTAGAAAAGTAATAGATTATTTGATCAGGCATTCACACGTTTTGGTGCTTGCAGGTGGAAGAAAATGACAAGAGTGAAGTAGAGAAGATTTTATAGTCATTTCTACTAAGTTTTACAGTCAATCGTACAGGTGTAGTTAGCGTTGTTGGATTTTAAAACGCCAGTTTGAGTCAAATACTCCACAAAACAGATTTCTTTGCAGTGAAATGGACCATTGGCATAAGTCATACTGAATCAGGTCCAGGTTCAGGTCCGGACCTGAACCTGATCCTCTGGACCTGAACCGGACCTGGACCTGAATTTTCTGTACCGGTACCCACCCCTAGTTGTGACACTGTGTTTGTATAGCGGCTAGGATGTTTGGCCTAGAACCATACGTCCTGGGTTTGAATCCCCTGACATGCCACCGATGTTGTGCCCCTGGGAATTTAACTTAACAACATGACTTTTCCCAAAGCTGGCAGAGGAGTCAGTGAAGCCGGCTTAGGAGTGTGTTTCGCTACCTACATGATGGCAAATTTACACTACTTGGCCAGTTAAGTACTATCTTATGCCGTCGTAGGATCTGCTTGGAGATTAATTAGCTAGTGCCTTGTTTGCCCGACACAATCTGTGTAATCTTGATATGACTGATGACAAGATACTATGATACCTAAAATTGCACTGCAAATTGTAAAAACACAGAAGAATTCAAGCCTGAGGCAGGAGGAAGGTATGAATTTTATTGTGGGCATTAGGCCTTTTAGGGCTGGGTATCGGTACAGAAAAACCGGACCTGAAAAAATTAGGTGGACCGGATGTTGGACCGATTAGAAAATTAACAGATATTTCATCAGGCATTCACACGTTTTGGTGCTTGCAGTTGGAAGAAAATTATAAGTTAGAATAAAGTAGAGTAGAGTTTATGGTAATTTCTACCAAGTTTTACAGCCAATCGTACAGGTGCAGTTAGCGTTGTAGGATTTTAAAACGCCAGTGTGAGTCTAATACTCCACCAAACAGATTTCTTTGTAGTGAAATGGACCATTGGTATGAGTCATACTGAACCAGGTCCAGGTTCATGTCCGGACTTGGACCTGATCCTCTGGACCTGAACCGGACCTGGACCTGAATTTTTTGTACCGGTACCCAGCCCTAGTGAGCATATATAACTTGTATGCCGTATGTAATTGACTTTGAATGTTGAACACTAAATGTATACAGGTGAAGTTGTCATGAAGTTTATTTAGGTCATGAGTTCATTGGCCCTACATGTGCAAGGACATGCTACATGTTTGTGGCCAAAGGTACATGTATGACAAATATTGATCGACATAAAATACACACAAAAAAACTTTTAAGACATTCATATGTGGAATGAATGAGTGTTTTCAACTTAATTAAAAAAAGGAATATTTCACATATCCTTAGAGTAATTAATCTGATGTATCAGCTAGGGCCTGTCACATTTGTTTTACAAATATTTGCAAACTGAGGGAAAGTTCTTGGGAAAGTTGTTTTATACATAAATGTCCTATGAAGTAGGTGTATTTGGATTGTTATTAGCTGCATTAACTGTTAGTGTTACCTCCTATAAAGTATAAAAGAAAAAATAGCAATGGTTCCTGAACAATTTTAGTACGATCCATACTTCCTAAATTCAGAGTGGTGCAGGTAGAATTTGTCTGGTGCAGGTTATTTTCAATGTTACCTGCACCAGTGCAGGTATTCAGAATGAAGGATTTCGAGCCCTGATGTGATTGAACCTTAGCCTGGTTCCCATTCGATTATTATCGGGGCTTCTTCGCTGCCCTGGAAATAATTTTCATGGCAGGGAGTGTAGATACCGTAGTCTTGATAGTTATCAGATGGTATGCAGGCTTAACTGCAAAGTTAATGCCTTACATAGTACAAACTAGTGCGTCTTGGATACACAACTTCAACACAGTGCCATGTTCAATTTCAAATTTAGAACGTGCCTCGTAAAGAATTACCCACAAAGTTTGTTTAGTTAAACAATGTGTTGCATGTGTGTATACAATACAGTATACAGCTACATAGTTGCAAAGTTGCCAAGGGCTTAAAGGTGAAGTTAGGACAAGTTGTCAACTTTTCACCCCCGAGCTATTGGAGGGTCTGCATGCTTTTATTGGTAAGATGTAGGCAGCCTGTTCGGCTTGTCTGTCATCCATACAGAAAGCCGTCTTATTCACGTTAGTGAGACGACCAAAGTTTACATAATTGGCTTCCTTGATTTTAGAGTAATTCGTAGGCGGTTCTTCTGATTCCAGCGGAAAGCGTTGTCAGGACACCCCCACCCCATGCGGACCCTCAGAAGAAGTTAAACAGTTTAACCTTTCAAAATTCTTGTAGTTAACATCTGTCTTTGTCCCTGGAATGACGAGTCCAACTACATGTATCATTCCAATCTCCCTGTAACCTTATTATACATGTACATTTGGTTGGAACAACCTACCAACTGACACATGTACGACTCCAAATCTGACCTCCTATAAGACACCCTTGAAGTAAATTCAAAGAAATGACCAAAACGAACGGACACGGACTATAATCCCTGAGCTTTCGCTCTACCATATGTTTTTGTATATGTAATGATTACATGTAATCTTGATAGATTTATTAGGTCTCAACATATCATAACCGTAACATACAGATCCTACAAGTTGCCACTGCACCCCTAGTTGGTATTCACTTATCTATTAGATAGCTGTAAGAATGTACAGTTACCTTTTCAAGTCTCCGTAGTTGACATCTGCTTAGTAATACATTTTTCAATGGACGAGTCCATTTAGTATTATGGCGATCCACAGGAACCTAATACGCAAACTCCGCAGTCTATCTGACCTGACTATTTGACTTACCCGCCCGAGCGACTGTTTTCTTTGCCAACATTTCCAGGAAGAACTATTGAAAAACTGAAGTGGTGTCAACTTGGTTTGCTGATCATGTTGTCGCCTTTGATTTGTGACATGCTTTTAACATTTGCCATCTTGACATAGTTCAGCTTGTGGACTTAAGGCCACACCAATTTCATTTCCTGGTTCTCGGATCTTTTTCAGAAAATTTTGGGGCGGGCGGTCAAAAAAAAAAAAAAAAAAATTTGCAAAAAGTCTGGGGTGAACATATGAGGCTTATATAACACACAAAAACAAGGTTAGTAGTCAAGTTTTCAGCTTTTCATGGCATGATTTATCCAATGAATCTCTTCCTTTGATACCAATGTTCTGAATAAAAGGAATTGTTTTTATACTGAAATTATGTGTGTTGCATTTACTTATTTTTAATTACTACTATTACCATAATGTAAACCTATATCATTTTTCTTGGGACTAGGTTTTATTTTTTTTCCAAATCGGAAAAAAATGGGTCGGGAAATCGGAGAACCAAGAAATTAAATTGGTGTGGCCTAAGAGTAAGAATTATTGCTGCAGTAGAACGTGGAATGCTGGATGATACACAATTGTACAGTTCTGTCTGGCTGGTCTATTAAAGAATGGAAGCGGGGCAAAGTCTGAAGTTTTAACTGAAGGAGAGTTTATAGAATTGTCATTTGTTAATTATGGTTCGCTGTTTTTATTCAGTTAAGACCTTGCAGGCATGAAAGAATTGGAATTGCGTTTTTCTAATTGCAGGAAAACAATTCTGATAAACTGCGATGTTGTATACAGAAAAAAGGTATTTCGAGCCCTGATAATTACTAAATGTTACTATATTATATTGGTTAAACAGCAAGATTCATCTTTATAGTAGCTCCTTGGTAATAGGATCTTGATATTGTTTTTTTTTTCAATTGAAAACTTTTGATACAGCTTGCAAGGTCACTGGCAACAACTAGTAATCTTTAATAGGAAAGTTTATATACAAGTTCATGCCCATAGGCTAATTACCAGTACATACATTGTACATGTAATAGAAACAAGATAGGGGATATGTATGTAACAATGAACTGTGATAAATATAATTGTACAAAGAGACAACTCGAATACTAGTTTTGACATTATCTAGATTAGGCCATGTTGATTTGATTATATGGATGACATCCTCCGGGAACTCCAAAATTGATGCGAGCGAGCGAATAAAAAAAAAGTTTGGCCAAAAAAAAAAGTTGGCTTCAGTATGTAATCAAAGTGGCCAGGAAGGTTGAACATAGGACTACAAACACATAGTATGGTATACCAACAGTTAGATGTTGCGACCAGTACATCATACGGGCGCAAAACATTTTTTTCTTCTTGGACCAATCTGAAATAAACAGACCTGGAAAAAATGCAAAATGGACACACTGCAAAATGGACACACTATGTCGGCGGGTGTTTGGGGTCTTACCGGGCCAAAAAGACAACAAAAGCGAAGTGAGTAGAGGTTATAGTCACTTGTACCAAGTTTCTACAGGCAAAGGTACAGAGACAGTTAGCCTTTATTACATGAAGATGGGATTTTAAAATGCCAGTGGTAGTCCAATGATCCATTGTTTCGAGTATTATCAGTTCTCAAGTTTCCACAGACAATCAGGTCCAGGTTCACGTCCACCTGGAAATGATCCTCTGGACCTGAACGGGACCTATCCTGAATTTACTGGTACATGTACAAACCCCTAGCAAAAATCCTTTTTTCTTTCTTTCTGTCCTTTCACATCTTATTCTTTGACTTTTGAGATTTATTTTGGCATTCTATGGCATCAGTTATCGATTTTCTGATACTTTTTTTTCAATCTACGGAATATTTGTGCTCATTTTACAGCTGCTTTGCACAATTTACTGTGTGGTCCAAAACTTTTTTTTTTTTGGAAATGGCCGAAAATTGGTGCGAGCGCGGATGTCATCCATATAATCAAATCAACATGGCCTTAATAACAAAATGTCATAATTTTTATTCCAACTTTACTTTCAACATTTCACGGCAAGCTCTCAGGACAAAGCCATCCCTCTAGGCTCAGGTGCAGTTTTGTGACAGGGTGCTGATTTCTCTGTCACACCCATTTACTCCCTGTCGCCTGATTGGTTGGCCATTAGGCCATGCCAAATGATTTCCTCGGTTCTCGGATTTTTAGAAATAAAAGTGTAGCAAGCGGACATCATAAAAATATATGGCAGGGAGGGAAACTTGAATGTGACAGTCGCTGTATTTACTCCATAAAACTCACTGGGCACAAAGGCATAAACCTTAGGTCCTCCCGGCTTTGTTTTCATAATGTTTTTTTTCCAGTCGAGCATATAAATTTTTAAAAATCTTTTAAAAAATCTGAGAACCAACAAATTAATTTGGTAAGGCCATTAGAGTGATCCGATTATCTTGAGCGCCCGACCAGCGTTGTGGCTAACTGCCACTTCCTGTATCAGATCATTGTCCAATGGGGCCTGGATAATTCCATTTCTAGTTTGAAGTTGTTGTTTTTTGCGGATTTTCTCTCGTTATATATAGAAGGTTGCAACAGACGGATGGTAGTTTCAAATTCGATTTAATATTTTGCATAGAATGTGCAGTTTAAAACTACTATACTGTCTGTTGACTTGATATTAAATAATTATAAGATAGATACACTGTTTAAAAAAAAAGACGGATATAAGTTACCCTTTGGATAGAGGTAAATAGCATTATGAAAGCTCCTTGGTTATACAAAATATCAGTTTATAGCAATTAAAAGATGGTGTCTCGATTGTAGATTTGTACACAAACTACAAGATAATGTTACATTTTGTAAATTAATGATTATGATATCTTTACCTTAACTGGTATATTTTGATTTAAACTCATTTAGCAAAAATTCTTATAAATCAGTCTGAGAATGAAGATTGATATTCTATTTCAAACAAAAGAATCAACTATATAAAGAATTTGATCCATGTATATTGAAACTTTTCCTATTTCCTATTGCATAATTTATTTGAAAAGGACATTATGTACAATGTAAGTTATTTTTTTCCATTGAAGTTCTTTATTTGCTGAATATTAGATATTAATGAATGAATAATGATAATATTGCATGTTCAAGGCTGGATAGGCTAAATGCAAGTGAGTGGATCAAATAAATCTGACTGGATATATGCAGCTTGTACTTTTCAATACAAACCTGGTGTTACGCGATTAGGGGGTTTACCGCAGCTGGGTATGCAATACAAACAAACAAACAAACAAACAAACAGACAAACAATTTGCCTCCCTGAAAAGCAGTGCTAGTCACTGATGGGAGCTTACCTGGTGAAAGAATACAGAAATAAACAAATAAACAAACAAACAAAATGTTCAATGGTAATGCTACTACAATAATCAATGTTCACTGAAAGCACCCATGCGGCGACCCATATAGATAGATTATATCAGTGTCAGCAATGAATAACTTTGCCAGGGGCGGTGCTTAACCCCATAACCCCATTGTCAGTAGGTACAGGGGACTGCATTGTTTAGTTTGGGTTGTCCCCAGGGGAGGGCCACCAAATTGCGTATGCCGTCAGAAACAAATTAGTGGAAAGATATTGTCGTAAAAATGCGCAATCACCTTTCCAAATCGCGGGTACCCATTGATGGATTGGTTTGTGTTGTTTTGATAAATGGCAGAGCTTGACATGTGCTGTTTTGATTATGGTTTTTGCAGGGTGGGGGATTTGTAATGAGAAAGACATAACATTAAAATGATGGCCCAAAAGTCAGGTGTATGAAGGAAAAATTCCTACCCCAAGAAAACTAATTGAAGATAACAGTTTCAAAAACATTGAGCAAAAGGTTTTTTTAGAATTTTCTGGAAATCGTTAATAATATTATGATTGTAAGCAGTTAGTGAGTATATTGCAGTTTTAAATGTGAGTCAGATATTTTATTTGACAATGTAATAAATGGTTTGTCTCCATCATACCTGGAGGACTCTGAAAAAAGTTGGTCTTCATCCTGGGGTAATTGGAAAAAAATAAACACTACAGTTTTGTTAGTCTTACACTGTTTGTGCTTAGTACTATAAAAAAGCTAAATAGTGTGTTATGGTTCAATAACATTAAAGCAGTTTACCAGTTTTACAATAGAAGCAGCAAACATACAAAGAACTAAGATTTATTGCTTTCAGCATGATCATATCGGATTGTAAACCTGTTCTATCAGAGTATCTAATGTCTGTGCTAATTATGGTCAGCAGCAGTGATAGCAGTGTGAGTGGAACCATCCTTACAGTCAGGTCTTACAAAGCTGGTACTCAACATGCAAAACTGTATTTAATACTAACAGCAAAGTTGCAAACATTAGACTTAGCATTGGGTTTAAAAGCACAATCATATCGCAATAAAAACCTGTACTATCACACTAGACGATGGTGTCACCTCTCCGAGGATGAACTGAACTATCACAGTATCTAATACATGTATCTGTTGTTAATCTCTATGCTAATTGTAATCAACAGTGATACTGATGTGAGTGGAGCAAACCTTATAATTATTACTTTCCAGTCTCAGTAATCATGCAAAACTGGTCAAACATTACAAAGAAGAAACATACATTCAAACAACTAGACATAGTATTGAGCATGATCATAATTTTCCCACTGCAAAGCTGTACTGTCATAGTATCTATATCCATCAGCTGCAGTGGATAATCTCTATGCTAATTGTCATCATCAGTGCCAGACCCAGGTGGGAGCCAGAGGGTACCCTGTGCAGGGTGATAACCACTTCTGCTGGAGCATCATATACATGTACAGCTGCAGGGGGTTTGAGACCATATTATACACACCAGTTTTATTAGAATTTCATACAGATGGTTGGTTAGAGTTAGAATTAACAAAAGAATCTTTATCACATTAGCGTAACTTTCAGCATGCTAAGGTAGAATTTGTATTGGTTATGGAGTTAACGCTAGTTCACCTTTATCTGTGGGGTAACCTATATCCGTTGTTTTTCAAAACGGTATTTGGGCACATGAAGTCGACGGGTGGTAGTTTTAAACTGCAATGTTCTGAAAATATTTATGTGGGCGAAGCCACACATTTAGTATTCTCTACAGATATTCCAACCGGAAATCAGAAAAAATGGAAGCTGTAAACATGCACTCCACGTTTCAAGCTTTTTGATTGGCTTACAGTCACACTTTCTCGGTTTTACGTCAGAGGTGAACCTATCAACGCACAGAACACAATCGGCATCGACTTTGATAATAACCAATCAGAACTCAGAAAAAATGGAAGCTGTCAACATATACTCCGCGTTTCCAGCTTTTTGATTGGGACAAAGTCGCGGACTGTCTCGGGTGTACGCAGAACTGAACCAATCAACGCACAGGACACAAAATGGCATTCGGCATGCAGTTTGACAATACTTTCGCAGCTGAGACGACCAAACAGGCGCTCAAGGAAGAAGTTGCCCGCCATGGAATGAACGAGATTGATAAATTTTCACACAAAAACGTTATCTTCAGAAAATTGGACCTTGGAATCTTGCAAATTCAACGGTGAACGGACGTGTTCACGCAACGCAATACATTTGTATACCTGTTAAAACGTGTGCTTGTAACATGCTGTTGCACTGGCTCAGTGGTATTATTCACGCGTGGTAAACCAACGCTCCGGGATCGAATCCGTGGACAGATAATGTTTTTTAATTTTTTTTTCTTTTTGCTGCATTTTCGCGAAAATGTTGCCTTTATTGTTGCTTCTTTTCTTGCTATTTTTGCTTTCTTTTCCCTTCGCCCACATCCTGCATTTTTTTTCAAAAATGTTGCCTTTCTAGTTCAATTTGAAACCTTCGTCAGTCAAAGTGATATCCCAAAATACCCTGTTATCAAAAGCAACGGATATAGGTTACCCAACGAATAAAGGTGAACTAGCGTTAGATGGAGTGAGTGTTGAGAACTAATAAACACTACATGTACCAGGTGGCCAGAGTTAAAATTTCAAAGGTTTTTATCATAGACAAATAATAAAATGATAATTTAATGAAAGACCATCCCAGGTCACTAAGAGAGTTTTACATAAATGTGTATAAAAGATATTTGTCATAAGTTTTAATTCATTTGAATATCTAAGCCATAATAGTTCTAATTTGAAAAAGAATGTATTATCAGGCTTTGATAGAACTCAAAACGATAAAACAGATAAGAAAATTAAAGTTTGAATATCTTTTTGCATACACAATGCACTATTGATTATAGATTTTACAAAATTGGACGTCAAACATATCGTTACATTGAGCCCGCCCGGGATCCATTTTAGATTCCCCTCTGGTCCATGCTCCTCCTCATGAATGTCATTTACATGATGACGACGTGTTTGCGTTCACTGCGGTCGGGACGGTTAATATGAGCAACGCACACGGATGTGCAAGGATGTGCGGAATCCTTTCTGCAAACACGTGCCCGCGCCCGCTGACATCCGGAATATTTCGAGAATGTTGAATGGACATTCCGCGCAGTGTTAAAACCCACAGCAGCACGGGAGTAGGATGTTGTATCACACAGGTTCGTGGCATTCTTTGTTAAGGGGATATTTTGATGAGCGTTCATGTTTACAATGGCATGGGGATGGATGTCACTTGTAAAATGGTGGCGTTTTTTCTGCCAGTGACAGTTTGTTTATCCGAACCTTTTTTATTCATGACAGCTCAAATAAGCCTGCAGGCCGCTTTTCATTGAGGTCGTGAGGGAAGAGCCAGACAAAATATATAACAGAGATACAGTTTACATCATTCAAAGTCCTGATAAAGTCTATACACATATTGTACACATACATGGTACAAACTACATAATGATGAGAGCTGTTGCATAATACTAGTCCATTTGTTTTGGTTGTTTTGTGCCAGTATTGAGACACATGCGGTAGACAGGCCTGGTTGTGTGTGTGTACACATCATGCATTGTTGTTCCCCGTGTGAGGGCTGTTTTGATGCGGCACCCGTGGTGAGGGCCTTTGTTCCCTGTCCTCGGTGCTATTGTGCCATCCATGTGGTTGTCTGGCTGCCTTGTTTACCCAGAGCCTCCAGGCCTGCATGTGACATGTTTAACCCTATGATAAGATTTACATGGTCATTTTGTATGGAAAAGAAAAGAAAAGAGACCAACTTTGGATGTGCATTTTCAGTCTGTTAAATTTTAGTTCATTGCCATAGAATTCTAGTTGGAAAAGCCTCTGATTGGTATTTAACATGCTTACACCTCTGTACTTGCATGGCCATTTTTTAGTGAAAATAAAAGAGACCAACCTTGGGAATGTGTTTTTTAGTCTGTTTGATTTTATTTCCATTTTGTTGGAAAATCTACTGTCTGCTGTGTAATTATAACATGCTTAGTAAACACTCTGATACTATTTGCTTGGTTATTTTATTGTACAAAAAGAAACCAACCTTGGTGATGCACATTTTCAGTCTGTTAAATTGTATTTCATTGCCATCCAATTTTTATTGAAATTTTGAAAGGACCTCTAAGGCTATTTACTCACACGCTGACATGTCCGATAATATATTCTGTCATTCCCTTATTATAAAATCAAATATTAGAAACCATGTGCATTTTTCAGTTTGCATCATTTTTCATAGTTATTTCCTTTCTGTACTTTACAATTTTTTTTGAAAATTTTGAAAGGATGTTAGCTATATAGCGATAGAGAAAATTGCAGTCAGTTAAAAGCAGCAATAATCAAGTATGCGCTAATCGGATATCAATGTGGCGTTAAACTGACCACAGTATTCATTTCTGGCCGTAAATAATCAATAGGCTTCTAATGATCGTGTGATAATCAATGGGCTTCTAATCTAGTCGTGGCCAAATTATTGGAGGTGGCTCACAAATGTTGGGAACCATTTTTCCACATTGTGCGCCTTTTGAAATTGCACCAGAATTTTGAACCAAATTGTATGATTCAGACAGTATTCTAGCTGTGATGGTTTTGTTTTGATGCCTTGGATTTTATGTTCTGTACTGTATGTTGTCCACTGGTGTCTCCACTTTGACTGAATGTAACATGTCTTGTCTTGTTAACATGTATGATGGGCCTCCTTGGAAACAGACTTTCTTAAGATGAAATAAATAAATAGATGGCAATATTGCACAGTACAAATTCATATCCATGTGGGATGAGCAAAAACAGTTTCTGGACTAAGTCCTGATTCTAGAAACTACTGTAAATGCAGAAATGTACGCGGTGGTTTTATGTTCGCGGTTTTCACAGTGACCACTTCACTGCGAGCTTAAAACCAACGCAAACATTTTTCCATTATAGTATGAGACTACAGTCTATGGCGCTACCGCACACTTAAAACCTCCGCAAACACTTCCTTGCTAGCGCAAAATTAAATCCCTGTGAACTTAAATGCATTTACAGTACATTTCCACATTGAGTACATTGTACAGGTGCCTTTGTCTGAGGTGCTGAATAGCTTTCTGATAATCCACAAAATGATAAAGAAAGAGTCACTGCCTTAAACAGATTTAAGTGGCATAATTCTGTATAAATACAGGGCTGATTAGGTATTCAGGCCATAAACCGCTGAATTTAGGGTGACAATGTTAGGAAATATAGATAAATATGATGATGGTAGGAAATATAGTTCATGGAAATATGAAGAATATTGCTAGTAGCAGCAAAAATTGCGTGACAAGTTTTGATGTTGAAATACGTAAGGGGAGGAGAAAGGCTTTGAATACTTCTGTAGTAAATTGTCTGAAAAACTCTATTTGTAGTGAGAATGATTCTAATAAGGCCCTTTGGGGATTTATAGCAATGTGTGACGGTTGAGCCTGAAATCTGGAGTGTATGTACCGGATAAGATATAAAGGTAAAAGTCCACAGAGTTTCTGTAACATAGGGCTACTCACAGACCCCACACTGTAAATGGTTAATGCAGAAATGTTCGTGGCAGTTTTGTGGTCGCAGTTTTTGCGGTGGCCACTTCACTGCGAACTTAAAACTACCGCGAACATTTTTCCATTACAGTATGTGACTACAGTCTATGGTGCTACCACGAACACTCCATCTTCCTGCTACCTTGAAAGTAAATCCCCGCGAACTTGAATGCATTTATGGTATATCGGAGGCAGCTACAATTGTATTACAATAACCACCTGAAAGTGACATGGTCCTGTCCCTGTTACTGAAATGCAGACTCTGTTGTTACTAATGCTGAGTCATCACATCAGCTATACACAAGATAGAGGATCTGGAATGAGAATTATGTTTGACATTCAAAGTCAATTTTCCGCTTTGGTGGCTGTTGCTAATATTTCCATGCTGACTCATGTTTTTAGAAATGATACTTACAAACGGAATAGATATTATTTTACTCTGTGAATCATATGCATGCATGCAAACAAATACGCATATTCAAGCACACACATAGTCACACACATATATACACGTATACAGAAATATGCGCACATACACACGCAAACAATGACACATACGAACACACTTTTTTCCATGCTGTCTTGGATATCATTTTTCCTGAACCTTTTTATATTTGCTAGCATCAACTGAATCAGATGTTTATACAGCCTTTTCCCGTGTAAATGTAAATATATGCAATCATATGGAGATTATTAGATCTACAAACACTATGCAGGACTATGATTCCTGAATCCACATACAGAGTGATGTAATATACATTCTGATGCTTTCATGTCAAGATTGAGTGCATGGCAAATATATTACAGTAGAAATAAAGATTTTTTAATGTTAATTTATCAAAATGATTTATTCCTGCTACAACACGACATTTTGGACCCGATACTGTTGTGTTTTATAATTACTTGACGTGTCAAATTGTGGCAATGTGGTATCTATTGATAAGTGTGGTGGGTTCTTTAACATGCTCAAATTGTAGCTCTGTGCAAACACGGGACCTCCAGTTTTATATCCCTTAGCTGGGGCTTGGAACTCATTTTTACCTGTCAGTGAGTGGAGTGAGTGAAGTGATGATATGTGTCCTTTCCAATGGAGTAGCTTTGGGACCTGCTAGAGATTCAAACACAGGACCTCTAGATTTTTATGTTATTCTGACCTGTTTCCTGTTGTGTTCCACTTCCAGTGTCCTCATGTCTCGGATTCGAACCCAGGACCTCTAGATTCTGTCGTTTACATGCTTCCCATTGTGTTCCAGTGTCCTCATGTCTGGGGTTCGAACCCAGGACCTCTAGATTCTGTTGTTTACATGTTTCCTGTTGTTGTCCAGTGTCCTCATGTCTGGGATTCAAACCCAGGACCTTTAGATTCTGATGTAAGTCTGACCTGTTTCCTGTTGTGTTCCAGTATCCTTGTGTCTGGGATTTGAACCCAGGACCTCTAGACTCTGTCATTAATCTGACATGTTTCCCATGATTATGTTCCAGTGTCCTCATGTCTGGGATTCGAACCCAGGACCTCTAGATTCTGTGGTTTACATATTTTCTGTTGTGTTCTATAGTATCCTCGTGTCTGGGATTAGAATCCAGGACCTCTAGCTTCTGACGTTTACATGTTTCCCATTGTGTTCCAGTGTCCTCATGTCTGGGATTTGAACCCAGGATCCTAAGTCTGACATGTTTCCCATTATGTTCCAGTGTCCTCATGTCTGGCCCGACTCCAGGAAGGCTCTCTCCTCACCAAGCTGAAGGATGGAGCTCGCAGCCTGCCCAAAAACTTCTACTTAGACGAGGACAAGTCCTGCGTACGATGGAAACCCTCAAGGAAAGGGGACAATGCCAAAAGTAAGACAACATTATCTTCGTCTCTAGTAGTCATACTATTTTGTTTGTTTGTTTGTTTGTTTGAAAAACTTTTTATGGCTGTAGGGGCAGTGGGTTGTTATCCACTTTGTCTAGGGCACAGCATTGACAGAGCAATTTCACAGAGCCCATCCCTCTCCTTCCACTGCCTTTTACCTCCCCAACTGAAGCCTGGTACCCATTTTTTACACCTGGGTGGAGTGAGGAAATCCTTTCCCAAGGACCCAACATCAGTAGCATGACCTGTAGGGACCTGATAATTCAATGAGTTAGGCCTAGGAAAAAAATGTTGCATTTTCTGTTTCAGTCCTGAAAAAGATTGTGTTGATAGGTAAGGGATTGTCTTTGTTTTCTTGAATTTTTTATAGGCTGGTCAAATCTCTAGTGAGACATATTACAATACTGTTGAACATATCAAACCTTAATTTTGTGCATAATAGATATGTTTATTCTTCATTAGATAGGACAAGCAGTATTTTACTTCAAATAGGAAGCAGGCTGAATAAAAATTCTAACTGGAAACTATGTGACTCCACTGCCCGTCCAAAAAAAAGTCTAGGTAGGGTCGGCAGATTTTTCGACAGAAGGAAACACAATTTTTTTCCTAGGCCTGAGTTAGTCAATGAATATCAATGATGAAGTACTGTAATTTTTTCAATGTACAGTTTTATGTTAACAGTTTTCACGGTGACGACTGTAACGTGAACTTATCATTACTGATAATGATTTGTCATGGTGACAATAACAAATAATTTGTTTACCGTGTTAGTTCCGAGAACAAGTTAGATTTTCTCAGACCGTGAACGTATGGTACCAAGAAGACAAAGTGAATTATAGTATTGGTAAACTTTTCTCTGTTCTAGTTCCGATCACCTACATCACGGATGTGAGGGAGGGCCTGAGGTCGGGAACCGACCCCCCGCTGAACCTTGACCCCAACTGCTGCCTCCACCTGATCCATGGTAACGAGGGGGAAGCCATAGAACTGGTTGCTAGGTAACCGAGACATTCATTTCACGGTTAAACGTGCAATTTTCCGCACAGAAACGACGATGTGTTTCCTTTGTTCTGCTGTGCTTTGTCCCTATGTAAGAATATTGTGGTTGGGAGATCATAGATAATATACAAATCACACAATATTGATGAAATTGTTATTCTATGCTACACAAATTTTCTTTTTGCTGTTTTTTTCTTATGGAAAGAAAGACCCCAAGAAAGATTGTTATATATGAACTTTATTGCTCGACATTTGTACATGATACAATGTATGGCAACGACTGTTACATGCAGAGCATTGAAAAAAATCAAGAAACAGTCCTTAAAATATAATCATATGCTAATTCTTACACTTCTAGTCTTTTTTTTTTCTTACAGGAAGAAAGTGTTTATATTATGACACTTTCCAATAAGAAGTACAGTGTAGGGCTAATTGTGGAATTCAGTATCATTCAAATAGCACTGGATACACATAATGTATTTCTAGCATACATGTATATGAGGGCAAACTCACAAACCAAACATTCCTCTTTATGGACGGGATCAAGGACTGAAAATGTTAGATTATATGAGTCCATAAAACTAAATCAAACGTGTCATCTAGGTCCCACGGTGCATCTGAAATGTGTTTAATGGTGAAAGTTTGAACCCGTTATTTCTGCACCTGTGGTCTGCCTGGGTCTCTGGAGCCAGCTGGGTTTGGTAGGGACAAAAAAACATCCATCACAGAAACTGGGGGATGATCAGGGGAATATTGGACCCCATTTTGATAAATATTTAGGCCACACCAATAAATCTCCTCGGTTCTTGGACGCTTTGAAACAAAAAAGTTACAGAGGCCAAGATGTAAACAAGAGGAGCAGGATAACTCCTGGAAATTGTTATCTGTCTATTTTCTCAACTTCTACTTTATTTTCAACAAAGTGTGGAGCCACAACACCAAGTTTTGCTTGTAGAGTAGCTGACGGTATTACACGGCCCATTTAAATGCTTTAAATTGTTTAGTATACTAAACACATGGGGTTGTAACTCCAATTTTTGTGTTGGAAGTTTGAATAGCTTTATCCTGCTCTTTCGCATCTGATTATAATCAGATGTCACAGAAGCAAAGACTGGAGTTGAACAGTCCAAAATTTGGGTGCATGTACGTCCAATTTTTGTGTAGGAACATTAAAGTTAAAGTTTGTCCAGACCTGAAAAAGATGTACTATCTTCCCACTACAGGTCAGCCGAGGAGGCTGCTCTCTGGGTGCGCGGGCTGAGACACCTGGTGATGGAGATGAGAGAGGAGAGCGGCTTCGAACACAAACCCATCACAAACTGGCAATATCCTTTGTGTTCAATCATTTAAGTTGATGTTGCTGTTCATCTTGTCGTGCCTCTAAGTGGCACATAGGGCAGCAAGTTTCCTTGCTGTTTCAGTAGCAGGGTATATTTTTACAGGGAGGGGGAGCCAGCCTTTCCCCTTTAGTGCTTCTGAAAGCACCTCCTTGAACATGGGAACCCCCTTTCTTGTCCTTTCCGAAAGATGGGTGCAGCCACAACTGAGATGCCCTTCCCAGGGTTGAACTGGGGTCTCAATTGGAACCAGGAGCTCAACTGTGCAGCTATCACTACTTGAGCTAGTGCTACAGAAAAATCCCTCATATAATTCCATACCAGTTTAATTTCTAGGTTGTGCATTTGTGTGGAAAAAGAAGGAAAAAGGAAACATCTGCTGATTAATATTTTGATAAATTGTGCAACTAGGAAGACAATGACTTAAAATTTCAAAATATGACACTTGATTCATGACTCAATCTTGTTTTCAAAAGAAAATGTCTTCCTGTATTTAAGTTATTCGTTCATTTAGCATTTTACAAATGTACTATCAAAAGGTGTAGTCCACTGTGTTCTGCTGCTGCAATCAGTCTTTCTTTGTGTATTACTGACTGACAATATTAGGTAGATTTAGAATGAGCGTTGGGTATACTGTGTTGCATGTCAGAGTTCGAATCCTCGCCCCAGTGATTGTCTTGTGAGTTTGAGAAATTGTGTGCGGACCCCTTCATCAGAAGCGATCCATCCTGTTGTCATCTCCGTCCCTGAAACACTGATTTGTAGGAGATGAAACACTGGGGTGATGAGTGGGGGGGTCGCCGGGGTTACAGATTCAATCAAGAGAACAGGAGGAGCACTTACCACTTTACTGCTGGGGTTAGGGACACTGCTAAACTGATAAGATAGGGCGCCACCAATTTAAGTTTTTGTTTCCTGGATTAGAATAAATGCTGATCAACACAGAAAGTTAACAGATAGAATTGGCATACACACAGGTTGCGGATTCAATCAAGAGAACAGAAGGAGCACTTACCACTCTACTGCTGGGGTTAAAGATACTGCAAACTGATAAGATAGGGCCAAACCAATTTAAGGTGTTGGTTCCTGGATTGTACATGGGTGCAGAAGGTCAACTGTACATGAAAACAGATTCCTTAAGGTACGACTAGCATACACAGGGATGATGGATTTAATCAAGAAAATGGGAGACATACTTACCCCTCTTCTCCTGGGGTTTAAGACACTGCCAATTGGTAAGATAGGGCTGCACCAATTAAAGCTTTTGTTTCCCAGATTGTACAGGAAGATCAACATGAGAACAGGTTCCATAAGGTAGAATAGCACACACCTTTTGGATTTAATCAAGACAACAGGAGGCACTGACTTACCACTCTACTCCTGGGGTTTAAGACACTGCCAACTGATAAAATAATGGCTGCAGCAATTAAAGTTGTTGTTTCCCGGATTAGAAAATAAATGCTGTACTGGAAGATCAGCATGAAATCAGATTCTTATGGAATTGCACACACATGTGAGTTGCAGGGTTGATATATAAGTCAGGGACTGAATCAGATTAAGTTTTCTCCCTGCTTTCTGTTGTTATCTTGGACTCTTGCTAGATTTTGAGACACAAGGTACTATTAAGTGTTTCATGCAGCCTTAAATTGGAATGGAAAAAAAAGCTGTGCCAGAGGCAAATTTAAAATGTTCCTTGAACCAAACAATTTCAGCAGTAGCCCACAACTTTAGATTATCCTTTGTCCACAATCCCTGGAGTGTATACCCTTGAACTTGGCCCTGACACAGTAGACAGGCAATCACTAATAGACAGGGTTCCTGATGCTTGTGTCAATGGGAAAACTCATTTATTAAAGGGACCACCAAAAAGTGGCCTTCACATGTAGAGGTGGTCACTTGTACAAAGGTTTGCACAATTGAGATACATAATTTTGAAGTGGATTGCAATTTTGCCCTTGACCCTGGCTGTACCCTCCAATGGTCACTGGAAAGATAAAGTATCTGTGTAAGTGTCTGCTGTAGTTGTGAAGTTTTGCCCTTGACCCTGACCTTACCTACCAGTGGCTGCTGGAGTTTCTCAGCCAGGTGGTCCTTAATAAATGCAGAAGTGGTCACTAGTAGTAGACAGGTTTGCACAACTGAGATGCCATTACTAAGTACATTGCATTTTAAAGTGTTGCCCTTGACCCTGACCTTACCTACCAGTGGCTGCTGGAGTGTTTCAGCCAGGTGGACGGGGACCGTGACGGCCGGCTGACGTGTCCGGAGGCACTGCTTCTGTTTGACAGGCTCAACATCTACGACACCAGTGGCAAGATACACGACATGGTGCAGGTAGGACCAACTCCTTTGCATATCAGTGCTCGAAATGCCCACTTGCACACTTGCAAAATAAGTAACCACATTTTACTTGGCACAACTTATTGTAAATGCACAAACTTTCGTGGTGGTTTTATGTTCGCGGTTTTTGCAGTGGCTGCTTCACGGTGAACCTAAAATCACCGCGAATATTTTTCCATGGCAGTAAGAGACTACAGTGCATGGTGCTACCGCGAACTTGAAACCACTGCGAAAACTCCTTTTTCCCGCTACCGCGAAATTAAATCTTGTTCCAGAGAGCGGTAGAGGGATCCGACCTGCTGGACTGCAAAGGGTTCCCGAGTCTTTACAGGACCAGGATCTCAATGCACCAGCACCTCACCATGAACAGTTGCACATGTAACTATCAGGAATAAACGTTCCTTGTCTTGTCCCAGAGAGCTGTAGAGGGATGCGGTCTGCTTGACTGGGAAGGCTTCCTGAGTCTCTACAGAACTACAGAACCATCTTCACTTGCCAGAGCCTCTCAATGAACTGTAGTACATGTAACTATCAGGAATAAACGTTCCTTGTCTTGTTCCAGAGAGCTGTAGAGGGCTCTGGTCTGCTTGACTGGGAAGGTTTCCTGAGCCTCTACAGAACCATCTCCACACGGCAGGACTTGGTGGTGCTCCTTAAGAAGTACTCGGAGGGGAAGGACTTCCTTACCGCAGCGGAGCTCGCACAGTTCTTAGAAAAGGAGCAAAAGGTTTGTGAACTTTCTGTTATTTGCACAGGAGTAAGTCAGAAGCCTTAGGCAATTATGTTATTGTTAGAATGCTTGGGGTTCCCTGGTAAAACTAAATTCAATGGAGAAATTTGCAGTATGAAATTTGTTTAATATTACGATTTTTTTGTAGATATCAACAGTATTAGCAGGATGTAAAATCTGGAGTTTTGTGAAACTGTCATACCTCAATATGATACCCGGTATCATATTCCTTACCTTATACCTAAATAAGAAAAAAAAACTTAGTAGCATTATTAGCAACATTTTGGAAATGGTCAAGCATTTCAGATAACATCCGTTATCTTTTGCCAGTGACACTGAAGAGATCTTGTTGGAGAGCAGAAGAAAGAAAGAATATTGTTCTGTCCCATCAGGATTAACCCTCAGCTTGCTAAGGCAGCCGTTTGTCACCAAATCTGTACTGGTTATGGGGTTAGGTAGTATGGAGAAGGTTCTTCTTCTTCTTTTGTACTGCCTAGCCTCTAATTCTAGAGGTTATCGGCAGACTACGCATGAGTTAATTACAATACAAGTGCCCGGTACAGATAGACAAGGGAAAATAAAGGGAAAAATGCTAAGGAAACTGAAAACAAACTGATTTTGTTTGTGCAACGACAGGACAAGTGAATTAAGTGGGTTAGTAGAACATATATTTACATATATACAAGACGTGTGGGGGTGGCTCAATGCAGCAGGGTCCTCCCCAGCTCAGTTTTGAACTGGGAGAGAGACCCCGCCTCTGCCACACCAGGCTCAAGTCCATTCCACTCTCTGATGGTCCGAGGGAAGAACGAGAGCCGGTAGTAGTTGTTCCTGCTCGCGATGGCCTGCATTAAACTAAGATTAAACTAAGTTGTTTCCTTGTTGCCAGGTTGAAGACTGTGGGCGTGATCAGTGCCTGGACATCATCGCGCACTGTGAACCTCGGGAGGACTACATGTTAAACGGCTGGCTCGGGCTGGATGGTGGGTCTTCTTTAAAATAAGATTATTTACAATATACTGTAAATGCAGAAATGTTCGCGGTGGTTTTATGTTCGCGGTTTTCGCGGTGGCCACTTCACCGCGAAATTAAAACCACCACGGATATTTTTCCATGGCAGTAAGACACTACAGTGCATGGTGCTACCGTGAAATTGAAACCACAGCGAAAAGTCCTTTTTCCCGCTACCGCGAAATTAAATCCCCGCGAACTTATTTTTGCATTTACAATGCTAAACTTTCTTCTAACACAAAACTTAAAGGTATACACAGATGAAAATTTTCAACGACCACTGTTGTCAATTGCTGATGTCACTTGTCTACGATTGGTCATCAGTATTTATCCTGAAGAAGGCGACGGTGGCCGTTGAAAATTTGATTTGTGTATACCGTTGTGTTGGAAGAAAGTTTAGCATTGTACTATGACCTTCGAACCCATGATTATTTACGGAATCATGTGAGTAGCCTGGTACCATCCCCTGTTATAATGCTGGCTCAATCTTGTCACTTACTTATGTCAGAAAAGGTGAAAGATTGAGCTGGCACCTGCAATGGAGGATGTTACCCAGCCTATCGTGTGAGTGCTCTACATATACATTTATCTGTATGAAACCGAAGACAAAATGCTCTTTGGGATGTTAAAGGTCAAAGTCCCAAAGCCTTTTTGAGGCCATAGGAGCAGTGGGTTGTTCCCATTTGAAGTCAGGTCCCCATTTTCACACCTGGGAGAGAAAAGTTGTGTGCAGTACCTTTTCCCAAGGGCACAACGTCCAGCTAACTTGTGGAGCATTGCCAGGAATTAAGCCAGTGAAGATAATTTTGTATTTCTGTCGTTCTGTCTTCAGGTTTCACCAACTACCTGCTGAGTCACCACGGCGACGTCTTCGACTCTTCCCATCATGCCGTTCACCAGGACATGACCCAGCCGCTGTCCCACTACTTCATCGCGACATCCCATAATACTTATCTCCAGGGCGACCAGCTGCTGTCGGAGTCCAGCGTGGACATGTACGCCTGGGTGCTGCAGTCTGGCTGCAGATGTGTCGAGCGTAAGTTCTCTCATGTCTATTCTGTTGTATTCTATTCTATTCTATTCTATTCTATTCTATTCTATTCTATTCTATTCTATTCTATTCTAGTCTAGTCTAGTCTAGTCTATTCTATTCTATTCTTAGACTATTCTATACTTTTCTATTCTTATTCTATTCTATTTTATTCTGTTCTATTCTATTCTATTCTATCCTATCCTATTCTATACTAATGTCTATTCTATTCTGTCTTCTTCTATTCTTCTTGGTGTTGTACTGTATTCTTATCTACTGTATTGTACTGTACTTTACTGTATTCTGCTCTTAGACTAGTCTATTCTAGTCTGCTCTACCTGGTATAAACGAGTAGTCTAAGATACAATACATGTAACTAAATGTAAATGTGTTGTTCCAGTTGACTGTTGGGATGGTCCAGAGGGGGAGCCTATCGTGTACCACGGCTACACCCTCACCTCGAGAGTTTACTTCAGGGACGTCATCGATGTCATCGACAGATATGCCTTCATCAACAACAGGTGAGGGGACTCTCAGAGTTCTCAAGTTTTGGATCCCTTTGAGTTTGAGTTTGATCCGTTGATGTTTCAGTTCATCATTGTTAGAACCAAGAAGTTTACTTGGCATGATGGTCTTATTCTACCTCTATATTGATAACTGATGATTAAAAATTGTTTTCATTAATGGTAACGCTGTGAGAACCTACAATGTAAACTGTTAGATTTTTTGCCACCTAGTCTATCATCTTGGTACTGTAGCATAACTCTTAGTTTTAATGTGGATTTCAAGGGACTCAATGCTATAGACAGATTTGGATATATCTTTAGATGCCGCAACTCCCATAATGCAAAAATAAGCAAATATATAAAAGACTGCTCATTATGACATTAGAAAGAATACCGGCACTCATGATCGATGAGTCCCACTCGATTGTAACACTTTATCAAAGAATTCTGTTATTAACTTAGCCCTTATTGCTACATTTGTATCTTGATTTGGATGTTAAACTTGATTCTATACCTCTATTTTGTGTTTTGTGTAATAGTTGTTGCCATGTGTAGTACGATTTACTATTGGCATGCAATAAAGTTCTTCATATATCAAAATCGTTCCCCTCCCCAGTTACCCTGTGATAATCCTCTGCCAAGTACTGCAGAACTTACCAGTTTTTCTGGAATTAGTTTTTTCCATCCACTGTGAACCTTTGGCTAGCATAACTCAAGAACCTATAGATTTTAGGCCTCCTAGTGTATTTCCTGGGCACTGCAGCTTTCAGTACTTATTTTGTAAAATTGTTTCCCTTCCCAGTTACCCCGTGATCCTGTGTCTGGAGAACCACTGCAGTTTGGACCAGCAGAGGAAGATGGCGCTCTACCTGACACAGATCCTGGCAGGGAAACTCGAGGTTCCTCCGCTCTCACCTGGGGCGACACACCTGCCTTCTCCTCAGGACCTGCGCGGGAGGGTCCTCATCATGGTGAGATGTTTGTTTGTTTGTTTGTTTATTACCCAAACCTCTGGAGTCTAAGGTACAGAATCTGATACAGTCACTGAATATAAATGTGTTGTGTGAAGATCCAAATAAAACAAACAAAAGTAATTGCAAATAGTGGCTGCTCAAGCAACTGTATATGATATCCAGTTGCTTGAGTAACTGCTATTTAACATGTCTTATTACCTGGATGTCTAACCTTCTTCAACAAAACAAGCAAAAGCATTTCATCATATACAAATCAGGGGGCTAGTCCACTGATAGTGTTTGTGTTCAACTACAATACATGTTCCCAAATGCTGAGTGCTAAGCAGAGAAAGCAGCATGTACCATTTTAAAATTCTTTGGTATTTAATGTCTGTTTAGCTTTCATCGCTTTCTAATTTGCACGTGTGACATGTTTGTGTTGTTTCCCCAGAGTAAGAAGCTGAGCCCAGGTATCCCTGCAGGAACCAGGTGTGGGGAGGTGAGTGATGAAGACAGCGCTGATGAGATGGAGGAGGGGTACAAACTGCTACCTGGGGAGGTGAGTCTCAGGTGTTCATGTGTCTCATAATCTGTCTTCAGGTGTAACACAACTATCTAGTTTCTGCACAAGCTCCTACCTGGGGAAGTGAGTCTCAGGTGTCTGTTTATGTTTCACCTAACTGTGCCTTAAGGTGTAACTAACATGGTCCAGTTTCTGTACAGTAAGTTCAAACTTCTACCTAGAGAGGGCAGTCTCTGGATTTTTTTAACACATGATGTCCACTTGAAATTGTTGTCACTGAAAATTTTTAGATCTTTTTTAAAATCTTTTTTCTTTCTCTTCTTTCAGCTGATGGAGAGTTCCTGTAGGAAGCACATAGTGGAGTCCTACGCCAGAAGTAAGCTCGCCACCCTGGCTAAGAACGGCAAGACTGTCGCGGCAGAGAAGGATCATCACAAGGTTCCTGTTAGTCCGAGACAGAGGGCGCGGCTCGCGCTGGCAAACTCTCCGCTAATCCGGAGAAGGAGGGGAGCTTCCAGCGATCATGAGGACTCAGAGAAGTCTCGGAGGGATCGGAGCAGGAGCAGGGAGAGGAAGGTTTGTTTGTTTATTTGTTTATCTAACTCCCAGGAGAAGTCTCGGAGGGACCGGTTTGTTTCTGTTTGTTTGTTTATCTAACTCTCCGCTCATCCAGAGAAGGAGGGGAGCTTCCAGCGATCATGAGGACTTGGAGAAGTCTCGGAGAGACCGGAGCAGGAGCAGGGAAAGAAAGGTTTGTTTGTTTGTTTATTTGTTTGTTTGTTTATCTAACTCCCCGCTAATCAGGAGAAGGAGGGGAGCGTCCAGTGATCATGAGGACTCTGATAAGTCTCGCAGGGACCGGAGCAGAAGCAGAGAGAGAAAGGTTTGTTTGTTTGTTTATTTGTTTATCTAACTCCCAGGAGAAGTCTCGGAGGGACCGGTTTGTTTCTGTTTGTTTGTTTGTTTATCTAACTCCCCGCTCATCCGGAGAAGGAGGGGAGCTTCCAGCGATCATGAGGACTTGGAGAAGTCTCGGAGGGACCGGAGCAGGAGCAGGGAGAGGAAGGTTTGTTTGTTTATTTGTTTGTTTATCTAACTCCCCGCTGATATGGGGAAGGAGGGAGCGTCGAGCGATCACAAGGAGCAGGTAGAGAAAGTTTTGTCTGTTTTCTGCTGCAGAGTAGGCCACCAAAGAATGTCCCTTGTTGGTTTTCGAATATGGAAGAAAACCAACCGACTCAGTGTGGTATCGTTTTATATTTTGTTTTGACCAGTTTGGCAATGAACAACATGTGTAAATTGATGGTTGGTGGAAGTTGTTATGCAGGGAAAAATGACATGAGCCACCAGTGCAGGTAGATATCAGAAATTAGATGTAATTTCACAGATAAAATTGTATTTTCTGTGCCCTCAGGCTGGCCGGAGCAGCTCATTCAGTGAGGCAGATGCAGTGGATACTCAGGACAGAAAGTTTGGGGCCAAAGTGCACGACACTTTCAGCAAACTCACACACAGGAAGAAGGTAAAATATACATGAAGGTATTTCCCATTCCTAGGTGCACTCTGCCCTAACTAAAGCAGCGAGTAGATCTAGAGCACCCTGATCTAATGGAATAGAAGGGTAGAAAAGGAAGAGTGGTACCATTCTTTTGAATAAAAGTGTATCAACCGTCACCCTTCTGATGCCAAACCAACTATGACACATTCACAGAAAGAAAGTTGCCTGCACTAGGTGGTTTTCTGACTAAGTTTGACTGTACTACAAATTCTTCTCCCCCGACAGAAAAAGCAGCCTGTGGCGCCCCCCGGCCTCCCCACCCTACACAGTCAGGAGCAGCTGCAGGACGTCAATGACATCATCCCTGACAACAAGGATGCTGTTGGCATGGAAACCCACGCCCCGGCAACCACCGCTGTGGGGGAGAAAGCACAGGGGCAGAGAGGTAGATATTGGTTTCTTTTCTTTTAGTTCATTTTTACCTCCATGAAAAATGTAGGTATTAGTTTTGGTGTGTTTGTGTCTGTGTGTGTGTGTTTGCGTTAAACTTTGTATTTCCGGAAATTTGTGGTCAGCATAACTTTAGAATCCCTGAATGGATCTCAACGACATTTGGTATTTGGATAGGGGTTGGGAAGGCGGAAGTCAAAGTCAATGTTGGGCCCCCTGGTTTTCCGACCTTTTTTGTTTTGTATAATTGTAGGTTCTTTCTAAATCAAACAAGGTACATCAAATTTGTCAAAACTTTAAATTTCAGATACAGTTGTATGTTTATTTTTGGTCTTTTGTCTGCTAGTCTGGCCATCCAACACCACAGCTATAAAGTAAAACAACCTTTTTGAGCATCTCAATTCTAGATTGATAACTTTAGCACTTGTAGTCTGTGATGACTGTCTCTTTTTCTTAGCACTGACAATGTTTTTTTTCTCTCCAGATCTCCCTGATGTAGGGCGGGGAAGGAAGGGTGGAGGGAAGCACACAAGGAGGATGCTGCTGGCGAAGGAACTGTCTGACCTGGTGTGGTACATGGGTACGGTCAGCACTGTGGACTTCAAGTCTGAGGGTAAGGAACATTTATTATTATTTATTATTATTATTATTATTATATAATAGTGATAAGAACGTTTATAACGTTAGGAGCTGTCTGACCTGGTGTGGTACATATGGGCACGGTCAGCACTGTGGACTTCAAGTCTGAGGGTAAGGAACATTAAATTGTTATACTAATAGGAACATCATTATTATTATAATGATTGTGATGATAATGATAGGAACTGTCCGACCGGGTCTGGCACGAGGGCACTGTGTATTTGCTTGCATGCTTGGCCTTTATAGTAAGAAAAATTTTTCATGTCTTGTGGTTGGTACATTATACTATGTAATAATTAATCTAAAAAAAATGTATTTTCATCTCAGTTTGTGTTACACAGACAACAATGACGCAATATTTTACTCTTCCCACAGTTCCATTTTGGCAGGTCCCGTCCATCAGTGAGAACAAGGCCACCGCGCTGACCTCTGACCACGCCACAGATATGGCCGCCTTCACGCGCTCCCATCTGTTCCGGATCTACCCCTCGGCACGCAGGGTCGACTCCAGCAACTACGACCCCCAGCCACTCTGGAACATGGGCTGTCAGATGGGTGAGACGGATCAATAGAGTTTTGGTGTTTAACCCTAACCCTAACCCTAACCGTAACCTATCCCTAGGCCAAGATCGTCTCAGACTTCCCGTTGGGTGGATGAGAGTTGTCGTACGTTGACCCTGGATTTGACATATGACCGTAAAAAAATAGCTGTCACCTGACGAGCAGGGTAGATTCATGATGAAGCAAAAGAGTTTTGCATGCCAAAGACGTGCGAATGAGATGGTTGGGCTCTGCCCTCCAATACCGTGCAATAGACACAGTACATGTAACGCTACAAATGTAGTTGACCTTTATTCGTGGGGTAGCATCAGGGTATTTCAGGATATCAAGTCGACGGACGGTGGTGTCAAACTGCATTATATTGAAACAAATGCAATTCAAAACCATCGTTTATCAACGTGATATCCCTAAATACCTTGTTTTCAGGTACAACGGATATAGGTTACCCTTTGAATAAAGGTAAACTAGCGTTAGATAAAAACCCACTGTCCCTATGGTTTTAAAAAGGCTCCGGGACTACCTTTACCGTTACCTTTGTTTAGACTTTTCTAAATCTTAGTTCCTGCTTTTCCCAGTTGCGCTGAACTATCAGACGGAGGGTCGTGTGATGCAGCTCAACAGGGCGAGGTTCAGCGCTAACGGGGGATGTGGGTACACCCTCAAACCTGCGGCCATGTGGGAAGGTGAGTGAACTATGACACCAGCTTCTGTATCTGCGTGCCTGGTATAGCTGCTCTTCTGCGTAACACACCAGCTTCTGTATCTGTATAGCCGGTATAACCGCCCTTCTGTGTAACACACCAGCTTCTGCATCTGTATCTGTATCTGTATAGCCGGTATAACCACCCTTCAGCGTAACACACCAGCTGCTGTATCTATATAGCCGGTATAACCACCCTTCGGCGTAACACACCAGCTTCTGTATCTGTATCTATATAACCGGTATAACTGCCAACATTGCATAACACATCAGCTTCTGTATCTATATAGCCGGTATAACCACCCTTCGGCATTAACACACCAGCTTCCTATTGTTTATATCTGTATAGCTGGTATAGCCGCCCTCCGGTGTAAAAAGAATTGTCCTTTCTGAGTTTCCCTTTTCTTTTTAAGACAACAAGTCGTTCAACCCCCTGACCACGTCCCCCATCGCGGGAGTGACCAGACGGCAGCTGACCGTGCGAGTGCTGAGCGGTCAGCAACTGAGGGGAGTGACCGCCGCCAGCGACGGTCCGGCCGAGCTTCGCGTCGAGGTGGAAGTTTTGGGGCTGAACGTGGACTATCACAAGGAACAGACACGGCCCCATAGCACCGACGGTGAGAGGATACTGATATACACATTACTCTACATGTTCTTCATATATTGTTGTGGCTACTTGCTATAAAAAGGGAATAGATAAAGTGGAAGTTTTGGGGCTAAACGTGGACTATCACAAGGAGCAAACACGGCCCCATAGCACCGACAGTGAGAGGATACTGATATACTCATTACTGTACATTCAGTTATTGTTGTGGCTACTTGCTATAAAAAGGGAATAGATAAGGTGGAGGTTTTTGGGGCTGAATGTGGACTATCACAGGGAACAGACAAGGCCCCATAGCACTGATGGTGAAGGATACTGATATACACATTACTCTACACTCATGCATTGTTGTGGCTAGTTGCTTTGACAATGAATAAGGAATAAATAAGGTGGAAGTTTTGGGGCTGAACGCGGACTATCACAAGGAACAGACACGGCCCCATAGCACCGACGTTGAGCGGATACTGATATACTTATCACTGGAAATTCATGGATTTTTGTGGCAATTTAATTCTGCAATGACTAGTATTTTTTCTGCGTTGTTTAGTTCTGTGATACAGTTATACTTATCTTTTATCTACATTGGAAAAGCATTGCACTCATTGAAGAGGTCACTGGAAAAATTGTGAAAATCAAAACCACTTTTTTTTTAATTTACAGTATTCAAACGCAAATAATTTCATAAAGGACATTTACAAAGTGAGCTAAAATTTTCATTGCTAATTAATACTGTACACACAGTGATGCAAGCAATGTTATAAAATATATTATTTGATTATTTCTATTTACAGGTTATAACCCTACCTGGGATGACACCATGACCTTCAACCTGACCTTGCCCGACCTTGCCATGGTCAGGTTCACCGTGGTTTGTTACTCTGACCATCAGCAGGAGGTCATAGGGCATCGGACTGTTCCATTCATCAGTCTTCTCACAGGTAGGTTAGGTTGTACAAAAAGTTAACATTATGTTACTGTTAATATGCACCATGTTCAATTTTCAAAATGTCTGTGTTTTTTAACTAAGTTTGTTGATTATGGCCGAGAGTGAGTGGTGTAGCTTTTGGCCCCTAGCGGCTTTTTTTTAAGTGCAGGGGCCAAACTTATTCACACCAGTATAAACCAGTATACTTCTTGACATGTCTTTATAAAACATTCCATTTTCCCAGGCTACAGACACGTCCACATGGAGGGACATCCTGCTTCCATCTTCGTGCATGTCTCGGTGACTGACTACCAGGGCAAGGTAAGAGATGGCTTTGAATTGGTTGCTGTCCAAAATATTGGAACAGTAGCTGTCCTGATTCAGGGTTGTAGCCAGCACCCGTCCTTCCATCCTTTGACGGGGATCCGGGGGCATGCTCCCAAGGAAAATTTTGAAATCTAGACCCTCTGAAACGCTATTTCCTGCATTTTGAGGGTTAATTTTTTTCCGTCCCTAGCTGCAAAATTCCGTCATTCAAATGGAGGGGAATGGAAAATGATTTCTGGCTGGCTACAACTCAGGAACTGAATGGTTGCTGTCCTAAATATTGGAATAGTAGCTGTCCTGATTACTGAATAGTTGCTGTCCTAAATATTGGAACAGCGGCTGTCCTTGGTACTGAATGGTTGCTGTCCTAAATATTTGAACAGTAGCTGTCCTTGGTACTGAATGGTTGCTGTCCTAAATATTCGAACAGTAGCTGTCCTTGGTACTGAATAGTTGCTGTCCTGAATATTGGAACAGTAGCTGTCCTGATTACTGAATAGTTGCTGTCCTGAATATTGGAACAGTAGCTGTCCTGATTACTGAATAGTTGCTGTCCTGAATATTGGAACAGTAGCTGTCCTTGGTACTGAAATTGTAACTAACAAATGATGTTGCAAATGAATGGAATTCGAAAGAAATTAAAGCTAACTGAAAAGAAAAAAAAAACACGTTGATGAAGGTTAGACATCCAGATAATAAAATGCACCAAAAAGCAGTTACTGATTCAGAAGCAACTGAATATGATTTTGGAACTGGTCAGACCTTTCAGATAGCCATCCAGTGTCTTTTGCCAGTGACAATGACAGTGTCAAGACTGATTGTGAGCACCTGCTTTTTGGTGTAACTGACAAGAAATAGAGAACAACGTTTATTTGAAAACTTAAAGAAAGAACGTTGTCTACTTTTCTGTTTCTTAAATAAACGTTCAAAATGATGTTCTTCAGGGCAAGTATCGGACGGGGATCAAGAACTTCATCACAAGGAACTGGAGCTTAAGACAGGGCGGCTCCTTCCGTGAGACGTCTGCTCCCATCATTAAGAAACCGCCGGCGGTCAACTTCACCAAACGTCTTGGGAAGCTCACCATGCCCAGGTGGCATCTCGGGTCAGGTGTGTGGAATCATTTTTTTTGTGTTTTTTTTTCTATTTTGGTTCTGGACAGACAAGGACAATATGGCACTGCACTCAAGTTGGTAATTTGTACTAACAGTGCCACATATACGAACAGACGGTAAAGGTAATATTTTCTTCTACCTCCCCGACCGAAGTCAGGTACCCATTTTTACACCTGGGTGAAGTGAGGAGGGTCGTGTAGGGTGCCTTTCCCAAGGGCACAACGTCGGCACAGCACTGCAAGTATCGAAGTTGGGACCTCTAGATTTCGAGCTGAATGCTCTACCAGCGCCACCACAGACAATGCTACACGAGTGTCGAGAATCAACAGTTGATCATAGCCATATTGTGGTTAGGCCTGATCTAGACAATGTCATGGTGTTTTATTGGTAGAACAACAAGTGGAAAATCTTGGCACACACAGATTCAGGGAATGAATATTATCAGATGTGAGTTTTCCTCCCAGCCTTTTGTTTTCATTTTGACATCTTAATGAATTTTTGTCCAAAAATGTCTCATAACCAAGACAATAGTTTCACTTTCTAACTAGGATCTATACTTTTGAAGATAAGTGACAGTCCTATAATTGTTTCTTAATCATGCTGCTTGAACAAAACGAATGATGAAATTACAGGGTAGTAGAACGAGCCTTGTGTTTAGATTTTTTTGTATGATGAGTTTTTTACGTAAAGGTCACAAGACCTGAAGGTCACTTCAAGGTGTGACCTAAAGACGTCTCCAAGGTTACGGGTTACATTGTTATAGTAGCAGAATCTCTTCTCCCTAGGTCAGAAACATCATGATTGAGACCAGCCCAATTGCTCACTACGAGTGAGGACTAACTGGCCCAGTAGGCGAAGCAGGGGTTGAATCAGGCTTTTAGCTAGGATTTTGAAATAGGAAGTCCAAACTTATTGGTGAGTCGCGGTAAGTGACTATTGAAGGGGGGGTCTGGGGCATCCACCTTCCATGGTGCAGAGTTTTTGATGATTTTAAGTTAAAAAAGTGCATTCTTAGGTATCCCAAGAGGCAAAAATACTGTTCCAGAGGTCACAGTAGAAGACTGCTACCAGGTCATTTGTGGTCACAGTAGAAGACTGACCACAGATGACCTTGTAGCATCCCTGGTCAATCAGAATTTCATGCTTGTCAGACGATTTTCTCCCAAGTGCAAGGGCGTCCAGGGGCATCAAATTTCTTGTTATTCCAAGAAAAGTGCGTCCCGATGACGCGCTGACACATGCCTGGCTAAAAGCCTGGGTTGAATGTTGTTGAATTGAGTTTGTACACAGTGTCACACAGAAACTGATGATGACCCTTTTCAGGGAGTGACAGTGCTTCCACCACTTCCGACGAGCAGGAGCAGAAACCCGCGGCGGATTCCCGCGACGCCAACGTGTCCATGGTACATGGGGACGGCAGTGTGGCGAGCCCCGCGGTTTGGGCAGCGGGGGGTAAAGGTCAGGCCAGGCCGACCCGTCTGACGATGGTGAGGGGGGACGGAACAGTCGCAAGTCCCGCTGTCTGGGCAACACCTGGGCCAGGTAGGCACACTTTCTTCTTCTTCCATTTCAAGCCCACATTCATGTGGATGACAATTCTGGCTTGTTTGGTACCGCTACACAGCACCGTAATCTTAGGGTTTGTCCATAAATCATACCAGGAAAAACCAATTAACCATTTCCTGGTAGGCACACTTTTACTGGATAGGTTTAACTTCAACTTGGCTTCTTAGATGTATTGTCTTCAGCTATGTATCACATTGTAGTTAAAAAGGTGGCTCTCCTCAAACACGGGACCTCTGGCTTTCCCATCCAAAGAGACGTCCATAGCTGAAGATTGTTACTTATTTTCACCTATGAGTAAGTGGAGTGAAGAGATTGCCTTTCCCAGGCACAACATTGGAATCTGCTGGGGATTCAAACCCAGGGCCTCTAGATTCTGAGCCAACTACCCTAACCACAAATACACCACCCAGTACTGTCTTCAGTTATGTATACAACATCTGTATACTCTACAAGAGACTATACAGTATAAGATAATGCTTGCACAGTCTTCAGTGGTCACATTTCTCACACCTTGAATGTTTCATATTGTTTCTGCTCTCCTTCTTAAGGAAATGGTAGGATCCCGGAAGACCAGCTGAGACTAAGACGGAGGATGTCTCCTGCCCAGACCCCCGGAGACAACCGCTGTTCCTTCATCGTAGAGGACACCTCCATCGCAGGCAAGTTCATCTGGAGTTAGGGAGCATTTTTGATGTCACACATTTCTGGGTCCTGTGGAGAAGCATCACCAATGTTTGTGTGTTGGTTACTGTAAATGCAGAAATTTTCGTGGTGGTTTTATGTTCGCAGTTTTCGGAGTGGCCATGCCACTTCACTGCAAATTTAAAACCACCACAAACATTTTTCCATCGTAGTAAGAGACTACAGTCCATGGTGCTACCGCGAACAGTTGTTGTTGTTGTTGTCCTCGTTTAACGTCTATTATTTCGCTAGACGTGGCCTCTTGGTGCTGAGTAACTCATGGTTCGCTTTTGAGTCAATAGTCTCTCTTGGTATTTAATTCTTGGTTCCTTGTGCTTGAGAGTTGCTGGAGGTCAGTCCTTTTTCCCGCTACTGTGAAATTAAATCCCTGCAAACTTAAAAGCATTTACAGTGTCTGATGGTTGGACAGTGTGACTGTTGCAAACACTTTGTCATGTCTCTCTTGTAATCTGTTCTTCCATATGTCTATGTTATTCTGAAGTTCTAGATGATAAGCCTTTATACTAAGTTAATAGTAAGGCAAAGGGTTAATCGAAATTAATGAATGAAGTGTTACATAATCGTACAGTGCATTTGTACAGTTAAGTGTAGTTGAAACAAATCTGAGAACAAACAAATTATTTATGTTAGCCTCGCCATATCGTATGAAGTCTGCCAGAAAAAAATTGGATGAGATGAATTTGAAAACAACATTTTTGGTTTCATCGCAGGTTTTCTGACTGAGTTGTGGGACCAAAAAGCGCAGGAATACAAGGAGTACGTCATCACCGAGGAAACGGAGCTTCTAGAGCAGAGCCACCTTGCAGGTCAGAGCGGAACTGCATTTCAACAGGAGTCCATTCAGCAGGGCCACCTACCAGGACAGAGTGGAACTGCATTTCAACAGGAGCCCATTCAGCACGTCAATGGCCAAGGTTACCCCAATGTGAACGCTACTCAAAAACTCGCCAACGGAAAACAAAGAGAAACCGCGGTCGACCACGACAAAGTCGTCGCCAAGAAAGGGGTCAAATTCGAGAAGAAGCGACCGGAGATGGGGCGAGCGTTCTACATCCAGGGCACGCGCCCCAAACAGAACGCGGGAAGAACCAGGAAGGACAAGGCTCCTCTCTTGCACAAGGAGTCGTACCAACCTCCTCAGGAGAACCAGCAGAGAACAGCTTACAAACATCTCCAGGTAACTTCTGAAGGTCTTTTCAGTTGGCATGAAAATTCTGCTGTCGTGAGAGAGAGCTGTTAGAGAGCTTCAAAACCTAGTTGCTATTCTGTTTCGCCTGACTGTTTACACAATCTCTCGCTGTCTGGGGTTAATGACCCCCTCCCCTAGGTGACAACTGTAAGGGCGGCCGCTAAGAGCACGATGATTTTGGTCAGGCTACCATTCTGTTTAACACTCATTGTCTTAGTATCTTTAAAAAATTGTTCTATAACCTGTTAATTCTGTGACTTGTATCAAAGTCTTGGTCAGTGATGTCTATGCTTTTAACCAAATCTGCTTTTAATCTTCTAAACGAAGGTGTAAAAAAAAGTGCAATTTAGCCAACTGGCTGCAAAATGTTTTTATTGGAGTGCAATAAACCATTCGTTCATTGTAACCCTGTGAAAAATGAATGCAATTAGGTGATTGGTCAACATTAGGTCTCAATTGAGTGATGTGTTGTGCTGCCAGCTATGTTGATTGCAGGCTTTTAGCCAGGCATGCGTCAGCGCGTCATCTGGACGCACTTTTCTTAGAATAACAAGAAATTTGATGCCCCTGGACGCCCTATACTGGGGAGAAAATCCTCTGACAAGCATGAAATTCTGATTGACCAGGGATGCTACCAGGTTTTCTATTGTGACATCTGTTAGAGTAGTTTTTCCTCTTTGGATACCTTAGAATGCACTGTTTTAACTTAAAATCATCAAAAACTCTGCACCATGGAAGGTGGATGCCCCCAGACCCCCCTACAATAGTCACTTACCGCAACTCACCAATAAGTTTAGACTCCCTATTATAAAATCCTAGCTAAAAGCCTGGTTGATTGTGATAAGAAAAGTTAGAGTTAGAGTTTGATAAACTTTATACTAAAGCTTTTTCTCCCTCTCCAGGACAGTGGTACTTTTTATTGTACTCTCCCTACAGACTGCATCTCTGTCAAAGGGGACTTTTGCATGTCCAGTTTACGAATATCCTCCTTGACGTTGTCTATCCATTTCCTCCTGGGGTGACCAGGTGGGTTCTGGTTGATGAATTTTCATGCTAAATCCTTCTCTTCCTCTCCCTCTGCAGGACAGTGGAACCTACATGTACTCGGCCCCCTACAGACTGCGCCAGGCCGGCACCCCGCCCGTATCTCCCGCCAAACGGCCGGACAACGCCCAGCTGTTCCGCCACGCCAGCGCCGACCGCTTACACGACGAGAGAGAGTACACCGGATCGGAGAGGCGGAGAAGGGCGGAGAACGATCAAAGGTCTTTATTTTTTTCCCTTGTTGATTTGATTATATGCAGGGCTCGAAATACCACCTGCATATGTAGATTAGTGCAGGTAAAATTGGAGCTGTGCAGGTATTTCTGGTGTCTACCTGCACCTAACCTGCACTGGTCCATGTACTGGGTATATGCAGGTTAGTGCAGGTAAAATTGGAGCTGTGCAGGTATTTCTGGTGCCTACCTGCACCTAACCTGCACTGGTCCATGTACTGGGTACATACAGGTTAGTGCAGGTAAACTTGGAGCTGTGCAGGTATTTCTGGTGCCTACCTGCACCTAACCTGCACTGGTCCATGTACTGGGTACATACAGGTTAGTGCAGGTAAACTTGGAGCTGTGCAGGTATTTCTGGTGCCTACCTGCACCTAACCTGCACTGGTCCATGTACTGGGTACATACAGGTTAGTGCAGGTAAACTTGGAGCTGTGCAGGTATTTCTGGTGTCTGCCTGCACCTAACCTGCACTGGTCCATGTACTGGGTACATACAGGTTAGTGCAGGTAAAATTGGAGCTGTGCAGGTATTTCTGGTGCCTACCTGCACCTAACCTGCACTGGTCCATGTACTGGGTATATGCAGGGTAGTGCAGGTAAAATTGGAGCTGTGCAGGTATTTCTGGTGTCTGCCTGCACCTAACCTGCACTGGTCCATGTACTGGGTTTTATACATAAATGTCATATGATGTAGGATCGGAGCGGGGGAGAAGGGTGGAGAACGATCAGAGGTCTTTATCTTTTTCCCTTTAGGCCATGTTGATTTGATGATATGGATGACATTTTGGTCATTTACAGTTACTGTAAGAGTCTCAGGCTTCCTTTAAAGTAACGGAAACGACCGAAATGGCCGGACTCGAATCATGGAGCAGCTCTCACTATTATGTATTTTGTACTATGTACTATGTTAGATTTTGTATATAAACTTATAACACTCGTTAGGACTTTAAATTATCTAACCTGTATACTTTGTCTGACCTTTGCCTCTTCCCTCATGACCTCAATGAAAAGCGTCCTGCAGGCCGATTTGTGCTTTCATGAATAAACAAAGGTTCAAACAGACAAACGTCCTCTTGGAACCTCTTGACTGATTTGAGCACGGAAATGGTAATAGATTGATAAAAATGAATTGATAATAATGATATTAACATTATTATTGTCATTATAATCAGGAGAACAGCGAACGTCGCCGCTGTACAGGGGTACAGGGAGGTGCCAGTCGATGTTCCCCCAGAGCTAGAAGAGCGGAGTGCGAACCAGAGTCCCCACCGACGAGACTCGCAGTCTTCCATCGTCAACCGAGTGGTCCACGGTGCAGAGGATCTCACAGAGACACGGCAACGCAAGAGGCCTCCTTCAAGAACCAGAGCAGAGAGAAGGAGCCGGCAAGGCCCTGTTCCTTCAGACATTGTGAGCACGGAGGGCAAGACGTCTTCCGACCAGGACGTTAAGACTCCTTCGCAAGATGGCGCCGAAGATAAGAAAGTTCACGACGCAACTGAGGAAAAGGTTGAGAGCGATGGAGACTTGAAAAGGAGCGAGACGCCAACAGGGGACAGATCGGCGAGTAACTCCCCTCCCATCCTGTTCAACAAGGACTCCCCCCCGTTTGTGAATGGACTGCTCAGTGAGGAAGACCTGCAGTACCTGCAGCAGGCACCAGAGGACCTCCAGAGGATCCTGGCCACTGAAGACTTCACCAACAGGTATGTTTAGTACAGACTTAGGCCCTGTTCATGATGCAAAAATTAAAATTGTTTCATCTGTTTGGCCTGAAAATGAGACTGTCATATGACTTCTGACCCGCCTGTTCTGATTCTGCACAATCTTGTACTTCTCCGTCAGATTATTGGTCTTTGATTGGAACTGAACCAATATTTATTGCTGAAGCCATGTGCCTTCATGGCCTTGGAGATGCCTTTGAAATACTTCATTTCATTCAGTTGAGAAATATTACACATTATGTGTTAGTTCATTCAAAACTTAGGGCATGGCAGTTTTAAAGTGTAATAATGTTTTAGTGCAATTGTATGAATGTCGTAATAAGCAGTCTCATGTGCAACAAGACACAATACAGCCTCTGGTTGCTAGACACTTGTTTTACCATTGAACCAATTGATTGATTGATTTGTTGGATTTCCCAACAGAACCGATGAGTACAAGCTGCTCCTAGAGAGAGCCAAGAAGAGCGTCCGGCTGAAGGAGATACGGAGCAGGCGCGAGTCATACCTGGCTGCCATGGCAACGGAGTACAGCCCGTCCGGTAAGGACTGCAGCGGGCTGGGAGGACGGTCGCCCAGAGGTCACCGGAAGGGCACGCGCCCGAGAAAAGCTGTCGTGAAACCGCTGCAACACGAGGAAGAAAGTTTGCCCGCCACAGATGTTTCTGAGCGGAAGGAGGGATTGAGTGAAGCACAGGCAGACGACACGAAGCCTCTGCAGGACAAATCCGAGGAAAAAGACAACGCTCCAAAACAACAGAAGGACAAAGATGATTCTGTTTCCGTGACAACTGAAAGTGCAAAGGTCAAAGAGGACAAAAGCACAACCGAAGAAAAAGATAAAAGTAAACATCTAACAATAGTTTCTAATCTTGATGTTGAAGTCAAGACAAAGGAGACTTTGGAGACTTCACCAGAAGAAAAGGAGAAGCAAACAAAGAAAGAAAAGAGCAAAGAGTCGTCTTCCGACAGCTCGTCAGACAGCCCGTCTTCCCCTGTGAAAACAAACGCGACTTTCGGGGACTCGCTTTGGGACGAAATCAGCGACTTATCTGAGGTAAGGTCTGAGAACTAGAGAACATTTATTCTGTGATAGACAATCTTTAACTATCATAAGTGAAGTTTCTATCGTAATGATACACCATTTTGATTGAATCAATCCAGAGTTAGAGAGCCTCTTTCAGAGCACTTGTTCCTCCATGGCCCTTCGTAGCACTTTAGTATCTTGCATCGAGCAGCTTTATATCACTACATATTAGGTACAATGTAACGTTAGGTTGTCTAATGTTGTCTCCCCACGTACTCTTTTTCCTTTTTCCCATAGATTTTGATATTTTAGTTTTATCAACTTGAGGGTCTTTTAGTACGTTTGTACTTCCGAAAATAGTTTCATTAGGTCGGTAATTCATAGGAGATAGGGAAGAAAAGAAAACTTCTAAAAAAAGTCCAGTATGTCCAACATTTGTACTGTAATACGCAATTTGTCCTCTGGCTGCCATGTACCAGGTGCAAATAAATCCATTCACTGATTCATTCATTCACTGGACAACTGCTTTAGACAACTTCTCTGGTACTCAATGGATCATATTGACCCCCAGTGGGGATTTTCATGCCTCGTTGAAAATCGAAAAATCTTGAGATTTTGTGGTAAATCTTGAGACGTTTCAAGTCAATCTTGAGATTTTTTACGAGAATCTTAAGATCTTTTTATTCAGTTTCAAGATTCTTTTAAAAGATCTCAAGATTTTTTCCAGACCCTTTTAAAGCATCTCAAGACACTTTTGAAGGATCTCAAGATTCTTAATTTTTTACATATATTTATTCCTTCAGGTATCAGAATCTGTCTCGAGCAGCACGTCTTCGCTGGACACAGTGATCGACACAACCAATGACAGCATCGACCAGGAGCTGTTGAGCTTGGAGGAGGAGGAGAGACGAGCTGCTGAGATCCTGGGGGAGGCAAAACAGGAGAAAAGGCCGGATCACGACACAACGATCCACCAAACACCTTCAGATCTTCCATCAGCAAAGGAATTGCAGCCACCGAAAGACGAGGTTGAGATGAAAAAGTTGAAGGAGAAAATCTCTAAGTCTCCACCGTGCCCTGTTGCGGATGTGGGGTTGGACAGTGTAGAAATATCGTCTGACACGTCTTCAGAAACATCCATCGAGTCGCAAAACGAAGTGTCTGTAGTTGAGAGCAAGGAAACTGTACAAGAAGACGTTGGCCCGTCTACGGAGCTGTACGAAGCAGCAGCTAAAAATGAGCCAGCGACGTCAAGAACTGTAGAAAGTACCTCTGATGAATCTTACGCAGAAGGAAATAAGAAGTCTGTAGCGATGGATGTACGCGTTCTAACGGAACCCGAGCCAGTCACTGATGACACCGCGTGCTTCGACACGAACGGGAAATCGAAAAGCCTCGGCGACATCACGTCGGAGGATATCCACTGCAACAAGTTTGACAGCAAGTACAAGACCATCAGCAAGAGCTTCATCACCAAGAAGATGCGCGAGCAGAAGCGGTTCTCGCCCCTCCGGGGTCCCGTCAAGCCGAAGAAGCCGCTGGAACAGGAGCTCATCAAGCTCACAACATTCACGCCCGAGGAACGCGCGCTACCTCAACCCTCCTCAAGGCTGGAACCTAAGACGTCTACGCCCAAGAAGCTGACTTTCTCGAGCAGGAGCGAGAGTCGGGTGAAGCACATCGCTAGCCGGAAGCGGACTCAGTCCGAGTCCGCCACCCTGGATGCAGATACGAGCAGCTTTAGGAGGACAGGCGATGCTGTATTTGTTCTCACAGCAAAGGCAGAGGCTGTGCCAAGGAGAAACAGGCCTCCCACTCCCCCTATCTACCAATACCGGCACAGCACCGGGTCCTATATACCCGGCTACATAGAAAACCCCACACCAAGGTTGGAGGATAGGGGAGTTCCGGAGGGGGCGTGCTCAACACCTGGCACAGCCCCTGACATTGTGCCCATGGCTTCCCCACAGGGGGACAGGGGGAACGGCAAGTTGGAGGAAGAGCCAGAGATATACTTTCTACTCAATGTATAGTTTTGAAAACGTAGTGATAACAGTGTACAGTATGGATGACTATAATTATAACCATGCACTTTATGTATAATACTACTGTTGAACAGTGGTATGTCTTAATTTAACCTCAGCACTGCTTCCTATGCCATAACTGATACAAATTTTGTGCCATAAGGCTACCTCAGCTGTGGAAAGGTTAACACTGATGTTCTTCTGTCTTCCTTTACATTTTGTTACATCTCAAAATATTGTGAGTTTTCTGTATGACCTGTTTTTCTTAATTTGTCACTGTCCTTTCCTAACATTAATATTTCCTTCCATTGATATTATATATAATAGCAAACTGTGTTCAAATATTGCTTTATTGTAAGAACAAAGTAGATACTACAACAAAACAGATGCTACGAGGGGCGTGCAATAAGTAATGGTCCTGACCCACTTCCAGTTGTCTGATCTAAATGAAATTTTGTATGTGTAATAATTCATATCTCTATGGGTTATGTTGCAAAAGACAGCTCTGAACTAATTGTGGTTTCTGATTTACTGGTGTTTGAACTTAGTCAGGTGCGAAATGGACCAGGTGTGAAATGGAACCAGTTGAGTGTCGCGCAGTGATCCGGTTTTTGTATTTGAAAGGACGCACACCAAAGAAGACTTTTGATGAAATAAATGAAACTTATGGTGATGATGCCCCATCATATGACCTTGTAAAACGCTGGCATCCTGAATTCAAACGTGGCTGGAAGTCTGTGGAAACAGCTCCCAGACCTGGTCGTCCCTCTTGTGCCATTGATGAGGCATCAGTTGGAGGACCAACCTGGGGTGTCCTACAAAATCGGTGTCCAGAGCTGCATCAAACGATGGGAGAAATGCATAACTCTGGGTGATTCCTATGAAGAGAAAGACTAATAACTGTGCCAAGTTTCATTAATCTCCTGCTATGGGAAATGGGTCAGGGCCATTACTAATTGCACGCCCCTCGTACTAACACTGTAGGCAATGTTAACATCATCCCATAAGGTAGCATTTTTTTCTTGGTCAGTAAATTGCCAACAATTTTGCCATGTTAGACTGTAGAAAAATAAAATGTCTTTCAGATATTTAACAACAAAATGATACAGCAACTGTGTGGAGATAGTATTACGGGTAGATCTAGTAGAAATGATCTTTTCCAAGGTGTATAAAATAACTGTTACAAAGCACTTCTTTTTAATGTATTTGTACAAAGTTGGTTTGAATGTTTTAGTATATAATAGACGTGTACAGTTCATATACAATTTCATCAAAAGTATGGCCAGTTTTACCCCATAATTTAGAAAATGTTGTAAGTTGATGTGAATTTTCTTGTTTGACAAATGTTGCATTTTTGTATGAACCAAAGGTTGTTTATTTGATGTTTCACTTTTGCTTGTGTGATCTGTTTTTGCCAATCACTGATGACACCAAAAATATCACTTTAGTCTCTACAAGACTTACTATGCTGGCTATCATATTAGGAAGAATAATTTGTCAGGGGAGGTTTGCTACCAGAGGAGTTGGTCAGCTGCGCAGAGAGAGAATGCAAACCCTAGCGTGGACTGACCCCTCTGGCCAATTTCCCAATTTTTTGCCAAATTCTAGACCCCCGTACCCCGTAGGAAGGCCTAGAAATATCAAGCTTTCTTGATAGATTCTATATGATTCTTATTCAGTGATATCTTCAAATACTAGTACTTTTTAACACATCATTTGTCTTTCTTTCACTGTACTGAATATAGTACTGATAAGTCTATGTGGAAATATAACATAATGTTACATGTAGACCTGAAGTATGTATTGCCAGCACCAGCCATGCATTCCAATGTATTGTTCAAGTTTTGTTTTAACACATTTTAAATGCTTAGCAGGCAGCTGGTAGTTTTTAACTAATAAAACGTTACTACATTGTATAAGGCTTAGGTTGGTGATAGCAAATCAAATGATATGCTAACAATCTTCAGATTGTGTATGGATAATCTTCACTGCCAAAGATGTTGTTGTTGTTGTTGTTGTTATATAACATCAACTCCATTTTTTATCTGGATGCCATAATACCGCCATGTGAGAAAAAGACATGCATTCAACATGATTTTTAAAGAGATATACCAATGAAACATCAGTAATCCTGAGGTATACACACTTCAGATATGTAGGTGTTCAAGACAATCTTGAGAAGGCCTCTACAACAACGTTTTAGATGTGGAAGTATTATGGCACCCGGTGGAATTATGACAGTTGATGTTGATGTACAATAAAGATAATTTTCAGGGCTTGATACTTAATGGATTTTATCATAACTGAGGAGTTCTAACACTTGAGGTTTGTCTCGGTTTAAGTTGTCAAATGATACAATCATGTGTATTCAAAGCAATTTGACTGTATTTTTTTCAAATCATGTGGCCAAACAACAAGTTTTCATGACATTGAGAAATGTGCCATTGTTTAAGAGTAGAAATAGTCAAAGTGAAATCATGTATTTTGACAAGGGAGTGTAAAGTTTGATGGTATAGCTTAATAATGAATCATGTGTACTATGGAAAAAGTAAGAACATTGGTATGGGACTGTGTACTGTGAAACAGATGTTACATTGGTGGTTATTCATGACGTTACATGCTCCTTGATGAAAAATACACTAAGACAACCCTTTCATGTTTGTTGAAAGCATTTCCTTGTGCTTTTAGCTACAAAACAGCAATGTTAGCACATTGGTTTTAAGCTATTTCACCTTTTTTCAACCAATATCTTTTGTTAATCCTGTCTACTTTACCATTTTCTTCAGTTACGTCCCTTCAGTGAACACCATAAACAAGCCGTGCCTGACAAATGTTTCCTGTTTCATAGTACACTGATGCATGTAGCCTCCACATGTCACTGACACTGGAAATAGTGGAAATTGGCAAAATGGACGGATAACACAACAGAGGAGTTGGCCGGCCCAAAACTACAGTTTGCGACAATGGGGACTGTGGTTTTTGGCTGGCTAACTCCTCAGGTGTGTTATCTGTCTTTAGGGCCAATTTCAGCTACACAATGTGTTTTCAGCGACATGTGGAGCCCTGTAGGGGCTATAGTATGTTGTCCTGTACCAATGCCTGTTGTACAGTTCTTGTTGTCTGTGTGGTTTTGCCAGGTTTGTGTGGCAGCTCTCCTCTGTGCCAAGTGAAGATGCCCACTTCTCATGTTGCAACTTGTGTTGTCTGAATAAAAGACTTCACTGCATAGATGTGCTGTGGTCTTGTATTACTTCTCACCAATGGAGTATTGTTTTTAGCTTGTGTGTGTCCGTGTGTATGGTGTGTGTGAATGTTTATATGGTGTGTGTATGTGTGAGTGTGTTTGTATGTATGGTGTATGTGTATGTGACATAATTTCAGTACCAGATCAGACATTATCAGTACCAAGGACAGAGACATTTTCAGTACCAAGGACAGACATTTTCAATACGAAGAACAGATATTTTCAGTACCAAGGAAAGAAAATTTCAGTACCAAAGATATTTGCACTACCACAGACAGAGGCAACGGGTTAGCCCTTGGCCAGATATTTACTTCTAGCTTATTCCTTGACTGTAGTATTGATGAACCTTAGACAGTGTTGCTGTAAAACCACATCTTTATTGTTTCAAATTGCACTTTCATATTATATTTCATATAGAACTAATAACATTTACATCTGCAATGACTTGAATTAAATACGTATTACACAAGCATCATCCCTAAAGGAGACACTCCACACAATATGAGAAACAAAAATTCTTAGGTTATTCATTTTCGAGAGAAAAAAATGTGACAATTTCTTATTAGATAGATGTCTTATTCATATCATGCTAAAGATATTACAAAAATGCACATATCCTGATTATGGTTGACAAAACTTGTCTATACCTTATGAAAATTTAAGAATAGAAAAATATCTTTATTTTATTTTGTTTTACAGTTGTCCCCAAATACCAGTACTCAATGGCATGTAAAACCTTCCATCTTCTTCAGCATACAGCTTGAGAGCATGAAGCTAGTCTGAAATTCCTTTGGCAATTTTGTTACAGACTAAAATTATTGCATCTATAGAAAAAAATGTTATATCATTTTTGGCAGTGATGATGTTTGTCCATCTGATGTCGGTGAAGACCTGAGTTGGCAGTAATTGTTACATTTTATCTTAAAGTGTGCCCAACTTTTTCATCTTGCCTGTTAGAGGTTGGAAACGTGCACCTGACAGTAGTCCTTGTCCTTGATTGTTTGTTTGTTTTTGTCAAGCCAGTCAGAGGTTGGGAGCGTGTACATGACAGTAGCCATTGTTTGTTTTTATCTAGCCAGTTAGAAGTTTGGAGCGTGCACGTGACAGTAGTCCTTGTCTGCAGCACACAGGACCTTGCACTGCGCTCCCAGCTTGGTGATCCCCTTGCAGTACTTCCGGGGGGTGCCAGGGGTCCTCCTTAGAAGAAACAAAATATCACACAAAGTTGAGTAACACTGCCTTAGGCTAATGTCACCTTTCCACAAAGGGGCCCAGCCGGGCAGAAAAAAAATGATATAAAACGACTGTATGTAGTGTACTATAAACGCCAGACCAAACTTCTTTCTGGGTGGTACCCAGGCTACCAGAAATAGACATGAACAGTACATCTTGATCACTGAATTGGTTCATGAGAAGATCCCTGCAAGTCTCAGACATAGTCTCGTGATCTTGTGAGAATAGGTTACTCCGTGATCAAGATGTACTGAGTACTACATTTTCAGTACTAAGGACAGGGACATTTTTAGTATATTTTCAGAGCAGGCATTGAAAACTTACACAGGGCTCAAAATTCATTTTTGGGATTAGGTGCACTGGTGCACCCAGCTTAAAAAATTGGGTGTACCAAAAAAATTTTGGGTGCACCACTTAAATCTAAGTAATAACCTAATAACAAAACTTAGTTACTGGCTATCAAATGCTTTAACAAGTAACATGACAAACATCTCTATTATCTTTCTAACACTTAGATGTCAAGAATATGATGATATATACTAGTATACTTTGATATCTTTACATACATGTGTCAAAAAATATTTGGGTGCACCCTGTGCACCTACGGAAAATAACTGGGTGCACAGTTCCAAATTTGGGTGCACATGCACCCAGTATTTCGAGCCCTGCTTACAGGTACGTGTCTTGCTTGAAAACAGTCACTGATTGACAAATATTCTATCAACTTCCTACTCTTGCTAAGCTTTGATACAAAGATGTTTGAAAGAACATGAAGATGTTTGAAAGAACCCAGGGAATGTCTCCCACCTGTTCCCCTTGGAGGGAGTTCCTGACAGGCTGCTGTTCAGGCCGTGGGTCGGGGTTCTGGGGTGGGAGGGGCTGTTTCTTGGGCTGCGTCTTGGAGACATGGAGACGTCTTCCATCACAGACCCAAGGTGTCTCTTCACAAGCTCCTACAGGGGAAGGAAATTCAGAATCGGATTAACTACTGTAACAGTTAACCCTTAAACTGCAGGAGTTTCAGACCTATAAAATGGTATTAATTCCAGGGTTGGCCACTGACCTCTAAAAAGAACCCCTCGAACAAGGCCAAAGTCCCTAGCTTTTGGGGTTCATGCGCTACACACATGCAAAGCTGCTACTTCGGGGGAATACGCTAGCCCGAATATATCAGGGCGCGGCACACGGCATATATATGTGTCCTGGATATATCCGGGCTTGGTAGTTTAAGGGTTAAGTGGGATTCCATGGCGCAGCGGCAGAGTGCTTTATTCAGGACTAACTGGTCCAAGGTTCAATTCTTGCCGTTGCATCAATCTTATGCCGGGGAAAGGCACTTCACACAGCTTTCCCCACTTCACTCGGGTGAAACTGACCTAGCTTCGGTAAGAGAGGTCCCACGGATAGGACGTTAAATTGAAGTCCCATGTTTGGGGAGAGCCACACCTCGAGCACGTTAAAGATCCCACCACACCTTTCAAAAAAGAGTTCCAGTGTCCCATGACAGGGTATGTTGGTAGTAAGACCAGTCCGTAACTGTGGCGTGCTAACCCTCCCGTCCAAAAACAAGCAAACAAACAAACCTTCCTGGCAGACTGTGGTGTGCCAGGACAGGGTATGTTGGTGGTGAGACCAGCCCGTAGCTGCGGTGTGCTGACCCTAACATCCACAAACAAACAAACAAACAAACAAATCTTTCTGGCGGAATGCGGTGTGCCAGCACAGGGTATGTTGGTGGTGAGATCCGCCCGTACTTGTGACGTGCTAACCCTCACGTCCACAAACAAACAAACAAACAAGCAAACAAACAAACAAACCTTCCTGGCGGACTGAGGTGTTCCAGGACATGGTATGTTGGTAGTAAGGCCAGTCCGTAACTGTGGTGTGCTGACCCTAACGTCTACCGACATCTGCCGCCCGGCTCCAAAACTCAGGTTGTTCGCCATCGGGGTGGAGGAAAGGCCTCTTGGTGTGTTCGGCTGCAAGAAAATATTGTTCTGTAGTACATAATCACTTCCTATACATTACACAAAGACAAGAAGGGGTGACATGTCATGTCACTAGACAATGACAAGGCTACATTGTGCTCATCATCATCATTCACTGTGTTCTGCATCTTTAGTCTATGACAAGTCCTGATGATAACAAAGTCCTGTAGCTGCATTATTAAGTCCTTCTCCATCATCTGTGTACTAGGCTTTGAACTAGGCTGTTTTGTGCTACAAAATTTGTGAACTCAATTCTTAATGTTTTGAATTGTTTGTTAAGTTTGTTTGATAGCTTGAACAGAAATTTAAGGAATTTTCCTGAACAAATCTTCTCTCTGGTTACTAAATGACTGATGTACTGCAGTACACAATTTTTTTACTATTTTGTAAATACAAGCTTAATCAGAAATTATAATTCAAGTTAGGACCTATCCTGCACAGCGTTGGTTCTTTAAATATATTACGTGCAATTAGAAACTAGTCCCTCCTGATAAAATTTAGCCTTAAATAGTATACATTTTAAAGAGATTTTTTTAAGGTTTGAGTTCCTAAGAACTGTTGAAAGTTCCTTACAGGTTTGATCGGAGTTCCTCCCACACTGATGATACTCTCCTCCAGCTGCAGGCAGCCGTCCTGCATCTCTTCAAACGACTTGTTCAACAGCACCGAGGTGTTGTGTACCTGCAACACTAAACAAATAAACAAGGGGAAACAATGTTTACAAATATTGAATAGACATACTCAAACCTGTGCCTTGCTTTGAATTTAGAAAAATGACCATTCTACTTGGGGGAATGTAAACATCTATGACTGTTGACAACATGATTTAAGTTTCAACTTTTTACTGTCAACAGGGAGGGAATGGATGACATTTTCATGTGTCACTAACAGCAAATCCTCATCCAGAAAAGATGGAGAGAGCTATCCTGGTGTTTTCCTTCATAATACATTTGCAGTGTGTCAACATACCGGTATTCCTTTTTTTATTCTCTAAGACTTATTCATTGGTTTGGGTGTTCGGCACACACAGCCAGGCCTGCCCAACTAGCCTATGGTTGTTACAAAGGGCTAGCCCTGCTGACAAAAACAGATAGTACATTCAAATACATGGATACATGGACAGCATGATAAAACAATAAAGATATTTGTCCACCCACATGTGCGGTCAGCCATCTCCAGAGTCTTGATGCTGTCCTGGATGATCTGCTGCATGTCGGACTCCAGTTTAACCGGGCTGGTTTCATCCTCCGAAAACATCGGCTGGGACTCCCTGGAAAGTCAAAGTTAGAGATTTTTTTCCTCATATTTAAAATGTCAACCTCCACCTAACCAGCCACTAAGTCGTGTAATGTTACTGGGTAATAGAAATATACTCTTTTTACACAACAATGGTTGATGGTAGATGCTAAAAGCCGGTGAAACATGTTGTATTAGTAGTAATAGCAGCACCCCTCTTAACTTCTGTATTGGTTGTCTTATTTGAATATTAAGAAGCTCATCAACCACAGTAAAATCAGGCACGAGTTCTACTTCTTTGTTCCTGAAACCAAACGTCATGTCAGCCCCTACTAACTCTTCTGGATCAAAGTAGTAGAAACAGAAGACCCAGTTTATCGTTGATCGAGGTTATGGTCACAACAGGACAGTAGTACTAAAAGCAGGCGAGACCTGTTTGGCTTTCTGCAGGGGCTCGGTGAGGTGACGATGGTCGGTGGAGGCGGCAGCGACCCAGTGTGCGGACAGGAGCAGAGGGTCCGGATCGGGGACGGCATGTCCCGACACCGGGGCCAGAGGTACTGCGCCAGCCAGATCAGCAACCAGTTACCTACAACACAACAGAAAACTGGCTCAGCAAGATGGTTACAACATTATGGACACTAGGCATTCTACATCATACAAAAGTTGAGTGGCCCAAGGCTACAGAAACAGAGATGGGCACCGCCCGATGCACCATTTGGTGTGGAAAGGACTCTAGCTCTGAGATAAAAAACAAAGTCAACAGCAAATAACAGCAAAGTCAACAGCAAATAATACAGACCTACAACAGCGACAGTGAGAAGCACCGTCAGGCTCTGGAAGTCGAGGCTGCGCCGGTAACGGACTTCTGACACCGCATTTGTTGGAACGAGCACCAGCATCACAGCGCGGGAAAGGGCGGGGCTCTGCAGGAACGTCATGGTCACCATGGCAACCAGGAAGTACGCGACGTGGAGCACGCAGGAGGCCAGAATAGCAAGATGGTCTCCTGATGGGAAATAGGAGAAAGAAAATAATCATTTACTTTATCGTATCAACATCTTCAGTTTTACTTGAAATATGAATATGACTGTGAAACATGCAAGATACAAGGATAGTTAAGTCACTGCGGTAGGTTTAGACCTCAATGCTAAAAAAAAAAATAGCTTGGACACAACTGGAAGGGACTGCAGTTCAGTTAGTGATCTGATCAGAATCTTTTGGAGGGGTAAGCTTAATTTTTGGTTCTGTGTATGGTTGAGCTTTAGGTATCACATATAGATAAGAAATGAATGCTCAGCTAAACTCGTGAGGACATAACCAACCATTTTTCCTTGCTGACCGATAACCAACAAAGAGAGACCACTCACCGGCGCCCCCTAGTGAGACAGCGAGGAAGTCCATCCTCTGGTCCAGGCCGGTCTTCATGCTGTCCATGAGGTGCAGGAGGTAGTTCACAGTGGCGTTCATCTGCCGCAGGTTGGCGAGAGTCACGTGGAACTGCCCGGACGTCTCCTGCTGGAAGGTGGCCATCTCCTGGCTGTTGTGGTCTGTGGGAGGAAGAGGAACTACTGTAAATGCATTTAAGTTTGCGAGGATTTAATTTCGCGGTAGCGGGAAAAGGGACTTTTAACGGTGGTTTTAAGTTTGCGGTAACACCATAGACTACAGTCTAATACCATAATAGAAAAACGTTCGCGGTGGATTTAAGTTTGCGGTGAAGTGGTCAACGCAAAAACCGTGAACATTAATCCACCGCGAACATTTCTGCATTTACAGTAGCCTTTTTAGAGGGCCTAGATTTTTTTTAAATTCCTGGGAAGCATGCCCCCAGCCCCACCTAGGATCGTCGTGCCTTTGACAGAATTTCCATTCAAAATCCAGGGGACGGAAAAAAAATTTAGGTTGGCTAGAACACTGTCTTAGATACACAGATATGTTACCAATCTTGTGGCAGCAAAAGGAGAATACTGTAAATGCAGAAATGTTTGTGTTGGTTTCTGATGTTTGCAGTTTTTGCAGTGGCTGCTTCACCATGAACTCAAAACCACAGCAAACAGTGTTTGTTGGCGCTAACGCGAACTCAACACTATCGCAATTTCCTCCTTCCAATACCGTGTCTTTGTCATAGTTGATAACAACTCATTGTTCCTATGGCCTTAAAATTTAGGCCTTGAGACTACCTTTCTTCTTCTTCTTTCCTCTTTGGTTGGGTGTTAATAAAGTTTTCCAGTAAATAAGGAAGGACCTGTGAGACTAGCGTTTTTTTTTCAATCACTGTCATTGAGGTGGTGTGAGGTCTTTCAACTCTAGGTTTTCCCTTAGGTGACCAATGAATCATTTCCTCAATCACATGTCCTGCCAGGGAGAGCCAAAGTCGTCTGACTACCATTACCTTAAAGTTTACTTCTCCCCCCTTATCTTAGATACACGGATACGAACCAATCTTGTCCCAGAGTTCCTGAGCCTTCGTCATTTGGTCACCTCCGAAAACTACTAGACATTTCACCAGCCAATCACGTTGCTGCTTACGGTGAAGAGACAATGCGATTGGTTGTAAAATTCCCTTCAACAACGTGTGGGGGAGCATGTGATTGGCTACGTTACCGATCTTGAGTTCCTGAGCCTTCTCCCGCACCGTCATTTGGTCACCTCCCAAAACTACTAGACATTTCACCAGCCAATCACGTTGCTGCTTGCAGTAGAGAGGCAACGTGATTGGTTGGAAAATCAACAACAGGAGGGAGGGCATGTGATTGGCTACGTTACCGATCTTGTCCCATAGTTCCTGCGCCTTCTCCCGCACAGTCATCAGGTCCCTCAGCAGTTCCTCGTGACTCATCTTCCGATCCTTCTCATGGAGCAGCAACTCTGTTGTCGCAGACTCTGTCAATCAAACACAGAAGCTGACAAATAAACAGGACAGACCAGCAGTGACAGACCATATCACAAGAAACAATCATTATGGTGTAAAGGACTGGGATGATTGCCATGGTGACCAGGCCTTGATTGGTTCTTTTTCTTTAAATCAGTCTTTTGGCAAAGAAGCTGGCAACTGAGGGAATATCACACGAAGAACACAATGACTGACATATCAAGTATTCAGTGTACTGTAAATGCAGAAATGTTTGCGGTGGTGAGCCTACTCCTCAACCAAATTTGCCCCGCAAAATGCAGGAAATAGTGTTTCAGAGGGTCTAGATTTCAAAATTTTCCCATACCCCCTAGGATCATTGTGCCTTCTGCACTCGACAGGATTTCCATTCAAAATCAAGGAGATGGGAAAAAATTCAGGCTGGCTAGAACATGCCTCTGAATACTAGCAACACTCAGTATGAAGAGAGGAGATTGCGAACCCAGTTTCTGCTTCATCTTGTCAGTCATGTCGGCCATCATGCCTGCCAGCTCTCTCTGTCCCGAGGCGATCAGGGCTTTCTCCCTGGCAAGGTCCTTCAGGTTTCCTGTTTATTGTCATTACAAAACACAATAATGAGCACATGTCATGCACACACTAACAAAGCTCATTATCAGGGCGCTGGCCTTCTCCTTGGCAAGGTCCTTCAGGTTTCCTGCCACAAATCAAACATACAACACAATCATGACCACATTACATGCACACACTTACAGAAAAACTGACTATATGTTGAATGATCTGTTTCTCTCCATCCAGATGTTGTTGGACTTACTTGCACTTATTACTTTGGGCACATCGATGCACAAATATGTACTTCAATTGATGTCCTCTCTCAATACATTAAAAAGAAAATTGTATTGCTGACATTGTGGTTCCTGTTGTGGCCAATCACGGGATGCCTGTTTCATTTTGCTTTGTCAAAAAGGTACGGCCATGATTTTAGGAAGCTAGGAATCATCGATGATATGAAATTTGATCTTTGGTTAGGTGAGGTGAGGCTATGGGACCGGTGAGGTGAGGTTTGGTCCTGTTCATTTCCTTGCTATTTGTCATTATGAAATTTGATGTTTGATAACTTAAAGGTCTTGGTTATTATTTTGTCTGCCTGTTCCAATAGTTTTTCTGCAAAAAGGTTAGACCAAGCAAAACCAAGAATATCAAATTGCGTGACCTTCATCTCACCTTGAATGTGAGAAGCGATGGAGACCTGAGAATGTTCCAGCTGCTGCTGCCTTCCCATGAGCCTCTCCTGCCCCTGCGCTACCGTCTGGATTGTGTCGGCCGCCATGGTCTGGATCTCGGCCTGGCCGCTCTGAAAAGTAGAAAAAAACTGTCAATAAAGTTTCGTGATAAGCAAAACCTCTTCTTTAAAAAATAGTCATAGACAGAGAGGATTATACAGATGTATCTGATGGATCAAGGAAGCTGTCTGGATTAAAAAGGCAAAGCAAGGGACAAGATCGGATGCAAACTTGGACATATTTGGGACGGTGTTTTTGTCACAAAAGCGGCACCTACACCAGAAGAAGATGGCTGCCATCTAAAAAAAGGACTTGTCCAAAAGCTACATATAGTGGCCAGAAACAGCACTCCAGTCAGAAGCTCTGAGGAAGATGTATGACAGGTAACAAAACGAATGGAAACCTTTTTGGACAAGTCTTTTTTTTTAGATGGCAGCCATCTTCCTCCATGTCCTCTGACCTCTCCCTAAAGCAAGCATAGTTAGTCTGGTACTAGTGGTAGAGAGGAAAAAATAGAAAGAGATGCTCTCCAAAAAGTCACCTAAATATTCTAATTTGAGCCTTAAAATCTGAACACAATTTTTCAGAACTGTGTGACGTAAGATTATACATATTCAAGGCCACACCAATTTAATTTCTTGGTTCTCGGATTTTTTCAGAAATGTATTGGGGCGGTCGGTCGAAAAAAAAAAAGAAAAAAAAATTGCAAAAAGTCTGCGGTGAACACAAAAAAACAAAGTAAGCAGTCAAGTTTTCAGCTTTTCAAGGCATGATTTATCTAATGAATTTCTTCCTTTGATTTTATACCACTGTTTTGATCATGTGACTGCAAATAAGCGCTCTGATTGGTTTATCAGCAGTATTGTGCCCCTGGAATGGGTTTTTTTAAAGGTCTGCAATAGCAAAACCTATATTATTTTTCTTGGGACCAAATTTTTTTTAGGGACCAAGAAATTGAATTGGTGTGGCCTAAACTTAATATGTAAGGATAAAGAGAACATAAACAGACACTAACCTTAATACTCTCCATAGCCTGTATTTGCTGGTCGGCCGTCATCACGAGTTTGTTGACGGTCTGCTCCGTTTTCCGACGGAACTGCTGCTGCCGCGTGGCGTAGCAGACCGAGCGAGCACGGTTACTGATGATGTGGTACGCGTTCCACGTGTCGGAGTCCATCCCCGCCGTGCACTCTGCAAGACTCTACAAGTTCACAAAAACCTTTATCACACTCGGTTATTGTACATTCATGCTTACCTGGCTAAGTACAGGCATATACTCGGGTACATCCCAGCTGTGCAGTCCCTATAGACTCTGCAGGGTCATAAAATGGTGGCATCTTGGATTATCATGCCTGGAGCCAGAATTTTGTTTTAGGTTCTTTTGTAGAATTTTTAGACTAGCAACTGCCGAAGGTGCAAGCTTCCTAGGGGGGTTTGAGTACATGCAACCAGGGGAAATTTGAAAAGTCAACCATCTGAAATTGCATTTCCTGCATTTTTAAGGGGATTTCAAAGTAAAAACCGAAGACTATCGATAAGAGTGCTGTCGTCCAAAATGCCAAGGAGCCTCGGCCTGTCTTTAAAATAGAGTGTTTTTCACTTGCCATTTACATGTATCTTCTCTATTTGGGCTATTTTGGACTTAGTTGAGAAGTCGGTTAGACACTGTACAACACTCACCATGTCCTGCGTACATGTGAAGGTGGGTCGGCCCTCCACCTGTGATTGACAGTTGAGAAGGGCCACGCCCAGTTTGGCTATCTCCTCCTCAGTCATCTCCCCACAGGAGCTCTTCAGTTCTGCGATAATCTGGAGAAACAAAGGTCAAAGGTGAGGGCCCCTAACTTGTAAACAGTTTCATCTCCCCACAGGAGCTCTGCAGTTCTGCTATAATCTGGGGAAACAATAAGACAGTTCACTGTCTGACCTCACATGCAACAGGTCAAAGTTGAATCTGATCTGCACATGCATCAGGTCAAAGGTGAAGGCCCCTAACTTGTAAACAGTTCTTTTGTCTATGTCATGTTTAATACATGTCTTTTGTTTTGAAGTCTCAAAGTCTTTTATCTAACGTTATATTAAAAGACCCTTCAATTACTGTTTATTTGCGTAGACAGTAGACAAGCCGTTTATTTGCTCACCCCATTTGCCAGTGTATTTCGTGCAATTATCCGGCTAGTGCAATAATTATGCAGAGTTATCCATCTGTACCGCATCGGTTTGGGATTTGGGTGTTCAGTGCAGTTAACAGATGTGTGTCAGGTTATCCGTTGTGCAATTAATAAACTACCTCCTACTAGAGACAGACAAGACAAACGTATGCAGTGGTGACGCACTCAAGTTATCAACTTATATTAGGGCCCCTCCCGCTACATATACAAAAAACATAAATTAAAGCTACATTAAATAAAGACCCAACGTTACCCTATCGTTGCAGCCGTCCAGCGGTGACAGCTCGAACTGTTGGGCCTGCGCCAGGAACCGCTCGTCAGACGTCGCCATCTCAAACGGCACCTGGGCAGGCACAGTGCCGGGCGATCTCCCGTCGTCTTCGTTGGGTTTGGGGCTCGAAAACGGCCAAAAGAAGGCGGAACAAGAGCTCAAAATCATCCCAAAGATACACAGTGACGTATAAAGCTTCACTGGCGTCATTTTGGCGAAATATACGAACAGAATTCGCAACTCAAATCGCAGCTAGCTTCAAAATTCTACTCAGGCATGCGTTGACGCTCAAAGAGCAGCGTGAAAATTTGGCGCCAAGTTTTCAACCTGGCTTTTGATTGGTGGAAGTACTACATTTCTGGGCGCTGATTGGCTATGAATGTGGAACAATCACGCATGTGCTGTAGCAGCCGTTTTGGGGTCAGCAAAGGTCAGAGTTGATGAAACGTCGTCTGCAGGTTTCTGATGTTGATATTTCAACAACAACAACAACAAATATTTCCTGATAAATATCATATTTTACTGATATCAGACGGCTGGGAGATGCTTTGCACGGTTTCTTCCAAACAGGTATAGTTTATGTTTGCGTCTGAGAGAAAGGAAAGAGGGAAAATGTAGGAAAAACTAGGGAAAGGGAAGCTAGGACTGAGGGAGGAGAGTGGGGAGGGGGGCATGAGGAAAGATTCTTCAGACCTCTCTAGGCAAAGAAGGAGGGAGGTAAGAAGAGAGGAAAGGCAGAAGAAAAGGACATAGGCAGAAAAATTGACCAAGCCAGAAGGAAGAGGTTGAGAGGATAAAGGCTTAAAGTTAATGGTGGCCCTTGATATTTAAACCATTTTGGAGTTAGTAGTTCATTGCATGATTTATTCAAATTTTTAACTTCAACTTATTATCAACAGAATGTTTCTTATGTTATCCCTTTTCAGCCAACACAAGACCTGAGTTATGATGGCATCCTCATCTACTCACCAAGACATTAATGTGGCTCAGAGTAGGTACATTTTCTACCATGTTCACATTCTAGGTTAAAAAAACAAAGTGCTATATAAACTGAATCATGTAACATGAAAACAGTTTCAGGGAGAAATTCTGTTTAAGTACACACAGTTCCAGGGGTGACAACCAGTGACAGCTTAATCCATCGAGGCAAGTGAACAAATCACTGAGTAACCGTGCCGCTGCACTAATCCTCAGAACTCCGGATGTCCCTCACTTCCTAGCAACCTTACTCTCCTAGCCTGCTGGGGATTTTTTTGGGTCCAAAACTCGCTGCGTTACCCGTGCTGACACTGTTTGTGGCCTGTCTCCACTATTTCCAAATTGTCAATCGACCCGCCATTGTTGTTCATCTAAACCCACTGGTTTTCAAAGTGGCGGATATATGAACCTGGCAGAGTTATGTTAATGGAGGTTACATACTGTCACTAGTACTGTTCTCCAGTAGAAGTATCTGGTATTTGATTCTACTGCTGCTGGGATCCCTGACATAGGGGTAGGCAGCAGTCGGCTATTCTTCACACCGCGCTTCCATGCGGCTCTGTCCAGTGGGCTCATCCTAATTAGACCACACACCTTGATGTCTCTCCTAACACATCTAACATTCTCCGTTGCTGTTTCTATCTGCAGTTGCTGCAGACATCGTGTGCGAGTTCCTGGAAGTGGCCTTTCACCAGATCCTGTACATTAGACAGGTGTACCCAGCTGGTATCTTCCAGAGGAGGAGGAAGTACAACATACCTGTGCAGGTGTGTTATACACATACAACATTGAATGTTGGACATTTTCAACATAATTTACATATGAGTGACATTAACATACAGTCCTTATGAGTCAGTGACTTCGGCATGTTCAGCTTGTTTCCAGTTAGATGTTCTATTTTTTCTGCCAGTTCATTCTAGTGATGCTGAATGAGTGGATGTCACTAGAAATGTCCGGAAGTAATCTCCCAATCTTATTCAGTTGTACACAGTCATGTACTTGGATGTCTAACCTTCATTAACATTATTTTCAACTGTCTTCTCTGAATTAGAGTGACTGGACAACTTATTTTTTTTATTTGAACACAGTTTTGCCTCTCTCCTGTCAGAAGCACCAACACAGATGAACTGCTGTGCTACATTTTTAAACACATTGACATTAGCTAATGGTGAGACATGCTGTGTGTTGTTTGCAGATGTCGTACCACCCCGACTTGAACCAGTACCGTACATATTGGCAGGTTATTTTGCACTGGTTGTTTGTAGAGAGCTTTGTTATCCAGTGATTGACCATTTACCTGATGAAATTAATCACGGATGGCTGTTTGTTGTTTGCAGATGTCATGCCACCCTGATGTGAACCAATACCGTACATATTGGCAGGTTATTTTGCACTGGTTGTTTGTAGAGAGCTTTGCTATCCAGTGATTTAGTTACCATTTACCTGAAAACAAATGGCTGTGTGTTTATGAAGGTTAGACAACCAGGTAAGCAATATTCAAATACAATTCAATCTCTACAACTGGATAAAAAACTGTACTTGTATTGAATTGTTCTGCTAGTTCATTCTAGTGACGCTGAAGAAGAGTGATGGATGTCACTCGAAACGTCAGGAAGTAAATATCCGTTTTTTATCCAGTTGTAGAGATTGAATTGTATTTGAAAAAATGGCTGTGTTGTTTCCAGATGTCATGCCACCCTGAGGTGAACCAGTACCTCCAGGACACCTTACAGACCATCCGGCCGCTGGTGGGGAGGGGGGAGGTGGACAAGGTGGTTCTGAACGTCACGGACAGACAGGCGAGCCCGCTGGAGAGGTTCGTGTTTGAAGTCGCGCCTCCAGTTCAACCTTCTGTCAGGTAGGTGTACCATTTATTATCTAAGTGTAGAAAAAGGGAGTGTTGTTAGCTGGTGTGTTACACAGAAGGCAGTTATAATAGCTCTATACATACAGATACAGAAGCTGATGTGTTATGCCAGTGCTGTAGTGCGGTCATACATGTACTTGTTACGCCAAAGGGCGGTCATCTGGCTATACAGATACAAGTACACAATTGCAAGCTGCTGTGTTATGAAATAGGGCAGGGCATCTAGATGGGGGCAATAAGTTTGTGTAGCTCAAGTGTTTGTTTTGCATTTAGGAGGATGCAGCATCAAAACTCAACTGGGTCATACCAAAGATGTCAAACAGCTTTTTCTGCTTAGCACCATTAAATGATGCTGCTCTGAATAGAAAGCCAATAACTAAAAAAACAGCTAAAAGAAAACAACAGCCGGAGCCTAACCTCTGCTAGGAGAGTAACCTTAACCATCAGCTTCCCCTGATTTTCCAGTGATGACAGTTACCTGATGTTTTTTTTTAGTCGTTTTTATCGAGCTCTCTTTTTTGTATTGTATCTTGCTGTGTCCAAGGTACAAAACAAAATAGAAAGGCTGATAAAAACGCCAAAAATGTGAAAAAAAAACAGCCAAAGCCTAACCTCTGCTTGGAGAGTAAGCTTAACCATCTGTGTTTCTCCTGATTGTCCAGTGATGACAGCTACCTCATCCGGCTGGAGCAGGCCCTGAGAGCGTTTGTACTGAAGATTAATGTGTGCGACTCTATGCTGGACACCCTGCCACAAGGTGAGAGTTTGTACTGAAGATTAACGTGTGTGACTCTATGCTGGACACCCTGCCACAAGGTAAGGCTACACACATACATTTCTTTAGTTCTCGGATATTCTAAACAAAAAAAATCAAGATGAAAACAAAGGAATGGGAGGAAAATGTACTCCAGACTGTAATTTAGATGCTGAAACTGACTGTGAACCAAAGTGGCCCTTCTTCTCTATCTCTTATGTTTAACAGTTCAGTGCTATTTTTACAGCTGCAATTTTTATAGATCTATTCTTCACATGATGTGGTTCATGTTACCTGCATTGTTCGATTATTCATATATTAATGTGATTTTCTGATAAACTCGCACAAAATTGGGAACTTTGTTGGTACATTTTAGTAAGTTACATATCAAAGTGAACTTAATATAGTTTGACAACAGGTTTACAGTAGTACACCTCCCAGATGCAGTATTCACATCTGCCTAACATACTCATGTACAATGTACTTCCCTGTATATTATTATATTTAGATGTGACGTTCAGCATCCATGTTTACACACAAGACTCTGCAGCAGCAAGCTTGGAGCAGCAGCAGCTGGTACAGGTGGGAGGGACAGTCTTCTACTTTAGTTTATTTTGCATGATCGGTAACCTATCAGTAATTAGGCACACCTCGTCGATGTAGGTTAGACATCCAGGTAATAAGATACACCAAAAAGTAGTTACTCAAGCAACTGGATATGGTTTTGGAAACGGTCAGACGTTTCAACTGCAATCCAGCAGTTTTCGTCAGTGACACTAAATCTAGATCTAGTACACACCAATTTTGTACATCAACAGTAGGTATAAGCTGTGCAGGAACGGATTAAGACATTTGATCTACTATCACCTGGAAGGACCTAACTGCTCTTGATAAGTGTGGTTCGTTCTGTCTTGTGCTCTGGTACCTAAACCTCAGTAACTGAATACTATACCTGTACCTGATGTTACATTTAGGTACACATCCAAAGCGCCAGGTGTCCTTCCTATAGATGACATCCATAACTGAAGCTTGGGGTCTTGTAAATTTTGATGTGTCATTGAATATTTCGAGTGCAAGTAGGGATCCCCTCTTTAGTGACATTTCAGGCATACTTGCTGCTATACTGTAAGATGACAACCTATTGGTGTGATCTAGACCATGCATGTGTAACATCTGTAATATATATGCTCTTCCATGCAGAACTTCCCCTGGGTAGAGGCAGACAGTGACAGCCTAAGGATGCCCAACGCCAGGATTATTCCTCTCAAAACCATGACTTCAAATGTCATCAAGGTATGTGTTGCGTCTATTAAATAGCTACTTCTTTACAATTCTGTACAGTGCTCGAATTACCCACTTGTAAACTTACAAATGCAACCACATTTTGCTTCAAAGCACAACCTGGGGTTCAAAAAGTTCAAACCTGGGTAGCAGTGTGCAAGCTGAAATTTTGCAGTAGGAACACCGCTTTCCCCCCACCTACGTGCATATTTTTATTTCTTGATAAGATACAACATGTAACTGGAAGAAAAGATAATGGAGCTGAACGTAATAACTTTTTAAGTGGGCAACCTGAAATAAGGATGGCGCAACTTGGCTTTGACTCAGGTTGTGGCCTTGGCAACCTGGCTGAAAAAGTAATTTCGAGCACAGCAGTGTGATAACTCCCCTGACTATGGTATACACGCTGTACTTGTGAAAACATCTAATTGCTTGTTCCTGTGATTTTTAGGGGCAAAGTCTAGTTTGATTTACTTCATTTTTTAGAAGTTTTGTGGCACTGTTGACGATGTTGAAAATGAAGTTCAGATTTTATCCATTGATGAATATCTAACCGTGCTCTTGCCTACAACAGATGCAGCTCTATGTGGAGGAGGGTGACAAGACTGGCAGATAGCACAAGGACTACTCTAAGCTACTTAAGGTCCTTCTCCCATCATTTCCTTAGCCCTTGGGCCACACAGCTACTAGTATGCATGCAAGCACAGATCATACTGCAGCAAGGGGCTAGTCCTTTGGTATTGGCTTGTGTTAAACTTCCATACTCAACCCCATGTGTGCTGAGTGCTCATAGACAGAATAGTGTGTACTCACTCACTCACTGTCCGGTTATTTAGTTTGTTGTGCCCCGTTTAGGCGAGGGTTGTGATTTGGGTTAAGTTTGTCGTTTGGATTAAGTATGACATGGTTGGGTATCAAACCCACAAGCAAGGCAAGAACTGTACTGACTGGGTCATTACATTGTGCATTAAGCTATTGTTACAGTGCAGTTGTCACTGTGTAGCGTAATCTAAATATTCTTAGTGCTGATATCGATTGCAAAAGACTTTTTTGTACAACAGGCATTCCTGCCTTCTCAAGTTAATACATTGAGGTGGCCTATTTTGTTTCAGTTACTTTGAATTGAATATATGTACACATGTATATATAAAAATAGTGTAACATTGTAATGTACTTGCATACAATTAAAAGGTGTATGAATTACAAAGACAAACTTGTTCTTCTTCATTTTAATTCTCTTGATTCATTCTGGCAACTGCTGTTCCTGCGATTGCTACATTTGTAGTTGCAACACTTTGCACTAGAAGGTACACTAAATGTCAAAAATAGACACAAGAGTCAAGATTTTGGCCCAGACATTATATTCTGCCATACTTTGTGTTCTTAGTGACAGAACAGTATTACGCAACACAACACAGACATTAACATTGTAAACTATCAAGGAACATACATAAGTGCTTCTTATGACTGACAAACGATTAGAAACAAACAAAAAAACACACTTCAACATCTTTACACACAGTGATACATATACAGCATCATATCTCCATTCAGTTTACTACTCTGGGTGATTTTCCAAATGCCACTCACTGCAATTCAAAACAAGCTGGACTTGTTCAACTCAAGTAGATTTCTACACCGAGTGGTAGACATTTTGGCAAGGAATGAAAACGGGCACGTTTCACTCAGCACACTTACTGTAAATGTATTTCCAGATTCACAGTAATCTAAAGCCTGCACGCTAGACTATTTTCATGGCCTACACAGACTAACTCAGGGCATAGCCTGTGTTTACACAATCTCTCGCTGGCTGGGGTTAATGACCCCCTCCTAGGGTGGCGGCAATTGTAGGACTGGCCGCTAGGAGCGCTGTTTTAGTCAGGCTAACTCAGGGTCGTGGCAAACTTTCCTTGGGGGCATGTTGGCACTGGAGCCAAGGGCTTAGTCTGTGTGGGCCCTAGAGCCGAGAACCTGGCCTGTGTAGGTCTTGGAAACAGTCTGGTATCCAGGATAAATTTCCTCCTGAGAGCTAGTTTTTTTTAGACCGTTCTAAAGTGCTTTTCCCATCCAGTTCTGGCCCAGAGTACCAGTACCCACTCCTACTTTGTGTCTGTGTTAATCTTTAGGTTAAATATGTACTGTACAGTACAAAATATAAGTGCCTCGCTCTTTAGCACTACTGATTACAGCGGAAGAGTGTTCAGTACTCCATGGGTTGGTTCTCCTTGTCCTCTTCTCTCCTGACAACTCTCTGGTCCTGTCCTCTCAGCTGGGTAATCTCGGCTTCCAGTTCCAGACATGCTCGCTCGATCTCGTAGTTCTTACTCACAAGGCCGACCCAGCTACGGAAAACACAGTAAGGGTAAAGGTATGAAAGACACGCTCGCTCGATCTCGTAGTTCTTACTCACCAGGCCAACCCAGCTACGGAAAACACAGTAAGGGTAAAGGTTAGAAAGACACGCTCGCTCGATCTCGTAGTTCTTACTCACCAGGCCAACCCAGCTACGGAAAACACAGTAAGGGTAAAGGTTAGAAAGACATGCTCGCTCGATCTCGTAGTTCTTACTCACAAGGCCAACCCAGCTACGGAAAACACAGTAAGGGTAAAGGTTAGAAAGACACGCTCGCTTGATCTCATAGTTCTTACTCACCAGGCCAACCCAGCTACGGAAAACACAGTAAGGGTAAAGGTTAGAAAGACACGCTCGCTCGATCTCATAGTTCTTACTCTCAAGGCCGACCCAGCTAGAGAAAACAATAGAGGTAAATGTTAAAAAGACGCTCGTAATAAAACAAGCTTAAGGCCAACCCAGCTACGGAAAAAGCAGTAACATTATGGTAAACCCAAAACACACTCGATCATATACTTAGTTTTTACTCACAAGGCCAACCCAGCTACAGAAAACACAGTAACATTAAGGTAAACCAGACATACTTGCTCGATCGTCTACTTCTTACTCACAAGGTTGATCCAGGTCACATTATGTCATGCACTGATTGAAGTCATTGAGTTTCTGTGAATACCTTCACTGAACTACATATGCACTGTAACAACAGTGAGACATTTATAACTTATATAAGAGAATATTTACCTGGCTTCCAACTCTCGCAGCTGATTTCCTGCAGCCATCTGTGGGTAGGACATAAAACATTTTTACCTTCAAGATTTTCATTTCAGACCCTTGTCAAATTGTACATTAGTTATCACCATCTCTGGATGCAAGTTCACATGTAAAGGAGGAACCCCTCCCTATACTGGCTCCAGTTTGGTCTGTCACGAGCTAGTCTTAGCCATGTGCGACCAGGTATTTTACAAGACTATCTCTCTCTGAACTATGCAAGCAGGAGGTCAAAGGTGAACAAATGCATACCAGCCTTCAACTTTGACGTATTACCTACTAGGGGTGGGTAATGGTACAAAACCATTTTATCTTGTTGGACCGGTCCTGAAAAAACGGACCTGAAAAAATTTGGTAGACTGGATGTTGGACCAATTAAAAAGGAACAGATTATACCGGAAGTATGGTGGCAGGCATTTTGAGGCTTATTGGTCCAAGAAAATAGAGTGAAGTAGAAGAGAGTTGATAGCCATTTTCACCAAGTTTCTACAACAGTCAAACTTGGTCTAACTTAACAGAGGCAGTTAGGGTTGTTTAGGTGAAGGTAAGGTTTCTTTTCCTTATTTTAGGTTTATTTTCCTCAGATTCCTTCGTGACGAAATGGACCATTGGGTTGAGTATTGCCCATTCACAAACAATCAGGTCCACCGTCTACCTTCCCTTTTGAAAAAGGCCACGCTACAACAAAAGTTACGAAACTTTACAAGCCCATCTGTTCATTAGTACATCAGTAGATGTGAACAACGGAAATGGATCGTATGTATACTTTACTGACCTGGCCATGTTTTCTCTGCCAGTTTATCTCCTGGATTTGTTTTCTGAAAAGAGATTTGAAAAAAGGTGTCAGTTACCCATAATAAACATGGATTCAATACATTGCACTTGAACATGTACAAACTATGTTTAAGACAAGAAATTACGACATCCAAATTAACTCACATTCCCTTCAATTTTTATCTTAAATTCACTTTAAGAATATCATTGACGTTGTCCCAGTTTCTTTACACTCTACACTTGCACCAATGCTGAATCTAAATCTCTCATGCATCAGACTTACCTAAGAGAAACCAGCTCCTTCTGTGCCTTCTCAACCATCTTCACCAGGAGGCTGTGGGAAAAGACAGACAGGTGAGCACGCAGGGTTTGTATCCATCTCCTAATCTCCAAGCAGATCCTACAATGGCATAAGATAGTACCAAACTGGCCAAGGAGTGTAGTCAGACAAAAGGTGTCCATTTGCCCGGTAGTGAAACACACATGTGACACTCCTAAGCCAGCTTCACTCCTCTGCCAGCTTTTGATACTATCTTATGCTACCGTAGGATCCGCTTGGAGATTATCCATCTCTAAACAGATGTTTAGAAGTGTCTTAGGAGTGTATATAAATAGCTGCAGAAACACAACTACACGTACAACACTGTCCTGGACCTTACATCTGCTTGGAGATGAGATTATCATTACCAGTACGATGTATTTTTGTTTTAGTTTTACTCATTGGTAATCATGTAGGAAGGCCCAAATTCACTTCTAGGTGAACTTCTAGGTTACATGAAAAGTACTGAAACAGACTCCACCAGACAAATGTAGTAATATAATTGTATGGAAGCAAGGCTTCACATTTTTAGGCAATGGAAATCAGATGTACTTGTACTTTTGACAAAAAGATGTTGTACATGTCACACAATTGTCAGGTACAAGAAAATGTTATCACAAACTTACTTGTTGTGTGCTTTCCAGGCGTTTGAGCCAAATGTTGACATCAGCTCTAGATTTTCTATTCTGTGACAAGAAAAGTAACAACAACATTGTAACAAAAACATTGTATTACCCAATAAGCTGTCACACACTGAACATTACAAATTACATCTACTAAATTGTTTGGCACATAATCATACTTCATAAAAGATAAGTTTGTCCCAAATTGATGCTCTGAGCATATATATCTGCAAAAATAAAATTCTATTTCTACATCATTATGATGACTACTAGTACTAGCAACACCAAAGAGATCAAAGTCTATTTTTGGTATCTTTCCACTCTTTCCCTAGGAAGTTTCCTCCCCCCCGTACCTTGTTGCCTGGTGCTCTAGCTGTGCCATGGAGTTCTCAACACACTCCGTCCACGCTGCGATGTCGTTTCTCTGCCCAGAAATGGGAGCCGGAAGTTCGTACCTGCAGAAACATGTTTATCAGTAATGACATTTAAAAAACCTCCATGCATTATGTAGTACTAAATTACCATATATTGGGCTGTTCCTTGATCTCATTTGCAAAGGGAAAAACTGTATAAATACACTGTCATACAACCTATTTTCTGGACAGCATCCTTTGGTGGCTCTAAATCTACTTTACCAGTCATGTCTTCAAGTTATCAACCAAGGATTGAGTTCCAATATTTTTAGTTTCTGCGAGGAAGATTTGGGAGTTTTTTAATCACCTTTTCATGCTGAGCAGCTCCATAGGTTGTCTCTTCTCCAGTCTTTCAAACTCTGACTTCATCACTTCAGTCTGCCAACAAAACAAAAGGTCCGATAAGTAAGATGTTTCTACTGTAAATGCAGAAATGTTCACAGTGGTTTTATGTTTGTGGTTTTCGCGGTAGCCACTTCACCACAAGCTTAAAACCACCACGGACATTTTCTAATGGCAGTGCATGGTGCTACCGCAAACTTAATTAATAAAATAACCGCAAAAAGTCCCTTTTCCCACTACCGCAAAATCAAATCTCCGTGAACTTAAATGCATTTACAGTAGCTAGTACACATGTACTAGAAAAGTAGGAAAATCTGCAAATGTTAACACTCACTCACTATCCAGTTATTGTCTGTTGTTCCCTATTTTTTATGGGTTATATATACAATGTACATGCAGTCAATACCATCTTAAGTTTGCTTCATCATAAATCATTTTTCTGTTGTTAAGTTCTATAATCAACTGTAATTGAGTAGAGTAATCCGACTGCCGTGTCACCGATCTTGTGCCCTTGGGAAAATTGCTTTACACGACTTTCCTCACTGTACTCAGGTGAAAATGAGTACCTAGTTTCGGCTGGGGCCGTCCCTCAGATAGGACGTTTTTCGGGGTCCAAAAATGAAATTTTCCCAGATCAACCGAGATGGCCCGTTTCTGGCCCAAAATGGCATTTTTGCAAATAAAAAAATAAAGACTGTGACATAATGATCAACATAATGATCGTGGGCACTAAAGGAAGAAGAAGAAGGAGTATGCACTCTTATGCCATGTACTTAATATCAATGGGAAGGTATTTTCTATAAGTTTGTGATAAGATAGGTAAGCTGGTCACCTCGAAAGCTGAGTAATCCGGAGTTGGCAGGTAGCTAAGGTAGTTCTTTGTGGGCCGGTAACGTCTCGTTTCCTCCTCCACTAGTGCCTGGGCCTGCAAACAAATGTTTAAAAAATAATCATGAGTAGAGCAATGTAGATCTCTCAGGGGTAAAGACAGTATCTATACCTAGATAGAAAATTGATGCAAAAATGAACCACATCTAGCGAAATAATACCTTGATGATGATACCTTGATGATGTTAGACAAGGAGCTTATATAAGCTCCTTGTGTTAGACAAGGACAACAACAAGTATGAAAGTTTCAGCCAGGTATCCCAAAGATAAAGTTAAAAACACATTAAAATTGCACAAACGTGAATAAACTCTTTTACAGATTTCTTTCAGATCTTCCTTTACTTTTAGTTCTCAGATAAAGTTCAGTCTAAATTATGACTGTACTCTAAGAAAAAAAAATTGAGGATAACGGTCACATGGATGATGAGGTCATGTAGTCTTATTGTCATGTTATAAATATTACAGTAGATTAGAGTAGGGTAGAGCAGTTGCAGAGTCCTGCTAAAAAGCCAATAAGCTGTTCAAAACTAGTTCCACACAAAGATTAAAATTAAAATGTACATTAAAAAATCCATCCATGCCGCCATGAAAGCCCCCCTCCCACAACGGTCTACTCCACATTTCATCGCTTTTTGTACAGCATAACAAGCAAAAATTCTACTTCACGCCAGCTGACGGCACTCTTCGTAAACCCAGAGTTTCCCCGGACACACAAACCTACCAGTTCCCGCACGCCGGAGTCGTCATAGCCCTGGTCAAAATACGGCAAAGCGTCGATCAGAACTTCTCCGGCCATGTTGCTTTCTTTTTCTGACTGTACCGTATGTCGCCTGTTTGTCCTTCTCCCATTGGTGAAATAACATATCATTCGTTGCTCTGATTGGTGTGTAGGACGCTTGCAAGGGTTACTTCCAACAAATTCGTACTGTGATTGGGTAATTTGTATGCAAATTTCTATCGGAGTTAAATTAGCGTTTGACCGCACTTTGACCCCACACCAGCTGGCGTGGCGCGAAACAGCAGCGAGCAAGAACACTTCTCAAGATTTCTTCCAAAATTCTCCGATTTCTCAAGACCTTCTTAAGAAAGATGGCAGTGCCTTCTGTGCAGCTTCCCTCAGGTGTGAAGATGCCGGTTCTCGGACTCGGCACATGGAAATCAAAACCGGGGGAGGTAAGGGTCTACCTTTTTATATAATTTGTTCCGACAAAAAGTGCCGGTTTTCCTGGCCTGGTGGGACCTTTGTACTTTTAGTAGGAACGAAAGGACGCCCTTCTCGGGTTGTGTAACTCTTAAAATTCACCGGCATCTATTGTATAAGTAGCATTCTAGCACATGTAGTATTAAAGGAAAAGTTACTGATTGCATTCTCATAGTGTTGATCGTAGTCCACGACGTGTCTTTTTTTGTGGTTTAGAATGTAGAGCGTACAGGAAAGGGGGAGGGGCAACATAAAAAAAACCGGTACGGATGTTTGCACAAAGTTCATGGATTAAGCGATTACAGCATGGCTTCTGGCCGTATAACCTTTTTTGTTTTTATCTGTTGATTGTTTGATTGTTGGTTTGTAACTAGAGACTTACATTTACAACAGACTTTACTGGACTCTGCTGTTATGTAATATCTTCCCAGAATCTCCCCGGAAAGCACTGAATAAGCCACCATGGCTGAGGAAACAGATGAGATGAAATACTGTAAATCTTTAGATGTACACGGTGATGTTATTTTTGCAGTCTTCGTGTTGGCCGTGCGACTTATGCATTTTCTTCATGTTGCTGCCGTTCTATAGAATTGAACTTGAAGCACTATAAAGAACTCCTTTCTGCAAATTTAACTCCTAAATAAATAAGAGAAAATGATTAATTCACAGTATTTTTTATTTGTAATCTTATGTAGGTGACCGAAGCGGTGAAAGCTGCCATCGATGCCGGCTACAGACACATCGACTGCGCACACGTGTACGGTAATGAGAACGAAGTAGGTGCCGGGCTGAAGGCCAAGTTCGACGAGGGGGTCGTCAAGAGGGAGGATATGTTCATCACCAGGTCAGTAGTCTGTATAGCCAACGAGGCTGTATTGAAATAGAGCATCCATTGTTTAACATAAACTACTAGTATCACACAGTCCCTTTCCTTACAGTTTGTAGATATACATTCACTTACATTTAAAAAGGTACTAGTTCGTGATTGTCAACGTTGGCTTAGGTTCTCTTATGGCAGTTTGCCGAGGAAGGGAGTTTGCCATGGAAATGAGTTTGCCCTGCTTTGAGATGAAGCAAACTTCTTTCCATGGCAAATTCCCTTTCCCAGCATAACAGAACCTAACCAACCTTGAAAATTGAGGCTACTGCTGTGGCCTCAAGGAATAGGCACTCAGCACAACTTTCGTCACTCCACCCAGGTGTAAATATGTGTACCTGGCTTTGGTTGTGGAGGTAATAGGCAGTGGAAAGAGAGGGTTGGACTCTGCCTTCTAATACTGTGCCTTAGGCGATAGCTCATTGCCACTATGACCTCCAGGCTACAGGACTACCTTTATATTTTCTGACCTTATTTCTGTTCTGTACTCTTCAGTAAGATCTGGAACGTTTTCCACCACCCTGATGACGTGGAGGAGGCTGTGAAAAAGAGCCTAAGAAGCCTGGGACTAGACTACCTGGACCTGTACCTCATGGTATGGTTACCAGGCTAAACTGACATGTTCTCATGTTTCAGTAAACTGTGGGACACCTTTCACCATCCTGATGATGTGAATGGCGCTGTGAAGAAGACCCTAAGGAGAGTGGGACTAGACTACCTGGATCTGTGCCTCATGATATTGTTACCAGGCTAAACCAGCATTTCTCATGTTTCTCATGTTTCAGTAAGATCTGGAACGTGTTCCACCACCCTGACGACGTGGAGGGGGCTGTGAGGGAGAGCCTAACAAGCCTGGGGCTAGACTACCTGGACCTGTACCTCATCCACTGGCCCATGGCGTACAAACGCTTCAAGGATGGCGGGGAGATGTTTCCCAAAGACGCCGACGGGAAGTTCATACGAGAGGAGATCCCTTTCACCGACACCTGGAAGGTTTGTTGAAATTCTGACAGCCCTACCAGACAGCGACTACGTAGTACCCACACTACATGACTACGTAGTACCCACACTACATGTAGGCTTGAGAAGGCTACACTTTCTCTCTCTCTTTCTCTCTCTCTGTCTCTGTCTCTCTCTCTCCCTCTCTCTCTTTCTCTCTCTCTCTCTCCAGTAATACTAGTTTATGGCCATGCACTACAGAGAATTATAATGGTTGATTGCATTTTGTGGGGGGGGGGGTGAAAGGCATGTAAACTTTTGTGGAGTTGAAAGCTGCATATAAGCAGTTGCTGCGAGGATTTTGTTCATGTGTGACAAAGAATAAGACTGACTGATTAGTTAATGATCAACAGGGACCTGGAAGGGTTGTAGGAAGGTAATTCCTGTTCGATCCTGACAATGCTTCATGCTAAATTCAGGAAGGGAGCAGTTATGTGTCATGCTATATTTGCTTTGTGCCAGATTAATGTCCCAATAACATTCAACACAGAATAAATTAGGCTTCACGTTGAATTTGAGTTTGCAAATTATACAGTCAAACCTGTATTAGGGGCCACCTCTACAGAGGGGCCACCTGTCCATAGTGGCCACTTTTTGTTGGTCCCTTGGGTATTTTATCTACAAGTTACCACCTCTATACAGAGGCCACCTGTCTATAGTGGCCACATTTGTCCGGTCCCTTGAGTGGCCACTATAGACAGGTTTGACTGTATTATGTCAAATTAAATTGGCTGAATATGCTATCTATAGAAAAAGGCATACAGGTGCAGAGGGAATTTGTAAACACGTGAAAGAATCAGAGTTTAGTAAATAATTAACAGGCTGTACACAAGGCTTTGTGTCCCGGCTGAAAGGTGCGTTGTCTTAGACCTTTGACTGAGTTTGATTTGCACACGTATGACTTGTGCATGGTCTTTGCAAAAGGGGACATTACACTGTTGCCTGGGGAGGGGGGGATCCCTTTTCTACTTGCTGAATAAAGGGACTCTTTTTTACACGACCACAGCTTTTATTTTCACCGACATTTTGGTGATTGTCTGTCACCTACTTCTGGGCAATTCTGACTGGTTTACATTGTACCGCAGCTATAGGTGTCACTGCTTACAGGTGCATTCACAAACTTCATGCTGGAAAGCATGGCACATCTGAAAAATGCAAGACAGGTTTAGGGTACTTGTTGTATCTCATGGGCTAGTTTTATGATGGACCAGTGCAGACTTTTTTTGTATTTTCATCTGTATTGGCGGTATATACGCTCTGTGGCATAACACACCAGCTTCTGTATCTGTATAGCCGGTATTACCGCCCTTCGGAGTAACACACCAGCTTCTGTATCTGTATAGCCAGTAAAAGCCGGTAAAACCGCCCTTCAGTGCAACACACCAGCTTTGCAGGCATGCGGTGCGGCAGCAACTGGTTGTATTACACTGAACTACCTGTCACACCAAACCTTTGTACATTTTACCTGCAATAACCTGAATATGTCAGTGTTTTGGCACTATATGGTATTACCAACCCCGAGCTTATATCAAATCTTGTGTTTACTTCATCCCTTCAGGCGCTGGAAGCCTGTGTTGAGTCCGGGCTGCTGAAGAACATCGGCCTGTCCAACTTCAACAGTAAACAGATCCAGGCTGTCATCGATGTCGCCAAGGTCAAACCTGCTGTCCTACAGGTGTGTTAACTAGGGCTGTACACCTGAAATATTACAGGTACAGGTACAAATAAAACATTACAAGTACAGGTACTGAGGTTAGGTACAGAACTGGCTGCCAAGATCAAACCTGCTGTCCTACAGGTGTGTTAACTAGGGCTGTACCTTGCCATTGATTGACAATCCCCAAAAAAGTTTGGCAGGTTTTCTGCGAGGGTCTACTGGGTATTCACCGATGAGCAATAAGCATATGAGAAGCACCTAGATGAGAACAGCACCTAGAGCCCACGTCTAGCAAAGAAATAGACATTAAGCAAGGACAACAACTGTTACAACAACAACAAGGGTATTACATCGGAAGCATAACATTTTTTCCTAGTCCTTACAAAGCCATATAGGATAACTGTGTTACTTTATGTGACAACTTTAGGAGTCTAGGTGGAATGCCATCCTTACCTGAACCAGAAAGAGCTGCTACAGTTTGCCAAACAGAAGGGTCTGGTGTTCACAGCCTACAGTCCACTGGGCTCCCCTGACAGGCCCTGGGTTACTGTGGTTAACTGTCACTTTGTGTGACAACTCTAGGTGGAGTGCCACCCTTACCTGAACCAAAAGCAGCTGCTAGAGTTCACCAAACAGAAGGGTCTGGTGTTCACATCCTACAGTCCACTGGGCTCCCCTGACAGGCCCTGGGTTACTGTGGTTAACTGTTACTTTGTGTGACAACTCTAGGTGGAGTGCCACCCTTACCTGAACCAGAAAGAGCTGCTACAGTTTGCCAAACAAAAGGGTCTGGTGTTCACGGCCTACAGTCTGCTGGGCTCCCCTGACAGGCCCTGGGTTACTGTGGTTAACTTTTGTTACTTTGTGTGACAACTCCAGGTGGAATGCCACCCATACCTGAACCAGAAGCAGCTGCTAGAGTTCACCAAACAGAAGGGTCTGGTGTTCACAGCCTACAGTCCGCTGGGCTCCCCTGACAGGCCCTGGGCCAAGCCTGGAGACCCCTCCATCATGGAGGACCCAAAACTCAAGCCTATCGCTGACAAGTATGGCAAGTCTGTGGCTCAGGTGAGCAGGACATTAATACTATACTACAGTTTAACATTTGAAAAGGTAAAGTTTGAATTAGAGTGGATCTATTCCACTGGCTGACCATCATCATTTGAACTGCAGTCATACTGTTGGCAGGACTTTCACTGTTATTTTATTCCTAAGTTAAGTTATGTGACTGTAGTTCCCAAATATTGTACGGTGTCTGTTTCTATATGTGTCCAGGGAGTCCTGAAAAACAGGCTGAAGCCTGAGCGATGTAACTCTGGTAAAACAAATAAAATGAAAAAAATGTCCATCAGTATCAATAGATATGCGAAAAGGGGAGGAAGACATATTTTAATTAGTCCAAAGGAAACAAGGGTAAGTTACGTTGATGCAAAAGAGTTGGTCGGGAAATCTTAAAGGGAAAGCAATTGCTGTACACGCTAGACTGTTGTTGTTTGTGCCAAAGACTGCCTGCTAATCTTAGCATTCCATCTTCTGATACACGTGATTTAGAAACTTTCTTCACTTTCCTGCAGGTGCTCCTTCGCTGGGGAGTCCAACGCGACACCATCGTCATCCCGAAAAGCGTCACGCCAGCGAGGATCCAACAGAACATCCAGGTATTATGAAGAAACTAAACTTTACTAACCAACACTGAAATTGATTGGGATTTGTCTCAAATTTTCGGCCGCCGGGTCTACTGTAGGTTCCACAACGTGATTCGGAGACAAACGACTGCAGCAAAGGTCGTAGATGCCAGATAACCTATGTCGCCCCCCCCCGTCTCTGTTCAGCGGTGGACGGTGGGCGCGGATGTACACAGCCTCCTTCACTCCTCTTGCAAAGAATTCTGGCTCAGAGTCTAGGATTTTAACTTTGTCAAGTGAAATGGAGACTCTATGATTGTGTATATGCTGAGAGACCTCTGAGTTCACAGAACTTGGTTGTTGATGTTCAAGGAGTCTCCATCCATAAATAACTTTATCAGGTTGGCAATTATTCATATAGTAAGGTTCTTTCGGCACAACCAAGGAATAGGTGCTTCCAACGTTTCGATGTCTATCAGACACCATCACCAGGGTAGAATGACTGGAAACTACTTCTTGCTGCTACTTATAACCGATGTAGGTGGCGCTGCAGCAGCGCAGCAAGAATGCCGTCCATGTTGAACAGCAAGAAGTAGTTTCCAGTCACTCTACCCTGATGATGGTGTCTGATAGACTTCAAAACATTGGAAGTAACTACTCCTTGGTTGTGCCGAAAGAACCTTACAAATGTCTCGTTTTTAATGCATGTTCTGTTTCCCGGACATCCAGGTGTTCGACTTCAAGCTTACGGAGGAGGAGATGGCGACCATCGACGGCTTCAACATTCCGTACCGCGCGTGCCACCTCGACTGGGTCAGCTTCATGCCTGACTGGCCCTTCCACGAGCCTTTTTAATGTGTGTCCCGCCCAGGGCTCTAGCCGGCTCGAAATTTTTTTCCGTCAGCCAATTCCCATTGTCGCAAAAACTCTATTCCAGGAGTTAGAGAGACTGAACTGAGACCTTGAAAGACGGGTTTTTAATGAGATTATCTTATGTGAAAGGGCACCGACACACATTGTCAACAATCATAACAATAGTAAAACAAACATTGTGTGGCTTTTACGTCCCCAAGCCACTTCCAACAAGGATTTTTGTCCGTCAAGGTTGACGGATTGGTTTTAAAATTTTTCCGTCACACGCAGCAAATTTCCGTCAATTGACGGAAAAAGGGACACTGGCTAGAGCCCTGGTCCCGCCCGGGCTGGATTAAAAACTTCCACCCCATCCATTCAGGTCTCCACCAGGCTAAGTAGACGGGCTGGAAAATGTCAAATCAAGCCAAATTAAGAGTCAGAATAGTTTGCCAGTAGAGTCTGGCCAACATTTGGCTGCGCATTTAGGGTGAATGTCACCCTTCGGGCAGACTCTCTCTCCTGGCAAATCATTTTACCCTGTTTTTGCCAATTTCTACTCTCCATAGATCCCCAATAAGGCCTGGTGGAGGCTATTGTTTCCCAATGAACGGCTGTTTTTTAGGAATAGTTGGACCAACATGTTGCAATGTTTCAATCAAGAAGGATAAACTAACTCAGCAGAATTTGACTTGACTTAGGAAGGTGTCCAATCGGTGGAAATTATTCAGAATCACATGGACATGTTCAACTTCAGGTGGTACTGTAAACCAGGAAATATTCACAGTAGTTTCACATTTGAATGCTTTTGGTTTTGCATGTGTCTTTACGTGCATTAATGCTAGTTCACCTTTATCTGTGGGGTAACCTATATCCGTTGTATCTAAAAACAGAGTGTTTAGGCATATCAAATCAAAGGACCGTGGTTTCAAACTGGAAGAACATGCAATTTGAAACCACTGTTTGATGACTTATCCCTAAATACCGTTTTCTTTAAACAACGGATATAGGTTACCCCTCAGATAAAGGTGAACTAGCATTATGTTACTTTTATGGCCATGAACTTAAAACATTACTAGTGCTGTTTGAAATGTTTGACCATGTCTAAAATCATATCCTGTGAATTGCTCGAGTATTTAGCGAATAGGTGTTAATGATAACCTTTGTTGGTAGACTGAATTGACGCACAATGATTAAACAGACTTATTGGGAATATTTTGTGGTGATAGATTTTAAGCGGTCTTGATGTGTAATTCAGCAATTAAAACCTAGTTCTTAGCCATGGTGCACTTATTCTTACATTCTCATTGAAATAAATGGTGATTTTGGAAGGTGTTCACTTAGCATTGTTTTTGTACTGCAGGAAGACTAGCTAAATTTCATGTACTAATGTATTATGTACTTAGGTAATGTAGTGAATAATAAAGGGTTAATGCCCCGGCCCGAGGTGTATATGGTGAGATAATCCCTGGTCAGGTGCGATAACCACCGAATAAACCACCGAGTGAGCGTAGCGAACGAGGTGGTTTATGAGGTGGTTATCGCACCTGACCAGGGATTATCTCACCATATACACCGAGGATAAGGCGGGGCATTAACGTTATTATCATATAGCCTACACAAACTGACCCATTTAAGCAACAAATTCCTTTATAATACATACATCCTTTATTCAAGACTTCCAAGGCTTGACATAATGACAAATTCCCTTCTTCTGGGACAAGTGTGTTGCTATTCAATCCTAAGTTATAGTTGTACATATTCAATAAATTTGAAGGAATGTGAACAGTTATAATGTTTGGATTAACTCTAACATGGACTGCACACTGTACAAAGCATTCCTTTCTGCTGACGCATGACGCCGTAACACGTAGATTTAGGCCAGGCAGGTGGGTATCGCTCCCCTGATTGGTCAGAATGAATCGACACCGGCACCGGTGTCGATTTGCATCGACACTGGTGCCGGTGTCGATGCAAATCGACACCGGTGCCGGTGTCGATTCATTCTGACCAATCAGGGGGGCGATACCCACCTGCCTGGCCTGAATCTACGTGTTATGGCGTCATAACCAACGTGGAACGGGGCCTTCTGATTGGTCCGCGGCGCCTGGCTATATGATAATGTGTAATGTAGTAAGGTAATGTAGTGAATAATGTGTGGGTTCTGGAAATCCCGAAGCTGCCACCACGGCAGCCAATTGCAACTACTTGAGGAGCTTTATTCCAACATGGCAGAATTTTAGGAGTCTGTGGTAGCACTGAACTATAGGAGGACTGAACCTACTTAACATAGGGGTGTCAGTCTGACTACACATAACATAAACCAACATACGTGGCGCTTAGGTACACAACTTGATGGGAACTTCGTGCAGCCCTTGATATTCCATGGAGGAGCCACATCAGTTTGTAACCCCAAACGGGTTCTCCAAAAACCCTGTCCTGAGTCCAGACAGGAAATGGGGCAGAAAACCCTGTCCAGTGTGAAAAGAGGGTATGCATAGGGGTTCCTGGCAATGCTTAAACTTAGTACGTTCAGACTAAGCTGATGCACATTGCTATAGAACTGTCCGAACAGGGCGGGGTTTTCCGAAAATCTTTAATATCACAAACAACTTTACGGTGACTTGCCAAGCATATCGGCTATAATCCGCAACAATGATTTATCATTACTTATTTACCCCTGATACTACATGTAATCTCCATGCAGATCCTATGTACCATAAGATAGTATCAAAGCTGGCAAAGGAGTATAGCCAGCCAAAGAGAGTCAGGCGGGCACTGGTAGCAAACACACTCCTAGGCCGGCTTCACTCCTCTACCAGCTTTGATACTGTCTTATGGCATCGTAGGATCTGCTTGGAGATAACGAAAAGCGCCCCTGATGGCCGAATGGAGCACTATCTAAATAAGGACAGGGGCGGATCCAGGATTTTGCAAAGGGGGGGCGCATTTGCTGTTGCATGTCACACTGGCGGATCCAGAAATTTGGCAAGGGGGGTGCGCGCACCATGACGCGGCCGAAGGCCGCGGCCGCGCAGCGTAAGCTGCGCGGGGGGAGAGCACGAGAGGGGGGTTCCCCCCTCTCGTTGGGGGGGTATGGGGGGCCTCCCCCAGAAAATTTTTAAGAAAAAGAGGCTCTCTGGTGCATTTTAGAGCCATCTCTGAGCAAATTTGAGAAACAAACTAACACTGACTTTTTGTCATGTCAGTGGCTGTCTAGTTCAAGTTAAGGAATTTTTAGCAACTACCACTGAGGACAAACCTAACGAAGGCTAGTTCTTCCTTCTTAATATTCATAAATGACGCCACGCTACACAAAAATATCGCAAAATTATTTGTACCTGGCTGCCGATTTGCCTTTCTCCGCGAAGCGGCTCGCGCTCCTATAATTTGTATAAAATCGCATAGAAAATTATCTCGTTGGGTCTGAGCAGCTTGCCGGAGACTATTTTGAAAGTGTCTCACGCATTTGAAATTGCATATATTTCGGACTCTTTTTGCTTCTGTGGTGGCAATTGATGACGTTTAATCGGGGGAAAATGACAACAAAAACGTCAGCACGATCATCACGGCGTCACTGATCAGAACTGTAGTGGGGAGGGGGGTGTGGGCGCACGACGCCGATTTTCCCAAGGCGGGGTCGACCGGTCGCTTCTCTCCAGCCGATGACGGACGATAGAAATCATCAGTTTATTAAAAATATATAATTAACTTCCGCTGATTTTCTGGAGATCTTACAAAATTTCGACGCTCTTTCTATATCTTTAAGCGCCGATTTTGGCTTACAGCGACCCACCACTTTCATGGGGAAAAATTGACGCGGCCGCTCTCTGTCCCCGGGCTTTTACCGTAAGTTTACGTGACTCCGAAGACCCACTAGTAATTGCAAACTGCAAATTTCTCTAAATAATTACCAGAAAATCTCCTTTCAAATAAGCGAATTAGTTTTATAACGTTGTCAATATTATTGGCGTAACTTCCGAAGACCTCTAGTAGCCTGGGTTTATCTTGCCAATTTTTTTTTTGCCAGCTGAAGGGGGAGGCGCGCGCCTGGCGCGCACCCCCCTGGATCCGCCCATGTGTCAGGTCGTGGCCGAAGGCCACGAATGCGCAGCGTAGCTGCGCGGGGGGAGAGCACGAGAGGGGGGTTCCCCCCCTCTCGTTGGGGGGGGGGGGGTTTGGGGGCCTCCCCCGAGAACTTTTTAAAATAAAGAGGCTCTCTGGTGCATTTTAGAGCTATTTCTGTGCAAAAATACCCAACGAATCAACACTGACTTTTAGGGCTGAACAAATATAATAAACGAACGAACACTGATAGTTAGCAATCTCACAATAAACAATCATATTTTTGGCCTGGGGGAACGGCCATCGAAACATGTCTTGAGCCGGGGGGAGGGCTATTGAAAAAAAATTGCCTAAGTGGCCTTAGAAATACAAGCAAAAGGAGGTGCCTCGACCACGTTAAACAGCCTCATTACTCATACTTTGGGTACCTACTGGCTGGCAAGATACACCAGATGATTACTAATGCGAGGTGAACATTCCAAACCGGGGCACAAACAGCCCAAGCGGGCCCGGTATGGAAATGTTTTGCGCTGGCTTGCAAATGCTGTCGTCCTGCATGACATGTAATACATGGCCTCATGCGGTTGTCAAATGTACTGCAGCATCTTTTACTGCGAAATTTTTGAAACAGCTGATCTCTGCTATGCAGATTGTTCTCACCTTTAAGAACTTCAAATAAATCAGACTTTATGGCTATTTCAATCAACAATTCAAAACCAACTCGCAATTTCCACTTGTTTAAAAAAAAATCTCTATCCGGACTATTTTTCCTCCGCGCCCTGTGAGTGCTTGAGTGGCGGATGGATACCTGTGTCGTTCTGTTCTGTTCAGCACGCAGGCAGGTCGACCTTGAGAGTTCGGCGGATCTTTGGCAGTTTTGTGTCCCGTTTAAGGCGATATTTTCAGAGAAACCAGGTGCCAGATTCAGTCCCAAGACCCGTTCTTATCTGGAACACGTTGCAGGTACGTACGAGAAACTGTGATGGTAGATTTAGACCAGAGAACGCGGCGGCACGATCGAATTTTTTTTTACTCTCTATGCTTTGATACCCTTTCAGTTTGGCGTCAAAACTGTTTGCCATCCGACCTTCAGAAAATTTTCTGAGACAACGTGTATCGAAAACAACGTGTTAGTATGATGTTCTGTTAAGTTTGTAGTAGGAAATTTAATAGCTTCGGGTAGGGGTGTGTTCAGTTTTCACAAACCAACAGTACGTGAGGGTCGTTAGGGGTTTATTGAATCACATGTTAGATTGAATGCTGGAGGAACCAAAATGTATTATGCCATTGCGGTGTGGAATGTCTATGTGAAGTTTTTTTCCTGAAGTCAACTATTGCGAAGGTACAGTGGTGCTGATTTTCCATACGGATCCGGTCATGTAGTCGTGTGTGTTGTAAACCCCTTTGTGCGCCCCGCCCCAAAACTTCCGGCCAAAACACCTTGGGACGGTTCAGTAACTGTTGTAAGGACATGGGGATGGTTCACTAACTGTTGTAGGGACATGGTGACTCAAAATTAACAGTGTACAGATAGTCTGTGACCTTCAAAGTTTGGTCATGGCACCTTGATGTGCATTTGGGGAAAATTCGGGGGCAATTTCAAAATTCCTTTTCTGCAACACATGGCCAAAGCAAGCCCTAACTTTTGTACGAGTCACTTCTAGGGACAAAAGATTATTTTGCAGAAATTCCAGAGTATTATTTCATGTTATGTCATGTCCTGATATATTGATAATCACATACCATTATGTCATGGCCTAATACACTGTAGCAGTTACCATTTTTTGTGTCGAAAAAAGTATTGGGCAATTCAAGCTCACTCTGAGAATTTCATTTTGGGACACTTCTGGAACAAAAGGGAAAAAGTTAATTTTGTGGATTCCTGTTTTTGCATTTGCAGGAGTTTGTCCAGATATTGTTGCCATGGCTACAACAGGAAGCAGGCAAGGATCGGATGACGTCAGCAGAGGAGCAGCAGAGGGTTCTGCCAGCAGTGTTCTCACCTGGCGAGGAGAAAGATGCGAGGAGTCTGGGAAGGAGTCGAGTAGGATGGACAAAGGTGAGAAACCCTATAGGTGTGAGGAGTGCAGCAGGCAGTTCAGTAAGCTGAGCAATCTGAAGGAACACATTCGCACTCACACAGGGGAGAAACCCTACAGGTGTGAGGAGTGCAGCAGGCAGTTCAGTAAGCTGAGCAATCTGAAGACTCACATCCGGACTCACACAGGTGAGAAACCCTACAAGTGTGAGGAGTGCAGCAAGCAGTTTAGTGAGCTGGGAAGTCTAAAGGAACACATGCGCACTCACACAGGTGAGAAGCCCTACAGGTGTGAGGAGTGCAGCAAGCAGTTTCGTACACCACGTCATCTGAAGACTCACATGCGGACTCACACAAGTGAGAAACCCTACAAGTGTGAGGAGTGCAGCAGGCAGTTTAGTGAGTTGGGGAATCTAAAAGAACACATGCGGACTCACACAAGGGAGAAACCCTACAGGTGTGAGGAGTGTAGCAGGCAGTTTAGTCAGCTGAGCAATCTGAAGAGACACATGCGGACTCACACAGGGGAGAAACCCTACAGGTGTGAGGAGTGCAGCAGGCAGTTCAGTCAGCTGGGTGCCCTGGAGAGTCACATGCGGACTCACACAGGGGAGAAACCCTACAAGTGTGAGGAGTGCAGCAAGCAGTTTAGTCAGCTTGGCAATCTGAAGACTCACATTAAAACTCACACAGGGGAGAAACCGTACAGATGTGAGGAGTGCAGCAAGCAGTTCACTACAACAGATGATCTGAAAAGACACATGCGGACTCACACAGGGGAGAAACCCTACAGCTGTGAGGAGTGCAACATGCAGTTCAGTCAGCTGGGTAATCTGAAAACCCACATACGGACCCACAAGGGAGAAAGTCAACCATAACAGCTCTGGTGAGCAGCAAAGTACGACATGCAGTTGTACGCTTCATTTGACATTTGTTAGAACTCTGTAAAATAGGTTAAGCAGTGCAGTGAGTCTTTAATGCAAAATCATCCAAGTGAGGAAGGCTACAAAATGTGTTGAACTCAGCTGAAGGAAACAGAAATCTACAATAAGATCACAAGTGGCTGTAACATACCTTTAGTTACAAAAGAAATCCAGACTGTGTCTTCATTCATTGCTGAAGTAAACTTACATGTGGTGATGGTGATGATAATGTGTTTACATTGATCAGTCGGTATACTATAGCCACTTTGCTATGTAACACATCAGCTGATGACGTCATAGTGGCCAGGGCAGATCCAGGAAATGTGGTAGTTAATACTAGTTATGGAGACTTTATTATTCATAAGTTATAAAATTAAGAAGAAAATGAAAACATGTTTAAAACTTTTTGAAAATTAAAAATGATGATATAGACAAAAATGGGGAAGATGTGGAAAAAATTAGATCTATAGTTCATGCATAGACTAGTTCTTTAATTTTGTCTGTTGAAATTTAGTTTTTTTTTATTTAACTTACACATTTAGTTGATTTGTAAGATCTTTTCATTTTTTGTTTACAATTTTTGTTTACTATTTTTGTCTTCTCATGACTTAACTTAGAGACAGCCAATGTTTGTTGCAACATTAACCTGTAGCATTTTGTACTTGTAGCATTTTTCAAAGTACTGTTGGTTAAGGTTTGTCATACCTTGTCATTGCTTCAGTTTACTTACAGACAAATGAAAGCAACTTTAATGTTCTTTTAACATTAATGTTTAGCATTTTGTAAAATGTAGCATTTTCCTGTTTTGTTAGTTTGTTTGACAGTGTTGCCATTTTGTTCATTAAAGTTCACTGATGTTCACCACGCTACTTGAATGAGCCTCTGTCAGTACCCCCTGTGTAAAACAATGCCAGCTGTTGCAGGGCTCGAAATACTTTGAAACTTCCCTGCACCAGACAAATTTTACCTGCACCACTCTGAATTTAGGAATTATGAATCATACCAAAATTGTTCAGGAACCATAATCGCTATTTTTGTTTTGTCTAATACATTATAGGTGGTTACAGTCAATGCAGCTACATGTAATAACAATCCATATACACCTACATCATAGGATATTATGTATAAACCCCAGTTTATGGACCAGTGCATGTTAGGTGCAGGGAGACGCCAGAAATACCTGCACAGCTGCACTAACCTGCATATGCAGGTGATATTTCGAGCCCTGTGTTGGTATTTTTCATACCCATAGTTCCAACCAACATCGGCAAATAGTCTTGGTTACCAAACACTGGTGTTGAAAGTCTACCGTGTGCGGCCACTTTCGTGAGGGCGAGTTTTGAGGTCGGATTTGGAGCGAGGCTAGAACCGACTTTTTTTATTGCATACCCGTAACACATCAGGTTTGTAGTGAAGAGTAGCCTCTACCAGGCTCCGCGGATCGATGGTCTAATTGTAGAAATTGGACGAAGAGTCAATAGTACGCTAGGGGAGTCAGCCGGCCAGAGGAGGTACTGTTTTTTTCTTCTTTTTTTTTGAAGGTCTGAGCAGCTTTATTATGTGAATTTGTGTGATTTCAGTCAGCCCTTTTCCAATGTACATAAATGAATTGCAGAAATGTTAGCCAGGTGCTTAGACAAGTATGATTATCATCGCATTTGCTTGAAATTAAATTTGCTTGAAATGAAAACTTTGCCTAACAAAATAATCAAATTTTTCAGGGGGGGGGGGGGGGGCGCACCGTTACATGTATCTCCAAATATGATAATAAAGGAATTTAGGTAACACTCTTTAATAGTATCTACTTTCAACCAATTTTTTACATCATTCCAAAATGATACTACATGCGGACACTCCCAGAAAATATGAACATAGGATTCTACATCGTCATGACAGAAAGAACAAGAGCTAGAGTCTATTAATTTCCATATATGTAGAATTTTGTTACAAGGTAAAAATTTATTGATTAATCAGAGGAGGTACTGTTAATGCATTTAAGTTAGCGGGGATTTAATTTTGCGTTAGCGGGAAGAAGAACTTTTCGCGGTGGTTTTAAGTTCGCGGCGGCACTATGCACGGTAATCTCTTACTGCCATGGAAAAATGTTTGCGGTGGTTTTAAATTCGCGGTGAAGTGGCCAGCGCGAAAACCGCGAACATTAAACCACCGCGAACATTTCTGCATTTACAGTATTTCCTCACCGTTGGTAGAAGTGAAGAATACAAGCTGCATACCCGGGAAGATTTATTCGCAGGAACCGGGACGGACTCCTAATCTCTTCGATAAATGTGGTGTATTCTTTTACGTGCTCTACGTGTGGCTGTCCCCAAATACGGGGCCTATTCGAGAGTCGGCCCAAGCCGAAGCTAGGTACTCATGTACACCTGAGTGAAGTGAGCAAGGTTGCCCCAAGGGTATAAGGTCGACGCAGTCGTAAGCATTTTTTTTCGTTCGTGCAAACAGCCCGGCCGGGCCCCGGTTTGGAAATGTCATCACGCCATAAAGATTATGAAGGCCGTTTGTAACAATAGCTACAATAGCATTCTTTGTTAAGATAAGGTCTGAAGACTTCATACCTGTAATAAATAAACAAATGAATAATGTATTTTGGTACAAAAAATGATCAACTGATAAAATGTATGCAAATGAGGACATTAGAAACTTTTATATCTCTCGAAAAGTTGATCATTATTATTTGATGAGGGTATTAGTTTGGGAAATTCTAGCATTTTATATATTTCTTTCAAAAGGAAATAAGTCCTATCAAGGAGGTTAGTGCTTTTTAAACTCATTGGTCCTATGAAAAACATGTGATTTTGGTTACCTGACCAACCCAAGCAAAGACCTGCCCACTCTAACCTCGGGGTGGGCCGGTATTGTTCACCGCCAGCAAAGGACATAGAATTTGCGATTTGACGTTCCGGACCGTGTGATAACTTCCGTATCACACAGGTTCTAAAGTTGTATCACACAGGCTTCCTTCGAGTAAATCGAACTATTTCGCACGGACCGAATACGGCACGGTTGAAGATTCGAATATCGGATTCGGACCTTAGAATTGCTGTTTTTTGAGGACACAACATTTTCTCAACTTCTGGTACATTTCGCATCGAAATATGTGTTTTCTCAGGTGGGTATGACATAAATAAAACACAACTTGTATTCTGCATCACCCTTGGTCCCAGCCCTACCGCGGGTCGGATCACCCTCCGGCCTTCGGGCGATCCGACCCGCGGTCGGCCTGGTACCTCGGGTGATACGGAATACGCCGTGTTGTATTTTATATGTACATCTCAACTCTAGTCTAGAAGAGTATTGGCCACATTTCCCCGGACCTCTTCTGAGAAGGAGTGGGCAAGAGTCGGCGTCCTGATGACAGCCGTGAGTAATGACCCTTGAAAAGTACTAATGACATTTCTACCATCGTCGGTCTTTCTTGTATGTCTCACCATACATATTTGGGGACTGTCCTGTAACATCTTAGAAATGACTGAGGAAATGAGTCACAATGACAACATAGTGAAACAATTTACAATTCTGAGAGATTGATGTGTAGGCGTATAGACAATATATAAGGAGGGGCTTAGAACCCATGTATCAGATGAGTGTGTGGAAGACTAGGACGGGTGGAGGAAGGAAGAAGTCTGCAGCAGACTCTCTTGTCTTTCTTGATCTGACGTATAGTTCCAACATCGGTAGCTATTCCTGACGTAGATCGAGATGAAAGTCGCCACAACCTCACCCCTTACAATCTGAGTTATACCCCTGTCACATTACCCACGATCTTTGAGCGTATCGATGGAAGATCGGTCATATTTAATATTGACAGAGGGTTGCGCACCTGAAAACCGTCCCAGTCACATATAAGCCATACTTTGCACCTTGTACAATTGTTGTGCAATAAAGTTATAATTATAAGCGAGGCTCGGGCGATCGCCGCAGAATCGTCGTCCGATCGATTTTCGCCAAATGTGACAGGGGTATAAGGGACACCATCGTGACTAGGTGGCCATAACCTCACCCCTCACAATCTGAGTGATGAAAACGGTGTAGAATCATTTGCCGACGTGTTCTCCTCATTTCTCTCCCATACCCCTAATCGGAAACAGCCCATGTTTTTCTTAGGCCTAAAACTGCGTGACACCAAATGAACTTGGCTCCTGGCCATTTTCCGGCAGCCAAAGTCAGCCTGACACGCTTTGACATTTAGTTCTTCCTTAGCTGGCAGTCGTTCAGCAAACGTCCGTACTTGGAGCGCGTTGTCTGTTGTTTGTTTAGTCAGCCCCTCAGTTTCAAGATGGCGAATGTCTTGCTGCTCGCTGCCTTCCTTCTGTCCAGCAGTTTTCCTTCCCGAGCGCAGGACACCAGCATAATCATCTCAACCACCAACACCGAGGCCCTCGAGAGGCAGCTCGCCGAGACCAGGGGGGAAACGGGCCGCCTGAAAAATGAAGTTGACCGCCTGTCGTCGCTGGTGGAAACACTGCTGGTACAAGAGAAGAAATTTGTCTCCAGGGTTGATAGACATTCTGCAGAAGTTTCATCGGAGAAAGATAGAAGTGCCCGATCCCTTGTTCCGACGGGCCAAACAACCACCAACACTGAGGCCCCCAAGCGACAGACCAAGGAGGAAACGGGTCGGTTGAATAATCGTGGCCGCTCGAAAAAAGTGGACCGCCTGTCGTCGCTCGTGGAAACTCTGCTGTCCAGGGTGGACAGTTTGTCTGCTGAATTGTCGGAGGAGAGAGTCAGGGGTGCACAGCTGGAACGGAATCTGACACGGCGGATACAAGAACTAGAGATTCAGGTAAAGCACGGATCACATACCTTAGATTACAAAAGGCGTTCTATTTCTTAACATTTTCAGAAAATATTTATCGTACAGTCCCGTTCTTAAAAGCAGACCCTCATTGCCTTTGCCAACAATGTCATCTTTTCGGTGCCTTTTGTATGTTTGACAATTTTTTGGGTGGACAGGTGCTTTTGTGGACAGCATAGCTCAGAATATGTTGATTACGACTAGTATGCGTGATGTTCTGTATGACCACACGTGGAAGGACAAGTTCGATTATGGTTCGATTATTTCCATGTTACCGAAGCAGAAAGTCTGCTTTTCATATCTCATGTTCTGGTCATGCTGTGGTCAATATGGTACTGGTGCTTTTTGTTGACTTTCGGCTAGTAAGAAGTAGTATAACTTTGAACTCCAAGCGCGTTTTTCCATCTGGGTTTGTCCTACACCACAGCCTGGGCTCATCGCCCGAATAGCCCTATGGACGCCAGGTCGTCTGACACTGTTTTGGTTGTCTCCACTACGAAATAAAATAGCCCATTCCGGCCCTTGCAAGTTGTCCCAGTTAGATCTGACAGTGATGCCTGGGAGCTGACCCCAGCCCTGACCCACGGGCGTCTGGAATGTGCAGGGGTGACATCATACCCAATACGGATCAGTCCATTGTAAGGAAAATGCAGGAAAATGGGTGGGAACAGGTTGTTTTAGATGGGAACTAGAGTTAAATATTAGCTGTTCCAGCAAATATATATACAGGTTTGCGTGTGAGTAATTTATGCGGGATAAATTAACATGAATACTAAAATTGACGTTAAAAACACTTCCGGTTAAAATGGACTATGCATGAGCCTTACCAAAGAAGTTCCGAAGGCATTATCATCAAATTCGTAGACTGAATCTTTAAAAAGAGAATGGACCTTTCTTCTGACATATGTCGACAACTACAATGTAGTGGACCAGTTCAATAACCCTTCTGCTCAAAAATTGTCTTTTGCATAATGACCACAGTCCAAAATTAACTTAGTCTAGGCAACGCTGGGCTGTAACTGGCCCCTCCTCAAGGGTGGATGTTGGGCGGGCTGCTATACAGCGAGATTTAATCAGATTAAGCGAGATTTAATCAGGCTAAAAATTAACTGTGCGAGAATGGACTCTTCCATTGGCCAGCACCCATATGTCAAATGTTATGGTTTAGAAACACTTTCTCTAAAATAAAATGGACTTTGCCTAAACACTCCAGTCTAAAATTAAATTTAGCAAAATGACTCTCTCGCGGGGTAATGGAGTATTGTAGTGCTATTTTCATGTAAAATGGACCCGTTCAATTACTGCTCCTCTCATCAAAGAACGGACTTCGCATAATCATCCTGTCCAGAATTGCATTTAAACGATTGCCCCTCCCTGTGTGAGGATGGACTCTTCTATAGGCACCTGCATCAAAAACACTTCTGCTAAAAAAGATAAACATATCAACGTATCTGTAAAATATAACTGGGGGGGGGGGGGGGGGGTCTGATGTAGAATTTATTTAGTCGGAGCATGCTGGCTAGACTACACCATCCTACGTGGGTCCAGGGATCGTGAAATTCGGCAAGAAAATCGGGAAATTGGCCAGGGGAATCAGTACACGCTATTAGGTTAGATCAGGTTGGGATTACGTGGCCGACCAAACCCTCTGGTAGCAAAACTTCCCAGGCAAAGTATTCTCCCTATAACAGCCAGCGTAGTCAGTCTGGTAGAGACTACATGTTAGCCCTTGAGCCGAGAAGTTGGAAGCCGTCTGGCATCCAGGCTAATATTTGTCTAGCTGTTTCAAGTTCTGCTGTCAATATCTAAAAATATAGCGTAATATTGTCGTATTCATACTTTTACGTATTACGCAATATCTAAATTATGAAATATCGGAGAAAATAGCAAAACAGTAACGCAGTGAACGAACCCCGCAGTGACGCATGTGCCGCTGAGAGAGGGCACCTTTAGGCTTAGGTCACATTTCAAAACCGGGGCCCGGCCGGGATGTTTTAAGAAACAAAAGATTAAAATGTATCCCTAGAAATGTGCAAAAATCATGCACATGGATCTAATTTTGGGATTTTGTGTATTTCTATATCTTTTACATCATTATTTTTGCTCCCGAAAGCTACCCGGCCGGGCCCCGGTTTTGAAATGTGACTTAAGCCTTAGATAAGCACACCGGGGATTTGTCATGCAGGGAGGGTTTGAAGCTCCTTGGTACAAGCGTCACTGCTCACCGTAAATTTTCTATTGAAAACAATCATTTCTCAATGTCTTTGTCAACCAACATACATACTAGTCATCATCGGTGCCAGATTCCGGTAGACTACTGGTAGCTGCGATCAAAATAATGACCGGAAAAACAAATCATTCTCTGGCATGTCCATTTTATGTTCAGTTGCACGGTCCTGACTATACATGTACTGTGTGGACTCATTGGGGTGCTGCTATAACTAGTAGCATTTCTTTCCCACATGTCTTTATCATTCACCATCGTCATCATTTGTAACAAATCCCACACTTCTTTAATTCAAAGTCGTCGTAATTGCATCCGTAAAGAATCCCGTATTTCTTTCACTCACAATCGTCATATTGACATTTGCAAAAAAACAAAAAACATTTCATTCATATTGACATTCGAATAAAAATCCCGCATGTCTTTTATTTACAATCGTCATAAATGCATTTTTGTAAAAATAAAATCGCGCATTTACGATCATGTGGGGAGGCGTGGGTTTTTTTGGCCGTCATCTCGTCAGGGAATTTCCCATGACTCATGATCATGCAGGTGCATGTTCAAACACGACACCACTGTCGCCGTAGAGGCGTGGGGGTTTTGGGCCGTCACCTCGTCAGGGAATTTCCCATGACTCATGATCATGCAGGTGCATGTTCAGACACGACACCACTGTCGCCGTAGACGTAGAGAACCGTGTTTGTGTTGCGTACACTGGACAAGCTTATATAACGTCTTTTGTGTGAAATGGAAGATTGAAGACTAAAGACAACTAAAGTGGTGGTTTTAAAAAAAATAGGATGGACTTTCAGGAACATCAAGTTTCCAAATGACGCATTTACACTCTTTATCCAGACCTGTCCTCGTCAGGCAGTTATTCTTTAGCTAAATCAACTGTCTTGAAAGGCACAGAAAGCCGCTTTCGGTATCAAAACCCTCATGTAGACTTTGTTATCCTCTAAGGCCCTACTTAAACACGACAATGCATATATCAAGTCTATAAATGCTGTTGAGATCTGAGGCAAGTTCACTCAAATGACTATTGCCCTGTTGAAATATTAACATATAGAACTGCTTTTGTAAAAACACCGATCCTTAGTGCACACAGAAATACGTTTTACTGTGTCAACAATACAATATGTGAAATAATTGCAAGAAGAGCTGGTTACTCCAACTTTCATGATATTCCTTCTTATGGAACACCAATTACCCTGTAGGCAATGAAAATATATGTACATTGTTAATTAAAGGAGGACTTACTGATATGTACGTCAAACATTCTTTTGCATGCAAATCGTCTACAAATCACGGTAAGCCAATATGCCCTTTAAGGTTTCAAATCCAAATATATATTCGATGGAAAATTACCTGAGTTCGAATAAAGATCCGCCATATCTAAGATAAGAATAAGCGCTTATCCATTAGAGATAGAAAGAGGTCGTTATGAACAGCTATTTGTCCACGTTAGACTGTTTAAGTATAGCATACTGAATGCAGTCTTCACGACGAGACCGAAAGAAAGTTTATTTCAAACTGTTGCCACAATTTGTCCGAGCGTTTGCCAATGAGTAGATCACCAAAAGTCTACGTTTCATTAAAATCACAACCCCCACCTATTTCACAGAACACGGGACAGTTAAAAGATAGAGGAAATCAAACCAAATGACAGTTTGGATGATTGACAGGAAGCGTGTGAACCTGACACCTTGCTATTTTGCCGCTTAATTGAAAACGTGACAAAACCCGGATTTCTCTGATGACCCCGATAACCCGATGACCCCGGAGCAGAGAAAGCTGATACTGTCTGACACAACGTTTGGGGTTCCCACAATCAGGCCTGATATTTGTTTACTGTCTCATTTCTGTTCCTTTTCATGAACGGTAATGTCTCTCTTCGATGTGTCCGTTGTTTCCGAAGACAGACTTGGAAATGCACTGGAATTACTAGTGATTGTTGGCTACCTGCATACGGCGGTGGCGACATCCTCGGCGCAACTAAGGGCTTCATTATTTTGGATAACACAAAGGCATCCTTCCGTACGTTGCCCACATCATGCAGACCAACGCCAACAATTTCTTGTACGACGTATTAAGACGTTCCCGCCACCCCACCACCTCCGAGGAGCTTGTTGTAATGCTGGACATCGCTGGATTTGCGACAACAACAACACAAGGAACCATGTGACCTATTTAGCACCGGTGGGTCTTTTTCGACATATCCTAAGTGTGTTGAGATATTTACGAAAACGTAGTTGTCGTGTATATTTATAAATTGACAGCACAGTATTATTAGTTATATTTTGGACCCGAGAAGCCAACGAGGAAAATATCAAGATGGACGACTTGTCTGCGTATACAGTTTTCATTTTACTATTCGTGACGGTGTATCTTGCTTTTTAGAATTCTTTGGTTTCAAAGGTTTCATTCAGGTGGCATGGAATCGCGCAACGCCACTATTGTATAGTGTTAATGTTATAAGAGGTTTGGACCACCCCCATGCAACTAGTGGTAGGGTCCGGTTGTTCATCATTATGGGTTCCATCTAGATGTTGCCAAATAGATTGTGCTCCTGAATATGCGCTCACTGTCATCCTTGAGTCGTCACCGTACGTGTTCCCTATTGGCGTGGTGGCACCGGTTGGGATCCTAGAACCCACACACGCACCAAGAAGCTTGGATGCCACGCAACTGTTACCCTCGTTCTGTCCACTTTTCTGTCCACTTTAGATGATGTTTAGGGAGCCCAGAGGTGACACAAGAGCGACTAGGAGACTGGAGTTGAGACGACGTGAACTGATCTTTATTTCTTTTCCCCGGCTACTCCCCGACGCATGCGTGTCGGCTCGGACTATCCCATTATCCATAAAGGGGGTTATTTCTACATGGCAACACTCTCCCCTCTTTTAAAGTCATCTCGGAACAATAACAATAAGAAACTATTAATGAACACATATATATGGTTGTTTAGTACTATGAAAAATAAAGGATATATTCTATTCTATTCTCCTTTGCGTTAGCCTCTTTTTTTTTTTCTTTAGCTTTGGCACCGATAACATCTTTAACCTTGGCACTGATAACATCTTTAACTTTGGCACAGATAGCATCTTCAATAAACTGGCTTCACTGCTACTAACAGAAGCTCCAACGTACTGACTGTTTTAGAACAGTTAACACAACATTAGGCCTGGTCTAAATTCTGAGCTGGAAGTCCTGCAGAGTCCACACAACTGGAATCCATCAGTCTCTTTGTTATCCATCAATAACCAACATACATGTCTCTCAAATATGGAATGATTTTCCACAATAACCTTGCATTTACTGTCCACAATATAATTGTCCCATGAGACTCTTCTCATTCAGCGGGTAATCCACAGGCACAGATCCAGGAATTGTTCCTGGATGATCAAGTCACAAATTCCTTCATATGTCTTGGGGGTATCAGACAGCTCGATCCACCTGTTCAGGTAACCCCTAAGACGTACAATGTACTGGTCCGGCCCTTCCCCCTCCTGAGGAACTTCAGACCTGAACTTCTTCTTGAACCCGTCTTCCGTAAGTTCATATCTCTTAAGAATGGCATCCTTCACTTTCTTGTAATCTTTTGCATCATCATCCGATAGCCTGCTATAAACTTCCAGTGCCCTCCCCGTGAGTAGGGCGCTCAGTAGGGACGCCCACGTGTTTTCCGCCCAGTGGTTAGCACGTGCAAATCTCTCAAACCTCAAGAGGTACTCGTCTATTCCTTCGCCTTCTGTGAAGCTTGGTAATCTTGGCGTCTTCGCCTTGACCTCCTCCGCATTTTGCTTTTGTACCGCTTTAATTTCAGCTTGTTTCAGCTTTAGGGCCTCTAGCTCCAACTCATGCTTCCTCTGAGCATCTCTTTCCCTTGCCCTCTCGTCCCTCTCAATGGCCTGTTGTTTTTCGACATACTCGAGGATACTCGGCCCTTCTAGGCCCATTTTCGTGGCCTGCTCTATGAGCGTGTCCGTCATGGTTGGTTCACGTCAAGAATCTACCCGCTACACAAAAAGTACAACACTCCTGAACTTAGTTCCTCCGATAAAGAACTGCCGCCCTCCCCCTCTACAACCGCAGCGCCATCTTGTTGACCTCTGAACTATTTGTTTACAACAAATTGACCTCTCTGACCTGTGGTCACGTGTCTTCTTTGGCGCGAATCCTTTTCTGTCACAACGTCGGGTTCCAGTGGCGGTCAAACTTCTCCTGTCGTGATCATCCGATCGGCTCCCTTTCCTCTAAGTTTTACGATCTCGGTGGAACCTCCATTTTGTTACCCTCGTTCTGTCCACTTTAGATGATGTTTAGGGAGCCCAGAGGTGACACAAGAGCGACTAGGAGACTGGAGTTGAGACGACGTGAACTGATCTTTATTTCTTTTCCCCGGCTACTCCCCGACGCATGCGTGTCGGCTCGGACTATCCCATTATCCATAAAGGGGGTTATTTCTACATGGCAACACAACCAGGTAAATAACGCGCAACGACGACCGGGGAAAAGGGCAGAATAGCAAGTCCGCACATGTCATGGCGAGTCAACATCCGGGACCTTATGAATGGTGTTCCACACCGACTCAACTTCCACACTTTTCTACCCCGGGTCCATCAAGATCACACCCGAGGAAACGAGGACCTAAGAAGATCTGTCCCATATGTCAACCACGTCCTTAGCACTTGTCCTTTCTTGTCAGGCGAAGAGAAATCGTACCCTCGCCCTCCCCACCAACGTCCTGACAACGTCGGGGATTCCCCACGTGCGCAGGCGAGGGGAGTCAGCGTTCGTGCTTTACCTCGCTTGGATGCCTTCCATGAGGGGCACGCAATCAGGATCAACTTAAAGTCGGGAGCCGAAACAAGCTTGATCCGAGCTGCCGAAGCACAGCGTCTGAATTTACCCGTCCGTAAATCGCAACACGCAGCAAATCTCAAGTCAATCCAAGCAGATGGGCGGCGACTCTCCGTCATAGGTGAGTGCTCTACTACGTTCTACAGGGAGAAAGTCCCTCTGAAATTTGATGCTTTCGTGGTTGACGACCTCGCCGAACCTATTGTAGCCGGAACTTCCTTCTTGGAATCCAACAGTTTAATCATCAACTTCAGTAAACATCAGATTCAACTTTCTGATGGATCAACCTCGAACTATTCTCCATCCACAACACAATTGACGCCATGCATACACAGTGTCTTTACCAACAACGTGCCATGCCCCAGACTAGTAACCGATACCCGAATGACACCTCATCAGTCAACCAAGATCATGCACATACTCCATGCTACCTCTATGCCCAACCCTACTATGAATGAAGTGCCAACAAAGGCAAGATCACCTACCATACTAGAGAAGAACAAGCACCAGCCTCTCACAACACCTGTGGGGTTAGACTTAGACTACCAGTTTTCACAACCATCAGCAGAAGCTGCCACTGCACAGGTAGAGGTAGGGTACCAACTCTCTCCTCCAACATCGGAGGCTTCCACTGCACATGAGGGAGAGTACCACACACAGCAGCTGAAGGGAGAGTACCAGTCTTCACTTCCATCAGCAGAAGGTGACACACAACAGCTGAAGGGAGAGTACCAGCCTTCTCCTCCATCAGCAGAAGGTGACACACAGCAGCTGAGGGGAGAGAACCAGCCTTCACTTCCATCAGCAGAAGGTGACACACAGCAGCTGAAGGGAGAGTACCAGCCTTCTCCTCCATCAGCAGAAGGTGACACACAGCAGCTGAGGGGAGAGAACCAGCCTTCACTTCCATCAGCAGAAGGTGACACACAGCAGCTGAAGGGAGAGAACCAGCCTTCTCCTCCATCAGCAGAAGGTGACACACAACAGCTGAGGGGAGAGAACCAGCCTTCACTTCCATCAGCAGAAGGTGACACACAGCAGCTGAAGGGAGAGTACCAGTCATCACCTCCATAAGCAGGTGACACACAGCAGCTGAAGGGAGAGAACCAGCCTTCACTTCCATCAGCAGGTGACACACAGCAGCTGAAGGGAGAGTACCAGCCTTCTCCTCCATCAGCAGAAGGTGACACACAACAGCTGAGGGGAGAGAACCAGCCTTCACTTCCATCAGCAGAAGGTGACACACAGCAGCTGAAAGGAGAGAACCAGCCTTCACTTCCATCAGCAGAAGGTGACACACAACAGCTGAGGGGAGAGAACCAGCCTTCACTTCCATCAGCAGAAGGTGACACACAGCAGCTGAAGGGAGAGAACCAGCCTTCACTTCCATCAGCAGAAGGTGACACACAGCAGCTGAAGGAGAGAACCAGCCTTCACTTCCATCAGCAGGTGCCACACAGCAGCTGAAGGGAAAGAACCAGCCTTCACTTCCATCAGCAGGTGACACACAGCAGTTGAAGGGAGAGAACCAGCCTTCACTTCCATCAGCAGGTGACACACAGCAGTTGAAGGGAGAGAACCAGCCTTCTCCTCCATCAGCAGGTGACACACTGCAGCTAAAGGGAGAGAACCAGCCTTCACTCCCATCAGCAGAAGGTGACACACAGCAGCTGAAGAGAGAGAACCAGCCTTCACTTCCATCAGCAGGTGCCACACAGCAGCTGAAGGGAGAGTACCAGCCTTCACTTCCATCAGCAGGTGCCACACAGCAGCTGAAGGGAGAGAACCAGCCTTCACTCCCATCAGCAGAAGGTGACACACAGCAGCTGAAGAGAGAGAACCAGCCTTCACTTCCATCAGCAGGTGCCACACAGCAGCTGAAGGGAAAGAACCAGCCTTCACTTCCATCAGCAGGTGCCACACAGCAGCTGAAGGGAGAGAACCAGCCTTCACTCCCATCAGCAGAAGGTGACACACAGCAGCTGAAGGGAGAGTACCAGCCTTCACTTCCATCAGCAGAAGGTGACACACAGCAGCTGAAGGGAGAGTACCAGCCTTCACTTCCATCAGCAGGTGCCACACAGCAGCTGAAGGGAGAGAACCAGCCTTCACTTCCATCAGCAGAAGGTGACACACAACAGCTGAAGGGAGAGTACCAGCCTTCTCCTCCATCAGCAGAAGGTGACACACAGCAGCTGAGGGGAGAGAACCAGCCTTCACTTCCATCAGCAGAAGGTGACACACAGCAGTTGAGGGGAGAGAACCAGCCTTCACTTCCATCAGCAGAATGTGACACACAGCAGCTGAAGGGAGAGAACCAGCCTTCACTTCCATCAGCAGAAGGTGACACACAGCAGCTGAGGGGAGAGTACCAGCCTTCACTTCCATCAGCAGAAGGTGACACACAGCAGTTGAACGGGGAGAACCAGCCTTCTCCTCCATCAGCAGAAGGTGACACACAGCAGCTGAAGGGAGAGTACCAGCCTTCACTTCCATCAGCAGGTGACACACAGCAGCTGAAGGGAGAGTACCAGCCTTCTCCTCCATCAGCAGAAGGTGACACACAGCAGCTGAGGGGAGAGTACCAGCCTTCGCCTGCATCAGCAGAAGGTGACACACAACAGCTGAGGGGAGAGAACCAGCCTTCACTTCCATCAGCAGAAGGTGACACACAGCAGTTGAACGGGGAGAACCAGCCTTCTCCTCCATCAGCAGAAGGTGACACACAGCAGCTGAAGGGAGAGTACCAGCCTTCACTTCCATCAGCAGAAAGTGACACACAGCAGCTGAGGGGAGAGTACCAGCCTTCACTTCCATCAGCAGGTGACACACAGCAGCTGAAGGGAGAGTACCAGCCTTCTCCTCCATCAGCAGAAGGTGACACACAACAGCTGAGGGGAGAGAACCAGCCTTCACTTCCATCAGCAGAAGGTGACACACAGCAGTTGAACGGGGAGAACCAGCCTTCTCCTCCATCAGCAGAAGGTGACACACAGCAGCTGAAGGGAGAGAACCAGCCTTCACTTCCATCAGCAGGTGACACACAGCAGCTGAAGGGAGAGAACCAGCCTTCACTTCCATCAGCAGAAGGTGACACATCGCAGCTGAAGGGAGAGAACCAGCCTTCACTTCCATCAGCAGGTGACACACAGCAGCTGAAGGGAGAGAACCAGCCTTCACTTCCATCAGCAGAAGGTGACACACAGCAGCTGAAGAGAGAGTACCAGCCTTCACTTCCATCAGAAGGTGACACACAGCAGCTGAAGGGAGAGAACCAGCCTTCACTTCCATCAGCAGAAGGTGACACACAGCAGTTGAACGGGGAGAACCAGCCTTCTCCTCCATCAGCAGAAGGTGACACACAGCAGCTGAAGGGAGAGAACCAGCCTTCACTTCCATCAGCAGGTGACACACTGCAGCTAAAGGGAGAGTACCAACCGCCCCCTCCATCAGCAGGCGCAACACAGCAGCTGAAGGGAGAGCGTCCACACCCGTCCGATGCTCCTGTACATCATCATCCAGCGGTTCGGCCCCCACCTAAGCCACCCCGTCTGTGTGAATCAACTGGGAGACTGTGCTTCCGGGTCAACACGACAGTCACCCACAGAACTTTGTTTCATAGACAAAACAGAACTCACGCTCAACGTTTTCTCAAGGTCAACACAGAACCCTCTAGAGTTATACAAAGAACTCAAGGACAGAACCTACTACAAGGTTAAAACAGAACTTTATTCATTTAGTTTCCAGGTCAACACAGAATTTATCTAGCGTACAAAGAAAGTACAAAGAACTGAAGAACAGAACTTTATGCGCAAGATCAAAACAGAACTTTATTCAATTTATTTTTCATGGTCCGTGGACTCCACACAGAACTTCTCTAGAGTACAAAGAACTCACGGACAGAACCTAGTGCAAGATTGATACAGAATATTATTCCATTTATTCTCACCATCAACACAAAATTTATTGAGATCACAAGGAACTTAAGGACAGAACCTAATGGGAGGTTTAAACAATTTAAGACGATTTATTTCTCTATCTATGTTAACACAGAATTTTTCTAAAGTACCAGGATTCAGGAACGCAAGGACAGTATATACTACAAGGTTAAAACAGAGCTTTATTCCATGTACTAGTATTTCTCCATGTCTACACAAAACGTATCTAGAGTGTAAGGGACTCAAGAATAGTATATACGGCAAGGTTAAAGCAGAACTCTACTCAGTTTATTTTCCATATCTGCACAATTTATGTAAAGTACAAGGAATGCATGGACAAAACCTAATGCAAGGCTTCAACAAACTCTATTCAAGTTATTGTTACCGTTATATTTGTTTACTTGTTCACGTAACACATATTCTGTAGTTAGTTTAACTCATGTTCCTTATATGTAGCAAGTTAATATTTGAAGACAACAGTATTCAAGTTTAGACTTCCAATACACGACATTTTACCACACCTTCTTACTCACCCTTTGTTAAGTAGTCCACCCCCGTGCAACTAGTGGTAGGGTCCGGTTGTTCATCATTATGGGTTCCATCTAGATGTTGCCAAATAGATTGTGCTCCTGAATAAGCGCTCACGGTCATCCTTGAGTCGTCACCGTACGTGTTCCCTATTGGCGCAATCGCATGCAATACAATGGGAACAGATCATGTTAGAACTAACGTTAGGGTGTTTTTTTCTACGTGTGCTTTACACATGATACTAGTATGTCGCTGTGGCTTATAGCATGCCCGCAGTCCCCGCCACGGCCAATGGAATGTTTGGAGAATATGTCAAAGCTTTCAAGTTTGGTGAGATTCTTTTTTTTCTACATGTTGGCCGGTTTTTTACTACCTTGCTCCTCTTTCCTAGCCCCCCCTTTTCCGCTATGGAATAACCCATGGTCGCTGGCCAATGAGCTGCCTAGTATTCATATTGCGTAATGCAGATGCAACGTAAACCAAGCTGATTACGATCACAGCAGTCATTTCGCTGCCAGGCAGAGAGGAGACAACACGGCTCTGGGACCTGTCTCTGATGATTAATAACGACTGCCCCCACGCACTGCAATTCGGTAAGTAATCAGCTTCCAGTTCCACTTCTGCATAGTCAAGAGGATCTTAGAATAATTGATCGTGTTCTTTGGTCAGAGCCAGGTATAGTTGGATTATGAACTTGATTTAATTGTTAGTTTTGGATTTTTCAAATGTATAGGTAAATGCAATTGACCTGTCCTTTTTGGCATTCTTGTTGCAGGGGCTCATCATAAAGATGTCTAAGAAGTACAACTATAATACTTGCAGTGAAAAGGAAACATCTCATCAACATGGACTTATTATTCTTTTCCTTATCACTTTTATTCTTCTTATTCTTATTTAAAAGCGAATCAACATATTCGAATATTTTGAATATTTTGTTGGGCTTAATAAGTGTTCAGGTACAGGTTGATATGTATGTCTCTCTGATCTCTCGATCTCAGCACAGGTCGGGCAAGAGAGATCCACACGAACTCCTACCGCCGCAAGGGACGTCACTGATGGCTTACACTGGAAGACGAGCTGTATCACTGAAGGGAAGGACATCCGTGTGCAAATTGCTACAAGGGGACTGAGGCTGGGTGCCATGCAAAACCAGAAACAATGTTGCCCGAAGGAGCAAGGCCATGAGAGGGAAATGCCAGACCGGCAGCAGAGCCGCGTGCAACCAAGCGATTGCGCTGCTATTGAAGGAAAAACTGACTGCAGTTAGAGAATTCATGGACTAACATACATGTGCTGTCTGCGTTATTTGACTTTTACGATTACCTGTTGTCTATTCTATTATGTCATATTAAGGAATGTAAAAAAATAATTCAATTGACCTAGACAACGACGGTCTAAAGGGTGGATATACGAATGGTAGACATCCCAACCAAATGTATATGAAATCTTTATTGACACGACAAAAGTACAGCGACTTTCGTGAGGATTATAACAAGTACATACAATACAACTAAGCAGACGTATATGCATATTTACAGATATGAATAAGTCAACATATTATTTCTAGCATGTCATTTATATAATTCAAACGTTGCCTGCAAATTTCTTGAGTTACAAACAGACTTTTACCAATCTAACGTTTTCGGGAGTTTCTCAACGCTACAAATACACGTCCATGCAGCCGTTTACTTTTTGGGACTTTTTGGAACTCGGAGTAATACATCAATGGGACCTTACATGTATATTGTGCATACAAGCTGCAGCAGCCTTTCACTCCGTCACTTACAAGAAGATACAACACAACGTTTGCTAGATGTAATAATGTATTAATGTAGTGATGTATTATTGTACTATGATTGTTATTCTTAGACAGTTATTCGTTTGATGACGTAAACTCCAACAGACCGAGATGTACAAGTAACCAATGTTGAGTGATATGAGCGGAGTTGAGTAGATGTCTGTCAGGTAAAACAGAATACAAAGACGGAAGATTTCTACGGCAGTTCGGGAGAGCAGACATTTGTCTGGTACTGAGACAGAATGTGAAGACGAGAGTGTAAGGTAAGAGCGTTCAGTTCAGGAGAGACAATAGAGAACTTCAGTTAAGGCCTGAGTGAGATAGCATTATTATGAAGTCTGTTATAACGTTAAACGTATTCCGTGCCTAGCGTATGGAAATTCTTGTCTCTGCGTCATTTCTTTATCCGTCATGTGCTGATCTTCAAATTCCAGTCGGCAACTAAAGGAGCCTGTATATATTTGTTACATGTCCAAGTTGGAGATGTTGTCGTAATTTTCCTAACTTTACAACATCAACCCTTCATACTTGTGGCTCTTGCCGTCCTGCCGTTTCCGACAAGAGCACAAGATCACATTTCCTAGTCATCTTATCACATCACTTCATACAACACACTAATCCATCAAATCCAAATGGCGCCACCCTTCCCGTCATACACCTCAAAACAAAATGGCGGCGCCCATAAATGCAACGAAAAACAGAACAGGTTTTGCTATCGCAAACCTGTAAATATTGGAACTGCGCAAGGCAGGAATGACGTTTGAGAGTAAGATGGCGGCCCGGTGTGTTTGGGATGAACTTCTGTGGTTTTGTGAGTAGTTTTTGTAAGTGTTAAGTCAATTCAGGCCAATGTATGAACACCGGGCATTACTACCCGTCCTCTAAAGTCAGTCGGATGATTAAATAAAGCCAAAATATCAGGGAAAACTTTGGTTGTGTGATTTACTTTGAAACTTTTAGGCCCCCCTCCCCAATAACAGGTACTTGTAAACATACATCTGTGTTATTCCAGCAAGAATAGGTATATTTCCCCGACTGTGGAAGAAATGACTGACGTGTTACGTGCCCCTGAGGCCGTCTGGGCTCACACACGCCGGGTCCCCGGATAGATGTAGCCACTCCTATAAGTCCATGTAAGGAAATGCAGGAGGAGCCTAGGAAGTCTATCAACTGATTGCTTTCCCTTGCAGGAATAGCCTGCCAGGACCGCTGGATTTTGTAGTGCTAAATGAAGTAACATATGCGTGACACCAAATGAACTTTTGTCCTTGCCAAGTGTAGTACTCGGATCAGATTCTGATTACTGTACAAACACTAGGTCTGCGTAAACGCTATTCTCCAAGCAGAGGTTAGGCTCTGGCTGTTTTTAACGTTTTTAGTCGTTTTTATTGGGCTTTCTATTTTGTCATTTTTCTTGAAGTACACCAGCCAGTTTTGACAATACTAGATACAATACAGCATAAAAAAGCCCGATAAAAACGACTAAAAAACGTTTAAAAAAAGGTCAGAGCCTATTAAACCTCTGCTTGGAGAGTACGTAAACACTAGGTTTGCGCGTGGCAGGGTCAGCTGTAAATACGTCGAACAGATATTCAAACTATCGGCCTGCATGCAGATTATTTACAGGGACATGTACAGTATTGCAGGGACACCGAATTTTCTATTGGTTTTCGTCTCTCTCGATGTCCTTTTGTAACCTGATACGATTATAAATCCTTGTGAAACAATATATATAACCTCCATTATCATTTTTACATTAATGGGATCAGAATGGCGATACCCTGAATCGTTTAATGGCCTGATTTACATATATCAGTTTAATTATTTTGCACTTTTGATAAGTTCTAAAGTTCCAGATGTCTGAATTACAAGGTTGTGGATCTAATATACCGGAGATTTTAAGCACAAGTTTTTGTTTTTCTATTTTCACATGTGCCACCTTTATCACAGCGCTGCTGTGCGGAGCCGACCACTGAATCCCCGGCCCCTCCTGCAGGTGAGTTGGAGGGTCCGAGTATTGTAAATGCATTTAAGTTCGCGGGGATTAACTTCGCGGTAGCGGGAAAATGAGTTTTCGCGGTGGTTTTAAGTTCGCGGTAGCGCCATAGACTGCAGTCTCATACTATAATGGAAAAATGTTCTCGGTGATTCAAAGTTTGCGGTGAAGAGGTCACCGCGAAAACCACGAACATAAAACCACCGGGAACATTTCTGCATTTACAGTATCCTATGGTTCTGATGTTGCACGACGCGTCGACAACGGAAAAGCAGCGAGAGAGGGGTACTTCGACCGAAAATGGTGACAGACCCACGAGAGTTGCAGTGATCTTACATCGATTTTTAATCCACGTTGTCATACCCTCTCCTCTCTATTCCTGTCTTCTATCTGGTTGCACTACTGTCGCTGCGTTATATCGTTTAAACCATGATTAGGGCAGATTCCCCTCATAGGTCTTTGACATGTCGTAAATAATGTGTCAAGCAGAGGCACTGATCTCCTCTTCATTTCTCCCTCTGTTGCCTCAGTGATCAGAGAAATACGATGTCTTTATGTTATTGTGGTTGCTCGAAAATCTAGCCGGGGTCCTACGCTCTCACATGCGGTCGATATAATGCGCTCTATTTCACTTGGACATATCAACAAATCATTAGTAGATATGATGTCTTTAGATAGTCGTATAGACGTGTTACTTACCGTTTCCAGACTGTGCTGCATATAAATCCTCCGGGCTGACCAGTGGAGTCTACCCACTCGGCTCCCTCCCGTCCGGTGTGCAGGCCTACTGTGATATGGAGACAGCAGGTACAGTAACTGTACTTGTACACAGTCACAAGGGGAATGCTGTAAGCTATTTTACCAGTAGTGATTTACAGGCGATACTATTGTTGAACGACCCCTCCTCTTTTTGATAATTGAGCTGGGTTCTTAATTAACGCTTTTAACGACCAATCCTAGAGACGTCCTTGCGTCCTAGCGCTATCTTTCGAGGTTTTCGCTGATTCGCGTATTTCAACATTGGCTAAGAGCGAGTATCCACATTAGGGAACCTTTGCCCATGTTAAAATTTGCGAATCAGCACTCCCTAAAATCAAAAGCCAGCGCCCCTAGACGTCTTTGAAGGTTGCTAGGACGTCCCTATACCCGAAGCTAGATACTCATTTACACATCAGACATGGTTGGTGTATTTTAGTGCTTTTTCAAAGGGCACAACATCGGTATTCGACCTTAAGGTCCTGAGTCAACAACCCTACACTAAACGCCAGCATACAGCTGTCATGCAAAATCTTTTATAATCTAGAACGTAATTAAGGGTGTGTTTTCCCTTGATTTTGGCGACCACACATGTACAGGAGGAGGCTGGACTGTAATCCAGCGGCGGCTGGGCGGATCGGTTCCCTTCAACCGGACTTGGGAGGAGTACAAACTGGGCTTTGGGAACAAGGACGGGGAGTATTGGCTGGGGAACGAGAACATCCACCTCCTGACCAATCAGAAAGAGTGCTCGCTGCGGATTGAACTTCAGGATTGGGAAGGGAACCAGACTTTCGCAGAGTATAGCACATTTAGGTTGGTACTTCTTAGAATGACAATTCTAAGAAGGATATCAAATACATCTAGGAAGTCTCATTGAAATATACATAATGACTGGAAATGCACTTTCATCCTGTTCTAGGGCAAAGCCAATACAGTCTCGCTCGCAGCCACACACAAAACAAGATGCTCTACTGCTCATTTTCTGATCAGCTGGGGTAAGAAGTAAACATGACCTCAGATGACCTCAAATGTTGGGACATCCAGGCGCTCAGTAAAGGTCAACAAAGAACCAACACACCAGAGAGAACGAGTAATAACCCCTATAAGGGTTTTCGGAAAACCCTGTCCAGTCCAGACAGGGAAATGGGGCGGAAAACCCTGTCCAGTCTGAAAAGAGGGTCTGCATAGGGGTTCCTGGCAATACTTAAAACTATTACTTTAGACAGCACTTTCGCTAAACAGATACACATAACCATAGACTCGGCAGCATAATGAGTGACCCAAAGGTGCAATATGCATGCACACAAAGTCAGCTCTGTCAAATGCAAAGTACCCAATTAACACTTATCTGGTAGGACATGAGGAGGAGAGAATTACACCCATTGTCCATCAAACAATGGATAGGGAGTGTCCGTCAATTTCGGATTGTTAATTAGTGGCAATACATTACAAAGCCAGGCTTTGAAAGGTTTTCTTTAAATGGTAAGTGTGCAGCACTCATTTTGAGAGCTGGTCTGTTTAAATCCCGGTTTAATACAATGACTGCGAAAGATTCCAATATCAACACGACTTTAGTACACGATGTTATAACATTACATATATTTTACAATGCCCTACAATAAAGCCGAGATGGCATTTTTCAAACCCTAGAGGCTTTAGAGGCAAGTTGTGAGCTATATAGAACTATGTATCATTTTAAAAAAAAGTGTTTTATTTGCAAAATTATGCCGTTCAGTCTCAAACACTTAAAGAGTAGAAGTTTTTTATATGATGCACAGAAGTAGCAATGATGGATGATTTTTGTTAAGTTATAATTTTTGTACGACATTGTATCTGTATCTGTATCTATATAGCCGGTATAACCGCCGTTCGGCGTAACACACCAGCTTCGCAGGCACGCGGCGCGGCAGCAGCTGGTTGTGCCACACTTCAAGTTGATGTTATTTCTGTGCTTAGCCATATTAAAGATAAAAATGTTGTTGTATACTAGTACTTAGTAGCTTACAACGTATAACCCCATGCAGACCCTCTTTTCAGACTGGACAGGGTTTTCTGCATTCCGGACTGGACAGGTTTTTCCGAAAACCCTTTATATCAACCTGGACTAGTTTGCACCGTATCGTTTTTTTTTCCTTCTGGACAAAGAGCCTAGAAATAGCAAAAAAAGTGTTATTTAAAGATGTCTTCCTTTTGCTGCCTGCTACTTACACAAGCGCATACAGAACAAACAAACAGGGCAGCCTCAAATCACTTCAGTGATAACTATGGTCAGAATAGATTCTGCCTACATGAGATTTACTTTACGTCATCTTTTTAAGATCGTAATGATGACATTTTTTACAATAATAATACTCTTCATTGTGACCAATAGACAAACTCTGCCTGGTATACAATCATCTTAATACAACTAACATTTCTTTTTTCTAATATCTCATCCAGGGTGTCCGATGAGTCGGACCAGTACCGGCTGCACATCTCCGGGTATTCAGGCACCGCAGGAGACTCCCTGGACAACAACGGGGGTAGGTTCTCCACCGTGGACAGGGACAATGATGTCAGCAACATCGACTGTTCCCAGCTGTACGGACAGGGCGGCTGGTGGTATCGGAGCTGCGGAAACTCCTTCCTGAACGGGCCCTACCTGGGCAACTGTGGGAGCTCCTGTCCGCTGTCACGGGGTGTGATGTGGTACCACTGGAGAGGCGGGAGCTACTCCCTCAAGTCTGTGTCCATGAAGATCAGGGAGGAAACGGACCGTGTCAAAGTGGATCGTCTGTCGTCAGTGGTGGAAACCTTACAGAGTCAACAGTCCGATCTCACGTCAAAGGTGGACCGTTTTGGTGATAGGTTACGGGACCAAGAAACTCGTCTGCAGTCCCAGGTAAACAAAAACGCGAATAAATGAAAAAAAAAGTTTCATATGCTGCAAATGACTACATATATTAGGGATGAGATTGCGATCTAGCAGAATAGGCAATTCTGTAGCTTAACCAGTACTACTTGTCTATCACTGGCTGTGGCCCTTTAACACAATCAAGCGTCTCTGACTAGTGATACTTTAGATATTGCAAAGTAGATAAGGAATAAGGTGATGTTAGCGCACAAAGCAACATTTGGCATTCAATCAATTCAAGGGAATAGAAATTTTTGTGTTGCCACTAGCTTGTACTTGTAAACACAATTGTTTACCCTATCTTTATGTATTACCTGTCCTCTTTGTTACAGCTTTCTATTCTGAAAGCTTTTCATGCAGGTGAGTTGGAGGGTCCGAGTATCTCACTATTGTGATGCTGCACGTGCATGTGTTCTGCCTTACAGTGACGCAGTGATTATGTACATATGTGGTGTTTTCAGATAGGCATACGTATACACAAAGATTACTCGGTGCAATTCCTAACGTCATACAAACAATCATGCAATCAATTCAATTCATCCTAGATGTTATTTACGACCTCCATTATTCATTTTGAAATTTTTCCACATTAGTCCCGAAGTTCCAGTACAAATATCTTTCTACTGTGTATGCCTACAGTTTAGTGATCCATTTTTGACTTTAATGTCACCAATATAGCCTGACTAAAATCGCGCTCCTAGCTAGGGGCCAGCCGTACAGTTACTGCCCCTAGGGCAGGGTTCGTTAACCCCAGCCAGCGAGAGATTGTGTAAACAAGTTACCAGTATTGCCGCCGTCCAGCTACATTTTGTACTTCTGCCAAACATATCAATGTTTAGAATAGTTAGTTGTAAATTAGACATGTGAATCACAATCTTAAAATCAACTCTATTTACTGCTATTTACTGTCAGAGGCAGACTGTGCTGCATATAAATCCTCCGGACAGACGACCAGCGGAGTGTACACACTCGGCTCCCTCCCGCCCGGTGTGCAGGCCTACTGTGACATGGATACAGCAGGTACTGTACTAGTGTGTAATAACGCTGTGACATGGACACAGCAGGTACTGTTACAGTAGTGTGTAGTAACGCTGTGACATGGATACAGCAGGTACTGTTACAGTAGTGTGTAGTAACGCTGTGACATGGAGACAGCAGGTACTGTTACAGTAGTGTGTAGTAACGCTGTGACATGGACCCAGCAGGTACTGTTACAGTAGTGTGTAGTAACGCTGTGACATGGATACAGCAGGTAATATACTAGTGTGTAGTAACGCTGTGACATGGATACAGCAGGTAATATACTAGTGTGTAGTAACGCTGTGACATGGATACAGCAGGTACTGTTACAGAAGTGTGTAGTAACGCTGTGACATGGACACAGCAGGTAGTGTTACAGTAGTGTGTAGTAACGCTGTGACATGAAGACAGCAGGTAGTGTTACAGTAGTGTGTAGTAACGCTGTGACATGGATACAGCAGGTACTGTTACAGTAGTGTGTAGTAACGCTGTGTCATGGATACAGCAGATACTGTTACAGAAGTGTGTAGTAACGCTGTGACATGGATACAGCAGGTAATGTACTAGTGTGTAGTAACGCTGTGACATGGATACAGCAGGTAATGTACTAGTGTGTAGTAACGCTGTGACATGGATACAGCAGGTAATGTACTAGTGTGTAGTAACGCTGTGACATGGATACTGCAGGTACTGTACTAATATATAGTCACGAGGGAGTTGCTGTAAGTTGTCTTGTCCCCTTTTTAGCTTTGCAAAGTCGTTTCAATGGAAGTGTCATTGTCTAATGTATAACCAGTGTCACCGTAAAAACATAAAAACAAGAGTTCGGAGACCTCATACCTGCATGAAATATATCAGTTTAAGAAAAAAAAAATTCATAATCATTATCACACAAGACAAGCTGGAACACCGAGTCCGAGCTAGCCTGGGTACCATCCGGGTAGTAGTTTTTCCTAAGTTCCCTTCTGGAATAGGAGAGAAGCGACTGCATATAAACGTCGGAGCGAACTACTATCCGGATGGTACCCAGGCTAGGTCCCAGTGGCAGAGCAAAGACGTTCTGTGATGTTATAATTCAAACTCAGTCTACAAACTAATTAAGAGTGTTTTTCACAGGCGGCGGCTGGACCGTGATCCAGCGGCGGCAGGACGGGTCGGTTCCCTTCAACCGGACCTGGGAGGAGTACAAACTGGGCTTTGGGAATCTGAGCGGGGAGTACTGGCTGGGGAATGAGAATATCCACCTCCTGACCAATCAGAAAAAACATACGCTGCGAATTGATCTTCAGGATTGGGAAGAGAAGCAAACATTCGCAGAATATAGCACCTTTAGGTTGGTACTCCTCCGACCCCTCTAGTGGGAATTCTGGGCACAAATCAAATTTTGAAAAGCCCCATTGAAATAGAAAATACATTTGTACAATTGATTTTCAGCACTGGAAAGGGAAGCACGCATTCGCAAAGTACATCACATTTATGTTCGTACTTCTCACATTCAGGATCCTGAACAGACATTATAGGCCCGAAGTTCCATGGGAATACATGATATCTACATACACAGGAGGAAGAAGGCCTTGAAAAAGTAGATCTCAATCCTAAAACTTGTATTCCACAAGACACGCAAATTGGTGTCACGGTTTTCTGCTTTACTTCCGGCCAGGAGAGGCAAGAAAACATAAAAATAGATACAACCTCGAATAACCCAAATGCAGGGATATCCAGGGATGCATTTATTGTAGACTGGTGGTAATTATAAGTTCCATGTGAAAGGAATGACTGTGTCTTTCGATCCAGGGTGTCCGGTGAGTCAGACGGGTACCGGCTGCACATCTCCGGGTATTCAGGCACCGCGGGAGACTCCATGATTGGCGACCATTCTCTAGACGGGCACAAGTTCTCCACAGTGGACAGGGACAATGATGCCAGCAGCCTCCATTGTTCCCAGCGGTACGGACAGGCCGGCTGGTGGTTCCGGGGCTGCAGTCGCTCCTTCCTCAACGGCCGTTACCTGGGCAACTGTGGGAACACCTGTCCAGTTTATCAAGGTGTGGTGTGGGACAACTGGAGAGGAGGCGGGACTTACTCCCTGAAGTCTGTGTCTATGAAAATCAGGCCAGCATAATTTCAGTTTTGTCTCCTAAATCTAATCATATCGAGTTATACATAAAGTACTACATATCACGTTGCTGACAAATAGCAAACGGTTTCATAGCTAGGGTATAAAACCCACTCTCTATAGATGACAAGATCTCCTCAGTGTCACTGACGAAAGCTAGTGGTTGCTATCTGAAACGTCTGACCATTTCCAAAATCATATCCAGTTGCTTGATGAGTAACTGCTTTTTGGTGTACCTTATCATCTGGATGTCTAACCTTTATCGACGTAACGCTGTCTATTGTACTGGCTTTGATTGTAACAAACTTTAATCAGAATATGCAAATGTATCTGTGAGGTAGACATTAACGTTTAGAGCAGACCCACAGCTAATTGAAGAAATGCTCAGATGAGTGTGGATACAAATAGCTAGAGACTGGTTAGAAGAACGATAGCTGGCCTGTTTGTTATGCCGGGCGCTTCTGATACAATTATGATTTTATTGCAAGTTCATGTCCATGGGACTAATTGCAAGTGAACACAATCAAATACATCTGGTGATTGAAAACGGCTAAATATTCTAATACATACAATGGTTAACTGATTGGATGTACATACAGAGTATCGAATACGATTCTAAACATACAACTTACTATTGCAGGGTTTGCCTCCTTCTTTGAAAACAGTTAAAAATCTATAAGCGGCCCATGTATAGGGCAAAGTTTGACATGCATGCAACTGTAATGTTGTCGTTATGGATTTCTTAGCATATGAAAAAATGTATATAGTCTAAATCCACACATATACTGTGTAGTCTTTTCTAGAACAGATTGGAATGAATTAGGCCCCGGGAATTTTAAGCAATAAAATCATCACTTATTCAATAAATGATGTTGTTAATTTCACTACTAAAAAGGCGCTCTTGTTCGCCTTCCAAAACGAATATTTCGGACTAGAATTGGTGCTAGTGGTTGACGGGAGTAAATGGACAAAAGTACATTAAAAAAAAAAAAAACAGATTCTGAGTATTTGATCCTTACTTGATAAACAATAACCATGCGCGTAACCGCTACAGGTTCCATGGGTGCTGTAATCTCCAAGCAGATTGTTGGAGGCAAAATCACGACCACAGCATGTCCAGAACGCGAGATATCAAAACAAGTTCCGCTGCAGTACCGTTACAACTCTCATCAATACCCACCCAAATATGAAAATAATTCATTCAGGCATTCTTGGTTGAGTTATGCTGGTCTTCTACACACACGCGCACGCATAGACACACGCACACACACACACACACACACACGCACACGCACACGCACACGCACACGCACACGCACACGCACACGAACACACACACACACACACACACACACACACACACACACACACACACACACACTACCCAAAACATAACTTTGGCGAAGATGAAAACATGTTCACTAAACTCTACTTTATATTATCATTGTCTCATCATGCTAATTTGCACCTAACCTACCAACGGGATAAAATAATGAAAATCTATGAATAATCATGATTTGCGAGCGTCTTCAATTTACAGGAGATGACGGAAGGTGGCCTACGTAACTGAAAGCATGTCTAAGCGTCATGTTCGTCGTAGAGAACATGATGAATTTGCAGGGAATTACAACTTTGCTCCATAAACGACGTTATCGAACTTCCTGTAACGTCACATTGCCCTTTGTAGCCGTGAAAGGTCATAACCAAATCAGCCAGCACTTCTGGGTGCTTTCCAAGTATCAGGTCTGACAGGACTGTGAGCGCACGTTGGATCGTCTTTCCGCCCACTAAAGCTAAGGGCACAACCCGCCGTACGTGCGTGCTGTCTACGTGCCAAAAATGTGGGCAATGTTTTGGGATCCGTAAGTGGTAAGTACCGCCTCCACACGAACTCGTAGTAGTCTCTACCAGACTCCGGATCGCTGGAAAAATCGTAGAAATGGAACAAATCAGAGGAGTAAGCCGGCCAGAGGAATATAACCGGCCAGGGAACAGCACGCGGATCGCGAGCTGTTCCCTGGCCGGTTATATTCCTCTCTATTTGTTCCATTTCTACGATTTTCCAGCGATCCGGAGTCTGGTAGAGACTAAACTCGTAGGGAATCCGACGGATTTTGGAGCACGACGGGTTGTGCCCTTAGCTTAAGACGGACTCTGTTCGTTGCTTCGGTAAAGGGACCTTTTTGTCTGAAATCAGTTGAAAATTAATGACGCGCTGATGTCATCCATAACATTTGCTTGCTGTGGCCTTACAGGAGAAAACGAAGGTGGTCTACGTAACTTAAGGTGTGTTGAAACGTCACATTCGTTAAAGAGACCTAAATAAATGTGCAACTTAAATTGCAACTTCGCTCTACACACGATGTCAGGGAACTTCCTGTAACGTCACGTTGCCCCTGGTTTCCGTGACCTCAGATCAGCTACCATTTCTGGGTGCTTTCCAGGTAACAGGTCTGATACTACAATAGGACTGCGACCGGACGTTGTTTTTCCATCCACTAAGACGGGCTGTTCGTACGTAGCTGTGGTATAGGTGTCTGCTTTGGGTCCCATGTAAAGGTGTCATGGGTTTAAACCTCCTTACAAGAGTTCTGTTCTTTTACGTAACAGCGCAAGCCTTCTTCAAGACAGTGTTTGCAAGGTACGTGTGCCACAATTGTAGAAATAACGAAGTAATTTTTTGTATACAAGTTACGAAAGTTTTCCGACTTATGATAAAATGCTGTTGTTACCTTAGATTTGGTTACTGATGTTGGAAATCATTATTAAAAATGGCTTCTTATAACTACTAGTAACAGCACGGAATTCCTTGCTCCATCCCCAAACATTAACTGGGCCATCCCCAAGCTCAAAGTTCACCTCAGTGTATATGTTTGAACTGTACGTGCAATGTACTATTCACACTTGTTTAGCTTTGAACTGTATGGGTGAAGCTTGGCGCAGGCAAACACTGATCATTTCATAAGAGCGGTATTCATGTTGTCAATGCACAGTTAGGCTTAGGTCCCATTTCCAAACCGGGGCCCGACCGGGATGTTTGCGGAAACGAAAAAAATAAAAGTGACTATCAATGAATATGCACAAATTATGCTCATGATTTGTGAACGGTACAACTCGACAATGAGTACGACTATGTATGTAATGTATGTATGCATGTATGCTCATGACTAATTTTTTTACGTTCTCTGTGTTTTGTTGCCTTTTATATCATATTTTTCGTTTCCGAAAGCTACCCGACCGGGCCCTTACCTACGTCGTCCGTACGATGGTCAGTCAAAACCAGCTCATGTTTTAAATCGAGAGTGACAAATTCCTAGAAATCGCCACAGGCCCCTAATCATTTCCTCATTCGTACGTGTGCTAGTACTGTACACGTAACCTTGCTGGCTGTGGACATCTGGAACATAACAGCTGTCAAACTAAACTTGAGTGAACATTTCACTTGTCACCGGTCCAAGTCACCAGCCTGCGTTTACGCAATCTTTCGCTCGCTGGGGTTCATGACCCTCCCCTGGGGCCGGTAACTGTCGGGCCACGTTATGTGGAACAGCTTGGAAAAATCAAAGCTGTCAGTGCTTGTCTGTCAAGCTGTGAAACAATCTGTGAATGTAGAAAGACGTGTTATAGGTAACATTGCCAACAACACTAATACTGTAAATGTAGAAACTTTCGCCGTGGTTTAATGTTCGCGGTTGCCGCTTCACCGCGAACTTAAAACCACCGCGAACATTTTGCCATGGCAGTAAGTGACTACAGTGCATAGTGCTGCCGCGAACTTAAAACCACCGCGAAAAGTTGTTTTCCCCCGCGAATTTAAAGTATTGTATCCCCGTTTTTTACAGGAACCCAATTGCAGATACTCTCAAGACCTACGAAATAATCAATATTGGATTTTCGTGAACTGCTAAATGTTTAATACAGGCACAAGTACCCAAAAATCTAACAGTCTAAATAGGCTAGAATGCCAACAACGCTAAGGGGGAAAGAAACGCATGGAAGGAGAGGGTGGGTTTAGGCCGTGCAACACGCCACAATTGCACAATGATTATGATGATGGCAAAGGTTGGATTTCAAATTCTAAACAATTGAAACTGGATTCGTTTTATTCCCATCATTTGTAGCTAAGACAAACTATCTAGAGTCTATGTGTTCTGGTGCCTACATGTTGCTACAAGAATGTTTCATGTCATGTTTTATTTTTCTATCCACAGTGTGCCTGATGTCCGTTTGAGTGAAATACGAGAGCATTACAGGCTAAGGAGGGACACTAGGCGTAAGTATTTTAAGAAAAGTATCCAACCTAAAATGCCACATAAAGTTATATTTTTCAGCTGTCAAGCGATTATCTATACATCATTACTTTTGCCAGTAACGTTATGTTTTCTTAGCTGTGCGTCTGTCTGTCTATGTATTCGTGACATCTAGCAGCTAGATATCACAGCTAGATTCTAGCTAGATCCTCCCTCCACATTGTAACCATTTTTAGCTCTATGTTTTTAGTAGTAGCCGTTTCTGGTATACAGCAATAGGGTATTTACTTACACAGAACCAGACAGTAGATGGGTAGTCTGGAATCCATTCTTGTTAGCTTTAGTCCTCTTCTAAAAACGGCTGGTGCATGCCATATGAATGTTCCTACTACGTGTTTTATCTCACATTGATTTGCTATTCTTGTGTATTGCTTGTCTATATCTATTTCAATCTACTGCCTTTTGTTTTTATGTCAGCACGTCTTGTAGATATTGCAATGAAAATGTCGGTAAATCGACGGCTTTGGCGAGTTTGTCTGAAACTTTAAAACAGACTATCTGAAGAAGTGTTTGACAGATTGTCATGATTTTTGTATGTAGATCAGCTGATCAATGTTTTACATAATCAAATACTAATCATGGTAATCAGGAGCTAATTCGCATCATTACTGGAGAAAGTTAAAGTCTGCTGCGATTCGTGATAGCACTGCGAAACATGTAAGTATTGTTACATATAGCTGGAGAAGAGACAGATAGCAATAGGTATCAAGATTTGCATAGTTAAGGCCATGTTGATTTGATTACATGGATGACATCCGTGCGCGCATCAATTTTTGGCTTCGCTGACGAAGATTTTGAGGGCGTTGCCCACGTCTAGCGCAGTCAGGCTGACAAGGCCAATACCGTCACTCATAATTGGGGCTGTGTACCTGTACCGTACCTAAAAATTGTTTAGGTACAGATCCGGACCTAAAAATCGGTGTGCCTGTACCTGTACCTAAACAAACGAAATCACTTATTTCTACCACTTTTTAAGACTTTTGGATAAGTAAATCCCGAATCAACAATGACAATCGTGATGATCTTGCAGTTGAAACTCAAGAAAACTTGTTTTGATATTCAAATATGCAATTCCCTGTATAAAGATGACAATTCATCACTAGAAAAGACAGTTAGCTACATGTTTAACTTACATATACTTGGTTAAACTTTTTTAGGTACGGGTGCAGGTCCGGACCTGTACCTAAACCCATGTACATGTACCTGTACCTGTACCTGTAATTTGTTTAGGTACACAGCCCTACTCATAATGGTAACCATCATTTGGAAAAAACAGCTGTTCTAGACATTAAGCTAGTTAAGATATGTAAGAAAAGTTAATATTCACGATGACTTGTGTGGATGATGTTTGTAGCTCAATGGTAGTACTCGTTTTCCCCTGTAGGTTTCGCCTTTTTCGACAAACCCGGCGACGCGACCGTACAGTTTGGGGAATTTCACATCTTCCAATGCTCGGCAGAGGGCGCTGTTGACATCTCCTGGACCAAAGACGGGCAGCCGTCCGACACGTTCATCGACGGCGCCCGAGTCCTGCAGCATCGAGGCGACCTGGTGTTTACAGCCGTAAGCCTCGCCGACAGTGGTCGGTACAGCTGCACGGCAAGAAGTGCTGAAGGGGACAGGAGTATTGAAGCTCATGCCGTCCTGAAAGTGGACATCGATATTGACAACGGTTTGTCAACTTTCCTTTAGTTGATGGCTGCCAAATATGTCACACTTTGTGCTATACACAACACTTCAATGTCTTCCTAACCCTTGTACATTCATTTTCATAAACGGCTAGAGACAATTTCTCAAAAGTATTAAGTGTAAATCTCAGTATGGCCTCGGGGCCATTTCTCTTTCTCTGAGTCGTTAAGTACTATGTGATTTTGAAACTCTTCCAGTTTGCGGCAGGCCGTTTCACGCCGATGGTCCAGACGGGTTTATAGTCGGCGGGAGGGAGGCGGACCGCGGGGAGTTCCCCTGGCAGGCCATGCTGTGGGACATCCGCCCGGCCAGAAACAGGTCACTACCAAACGGGTCTGCATGGGGGGTCCTGACAACGCTTTGCGCATAATTCGGGATGGCTGACTACGCTTTACGTTAAATTCACGAAGGCTGCCAACGCTTTACGCTACATCCCACTACGAATTACGTAAAGTAAAGTATCTTCCCTATAGCTACGAATTACGCGGAAATTAAAAAGGCCTGTCTACGCCTTACGGAAAAGAGCATGCAGGCCCATTACCAATTGTTGCCCACTTTGTGTATTACTATCATATGAGGATGGAGAATCACTAATGTATGATCCCGTTCTTCCCCTGATCGCCCACTTTGTGTATCACGCAAAATCGGTTCATGAGAAATGAAGAATGACTGAATTGTAATCCCTAGCTATTGGCATCGAAATTACTTTCTTATAAACAAACATCAGCAGTGCTGCTTTGAGGGTCAGGGTAATGTTTTGTTGCATTTTGCAGATAGATAAATAAGTAAATGATTAAACATATAAAAGTCCCAACAGATATTGTACAGTGGATTTCAAACATGGCGTAATTTATATTGAATTGGACACTGCGCGTTTCGTTCCTTTCAAGTTTCTAGAGCGCTACAAATCATGTTCCCGGTTTTTATACTGTGTTTGATTTGCCTTCTGGACTTCAAATATGAAAGGCAAACAGTAGGTCTTGAGTCCTGACAAGCTTGATTTTCCAAAACCTTTTTAACGCTTATTAGATGCTTTGTCTAACATTTAAACTTGCACATCTTGTATCTTGTATCTTTTCTCCGCCAAACGTTCAGGTTTTTCTGTTCCGGGAGCCTTTTGAACAGTCGTTGGGTCATCACGGCTGCGCATTGCATCCGGGAGTCAGGGGTCGGGAAGGATGACTTCATCGTCAGACTTGGACGGCACACAACAAACAGGGTCGAACAAACAGAAAGGTAGAACGATAAAGAGTGTTAAACATTAAAGTCTTTCCCGCATAAGATGGCGCATAGGACGGTGCCCATCTCAGTCCAGGGCCACACAATTTTGTAGCAATAACTACTGCAAGGAGCTAGTCCACAGCTATTGGTCGGTGTGTTGAACTACCATACTCGCTCTCAAATGCTGACTGCTAAGCAGACAAAGTAGTCCGTGCCATTTTAAAAGCTTTTGGAGCGCAAACAACAAACAGGGTCGAACCAACGTAAACGTAGAACGAGTGTGTTTCCCTCTTTATTTCATCATAGCATATTTTAACTGGCTTTGAAAGTAATTACCAATTTTCACATGTCTTTCCTTAGTTTAAAGTAATGCAAATGGTATAACTATTACTTCCGTTTTAACAGTTCCCACATGGTGCAAGAAATAATCATCCATCCCGACTTCAATGGTGACACGTACGAGTCGGACATCGCCCTGTTGAAGCTGTCTGGACCGGAAGTGACGTTTACCGAACATATACTTCCCATCTGCCTTCCGGAAGTGCTGGATGCCAGGAGACTGCTGCGCTCGGGACAGACGGGAACCGTGACGGGCTGGGGAGCGACAGGAGATGGAAGACTTCATTCAACAACTCTTATGCAGGTCTATATTGCTCTCTTCTGTTCCCGCTGAATACTCTAGACGTCATGGCGTGCGCGTGTGCAGATTACATTCTCGTATGATGCACAAAAAGTGAGATTTACAAATAGCGATAAATGCCAGGTAAGTTTGGTAACAGTTGCTTTTGGAATATGGTGCTTGTGACAACGATTGTCAAACATACGTAGGATTTATCGTTATTCAGTTAAGGCAAGCATTCCCAGACATGATCACGTAATAGTTTAGAGAACACCTGGAGCAAGATATGAAGGGCTAACTCATGAAAAAGTGGGATCTATCATTAGAAACAAATACAAACAGAACATCTGTACTGCACCCTTGTATCACCCAAAAACAACCATTACCAGATTTACCCGGTATACATCATCATTGACGTTGGTAAATAAGCAGTGGTAGTTAAGTAGTGGCAAAAAGCACGTGTTCAAGTCTTTGGAGACCATGCTTCCCAGCATTACGCTTCCCTTCTCATTGCATCACACTTGAAAGAGTAATCCTCGAGAGGGGACGTAAAGTCGTGGCCCAGCAGTCATAGTACTGGGGGAATTTGGTCGGTATTCTGAACTTTAAACTCGGGGTTACTTCCTGTGGGAGCATAACTTTTCAACAAGCAAAACTTCGATTCAGATACATACTCATCACTGCAACCTCCCCTTAAAAACTCCTAATTCAAGAGAACTCCTTCCCCTTACAGGTGAACCTACCGGTAGTATCCTTACGGCGATGTCGCCTTGCACACACCCAGTACGCAAATGACATCAGCAAGAACATGTTCTGTGCAGGGCGCACAACGGGAGGCAGGGACGCATGCGAGGGAGACAGTGGGGGACCTTTTGCCACCGACAACGATGGAAGGTGGCTAGAAATTATTTCACACTATTCAGACCGGCTTTTTTTGTGTCAATTTCTGACTTGTGTTGTGTCTTTTGAGGCCCGCGTTTGAAACTCCTAAATAACTTATCATATGGCCACCAATGAGAATTATGTAACTTTAATTGACCAACATGTCGAATGAGGAGTACGTCACAGTCACGTGGGTGCAAATACCCCATATATAGTGTTTTCTATCTTTAACCCCAGATGGGTGCTGCTGGGCATTGTGAGCTGGGGCGACGGCTGCGCACAGCCGGGGAAATACGGAGTCTACACGCGTGTCCATCGCTTCCGGGAATGGATAGTAACTAACATGGAGAAACTAGGTAAAACTCCTTCATAGCAAATACAGCTATGCTTTTAGTGGTCGATGACAAATGAGCGGATATTATAATTACTGCAATTTTCCCTCTAAATTCGAGGGAAGACACTTTAAAACTAATAAGGTCTAAGTTTGGTCGCAAGCAAATACAGTATATTTCACTCCACCTCCCTACTATTTAAATTAAGGCACCTTCTACGAAAATGTACTCTTCCATTGAAACCTCCAATTACGTGGACCAGTTCAAAAACAATTCAACACAACATAAAAAGACAATGATGTAATTCTTAACTATACCAGTCCAAAATTGTTTCAAACCAACAAAATTATTTCAAGCGAAAGTTTCATGGCTACAAAATTGATACTATATCATGCTTCACTGGTATTTGAATGAGAACTATCTATATATTATCGTTACACCTTTCTGTGAGTGTAAGACATTTAGGATGGATAGGATATTTAAGATAGTTGCAACTATTCTAAAACATTTAGGATTAACAGTACAATACCTGTGTGTGTAGAAGTGGTGTAAATAAGTGTCTGTCTACAACGGAGACACGGTATTTCAATGTTGATTTGGTCTTTACTTTTTCATAATAACTCTGACATTAAGACAGACAATTCGGTGATGAATATCTGAACATCATGCCCTGTCCCGTAACCACAATTCATTGTTAATTATCTATAAACAATATTATATCATATCAAAATGTGATTTTTTTAAATTTATATATTTTCTCAACCACTGTATATTTCATACGTTAAGTGACCACGCTTGCACCTGACGTCACCACTACTACCACCCAGCCCGACCCGTGCGACTCTAACCCATGCCAGCATGGCGGAGAGTGCTTCAGTAACGATGCGGGCTATCGATGCTTCTGCCCAGAGAACTGGCAGGGAGACAACTGTGAAATAAGTGAGTAACTAATGACTAAGTGGATAACCTGATGAAGCCATATGCATTAAAGGAAAATTTGTGAAAGCATGTGATGTATAAGGAGTTATTACACCAACAATTCAGGTTTTTTTTGGGGGGGGGATAAAATACCACAAGCATCTACTGACAAGAAATTGTTCAACCGAAAATTTAAATATAATGTCGTGGAGAACGTAAAAAGAAACTCCAACTCATATTCAACACAGCATTGTTTATTCCATGTGTTGTCATTGCAAACATCCTAATACTTTCTGAAGGCAAACTGAAAGATGAGAAGAGTAGAGTGACTACACCTGCCCCTGAAGTCACCACTACTACCACCCAGCCCGACCCGTGCGACTCTAACCCATGCCAACATGGCGGAGAGTGCTTCAGTAACGATGCGGGCTATCGGTGCTTCTGCCCAGAGGACTGGCAGGGAGACAACTGCGAAAGGAGTGAGTAACCAATGACGGAGTAAATAACATGATGAGGCCATAATTATGAAACTTGTGAAAGCATTTGATGTTTAAAGAGTTATTACACCAATAATTCAACTGTTTTTGACAAAATACTGCACACATCTAATAAAGCCCCGGTCACAAAGCTTGTACGACGATGATCGCAGAAAATCAAATTGTGCTTTTTTCTGATGATATGCTATCAACGAAAATGTCGTCAGACAAAAATCATATCATAAACCCCCCGAAATTCTGACTCATAGATCCTGGAATTCTGTTCGAGTTGTCGCCATGGTCACGGTTATGGTTAACTCACTCGAGACGGACGAGATTTGATCTAATTATAAACCCACGTCTATGTAGCCAATTGTCTGCATCACCTGCGCGTGATACTGAATCTGCCGCGTTGAAAAAATTGCCTTGGAGGCAGGCTCTTCGGCGGGTGCTGTTCTCTGGTTCCCCTTTTCGGCAACATCGACAATGATAGGAAAACTGAAGCCACCACAACATGGCCAACATTTATGAATATTTTACATCATCAGTAGAAAATAATTCGCTGTATTGAAGCCTGCTATGAGACCAATAAAAATCGTAAGACGATGGAGAAATATTTAACATATTTAAAATTCATGTTAGATCTATTTTTCGTCGTGTGGTGCTCCCCGATGGCCTATGATTTTTTTACTGGTGTCTATCTGCAATTGACGTATTACCCCCAGCGCACGATGTCCAACTGACCGGGGCTAAAGAAGAAGCTATTCAATCCAAAATTCCAAGATAATGTCAGGTAAAAATCAAAAGAAAGTCCAACTTATATTTGATACAACATTGTTTAACATAACCTGTATTTGATACAACATTGTTTATTCCATACGTTGTCGTTGTCGTTGTACATCCTAATACTTTCTGAAGGCGGGCTGGAAGATGTGGAGAGAAAAGTGACTACGCTTGCTCCTGAAGTCACCACCACCACTACCACTCAGCCGGACCCGTGCGACTCTAACCCATGTCAACATGGCGGAGAGTGCTTCAGTAACGATGCGGGCTATCGGTGCTTCTGCCCAGAGGACTGGCAAGGAGACAACTGTGAAGGAAGTAAGTTACTAAAAAAAGTAGATAAGATGAAGCCATATGCTTCTAAAAACAAGCTCACGTCTTGAACAATGTTTTTCCAGTTTCAAAGGTAAAATTGTACTGCCTCGGTGAATGTGTCAATATCAAATCACTGGTTGCAGCTATCAACTGTGGCGAGCCCGATCCAGTGTGGAATGGATTATGGGAAGGCAGTGACTATGGTCAAGGCGCTGAAATCAGCTTTTCTTGCCGACCAGGGTTTCTCCTTGTCGGAGCCACGTCCGCTGTTTGTCAGGATGATGGAACCTGGTCCTCCCCGTCTCCACACTGCCTTGGTAGGTCCCAATCTCCTGTCTAGTTAAGAATATTTCCTATTTCTTGGAAACATGTCATATGATGCATATTGTAGGGCAGTTGGCTCTACTCTGATGGCTCACCACTGGGCAGCTTTAACATGTGGGGCAGTAAACAGCCTAATGGGGACTGGTTTGGAGATGAGGACTGTGTTGCCATGCACAAACCTGAAGCATGACTACAGATGGCATGACTTTTACTGCCACTACAAGCATCGCTACATTTGTCAATATAACACTGCAATCCTCAGTGAGTACTCAGTATACCATCATCACACATCCATGTACATTTAATACCTTGGAGTACCATAACAGCAGCAACACAACTGTCACATATTTACAATCAGCTTTTCTACAGTACTAAGAAAGTTATCAACCAAAAAGGAATGTAGCAGCTGCTTACAGATATCTACATTCTAATTAGATATGGACATTTCCTTCAGCATTTCAACGTTTGCTTTTTTGATAAATCCTGACAGTTTTTCGTGTATTGCCTGCATATTATGCACCGTCCATGTTTTGTGCAGGGAATGACCTGGGCCTTAGTGGGTTTGAGAAGTTTTCAGATGCAGCATTACTTGGACACAACAACGTTATACATCAGGATGCAAAGGTGGAGGAGTGTGCCAACCAATGTCGACGTGAGGTCACGTTCAACTGTCTGTCATTTGACTACAATGAGGCGGACAGAGTGTGTCAGCTGAGCTCTGAGAACAGATGGACTGCTAGTGGTGACCTTGAGAGGAATGCTGTAGGCTGGGACCACTATGAGAGAAGTATGCATACTATTATCATTTAGTGACTTTGACATTAAAGGGTTAATGAAAAATGACTTCTCTTTGGATCTATTTAACATTCAAATGCACTACATGGGGTATTAATAAAATAATAGATATGGGGATTTGCCAAGTGGCTATCTTAGCAGTACAAGGTCTAGAGGTTACGGCTATATATTGTGTCCATGGGAAAGGCACTTGATATCACTTTCCTCACTGTTTCCACCTAGTAAATATAAAAATAGTGGAGGGATGTCCTCTGCCTTCCATTACCTTGCCCTGGTCACAGTGATAAACAACTACCAACTGCCCCTACAGCCTCAAAGGCCATGAGACTACCTGTGTACAATGGAATGTTGTTTATATGTGCAATCATGTTTGTGAGAAAAGTAAGAAAATGATGTACATGTATGTACACAGTTCTTTAAAACGGCATGACAAAAATGCTTGATATATGAGATGAAGGAACATACCATGAGAAAGAATAAAGAGGTTTGCAAAGATGGAAGCAAAAGTCCTTCTCTATTCGATAAACTTTTTTCACTTGTCTCAATCAGCAACCAGTCATTATAATATGACGTTATCTATATTTGTGACTATTTTTTGCAGCTCGTTGCAATCTTAACTATGTCTGTCTCTTTGGTTACTACCATCAGCTTCTCCTCTTTCTCGCTAAGGAGACTTTGATGGGACAGCGCCATGCCTTCCGATGGGGAATTACCTATATTATATCATGAGTAAAGCAAAGGATAAGAGTCATAATGAGGTGTCCTGACCACTGTATCTACTCTGCCCTACTATGTATCCTACAGGTGTGCCATGTGAACCTCCCATCATCAACAGTAAAGTGGTTTCCTTCTTCAGTGGAAAAGAAATCCAAATGAACACAGCTCCTCAGTTTGTGCAAAATGACATGATCGTGTCCAGGTGCTTCGACATTGGCAAGTACACATTGCGAGGTTCCGTGGTTCGTGGTTGCTTAAATGGGAGGTGGAACGACACAGACCATCCATCCTGCGGTAAGTGATAGTAGCAACCTACAGCACAATACCTGATATTGACATCACAGATGCGTTCCTCAATCTCCATAATACCTCACTTCACCTAGTCCTATCTTCATCAAGAGGTGATCTCTGTAAACATGTTCCACAAAATGCATTTTTCATCCTCCATATAAGTATAAGCAAGATCATGATCAGTGAGAGAGTAAGAGAGTGAGTGAGCAAGTGAGTGCTAATAAAGCTATTAACCTGTAACTCTTTTTTTCATCATTTCACATACACTGTGTATAATGTACAATGTACATTATATATGTCCACTTCTCAACTTTCCTTCTTAAATTAAAATCACTTTTTATCAGACTGTAGTGACGTTTGAATACATTGTGTAATTGACACTCATGTTTACCAATTATATCCTGTAACTTGATATTTCAGACGAATCCCCTGTAAAAATAGGATTCAGGACAAGCCGAGGGCAGTTCTTCGTTAGTAACCTGACAGAGTACGGAAACCTTGTTGTTTTTCCTGCTGGGGTTTTCTACCTGGACTGTGACCCATTACCTGCCAACTATGGTAAACAGGTGTTCCAGAAGGATGGCCAGGATGTGTACCCACATATAGTAAGACGGATAGGTGAAGAATACCGAGATGACTCTGGCCGCATCAAACTTGTGTGGTCGCGCAGAGGAAGGCGATACTACAGACGACTGATCTTTAACCCTCCTCAGCTACAGGATACTGGGATCTACACTTGTTACAGTGATAAATATCCACAGGTCTCACACAGTGTCAGGATTAACGTTGAAGGTGTGTTTTTGGCTACAGCTTTCTGATCTGTTGTATTGAATATCAGCAGTAGGCAGTGTTGCCCAAATGGCTGTGTGTTCTCAGTTGGATTTTCAGACATTCTGTATTTGCTCATTAATCATGCCACATGGTGACAATAATATGGAGTCATGCAAAAATGGGCACTATCCATTAAATATTCATTGCCTTTTATAGACATATATTAAACATAACCATTACTGACATAATCGGGGACACATTTTTGGCACTATTAAAGTCTGGCCAACAAAACTTTTGATTAAACTACTCATTTCGATTTGTCGTGTTATTCAGAGGTGACGTGCCAAGATCCGGGTATCCCAGCATACAGCAGGAGGAGTGGGAGTTCATACTATGTCAATAAATTCATCATGAACGAGCATGTGACCTACTCATGCCAGGAGGGCTTCCTACTGCAGGGTGTTCCTCACCTCTGGTGCAGGTGGGACGGCACATGGTCGGACACCCCACCCACTTGTGCAGGTACAAAGAAATAGACAACTGTTACAGTTCTGGGATTAAAACGAAAGGGTAAATATTATATGTATAGAGTCCATTCCAAGTCACCGTGCGGATGTTTGTTGCCATTGTTCAGAATTGATTTAAAACTTTGCAATTATATGTCTAGGACATTTGATACTTCAGAAATATTTTTAATGCTGTTTCAACTTGATAAACATTTCCCCGCTAGATGTAAAACTTTGGAAATATTCCTGATGTGGAATTGGATACTTCTAATGGTTTCTGAATAATGATAAAAGCATTCTACCATTATTTACCATTTTCTACCATTTTTTGTAAATGGGACATTGGACTGGGAAGATAGCAATTCACACATCCTTACAAAGTATGGTTGGGTGTCATGCAACAATGGCTCACCACAAAGGACCCTCCATTGCCCAGCAGTGAAATCTAAAAATATACAAAGGCAACAATAGGGCTTACTTTTATGGGGAATAAACTTATTCTACCATTTGGCAAAGTTTACAAATATTTGTAAATATTTGTAAATGTGAAAGAATCACACAGAAGTTTGACAATTATTCTAAATAAAGATACCTTTGTACAGTTACTTTCAAAATGTTTCTAAAATATTCAAAGGAATTCAAATAAATAAGTATTTTCTCAGTCAATTTTTCAAAAAAATTAGATTATTGTGGCTTAGATATTGTTTTGTTCAAAATAATTCAAACTTATTACAAATATTACCTAAAAACCATCATGGTGACTTGGAATGGACTCTATTGTGAGTGAAATCAGATGTGAAAGAAGGACCAACCTGTTCAACTGGGACAATTACGATACAGTAACGTTAACTTCAACCCTCATAAATCCCCACATATAACATTGAAGACGTGTTATTTTGGTTTGGTTTCGTTTGTCAATCTTATTCTTCTCCCAAAACAATTTAACATAATGTCTTCAGTCCTTTTGAAAATCAAATGTTTCTTTGTTTCTTTTCTTTACTTTGAGGTATCACACCTGGCGAAAATAGCATTTTGACCTTCCATTGTTTTCTCATTAATGAATTAAGAAAGAATGGAGCCGTAACGAATCTTGATAGATGGGCATGGCAGAATTCTAAATCTTTTTTTGCCATATGGATTACGTCATAAGGTTTTATTGCCCCTGATATTATTTTTTCTATGAGAAAATACAGCACTTTGGTACATACCACTGCGATAAAGCTATGTTTTTCATGTGCATAATGATGGAAGCTACAAACTCACCTTTGCGCAAATTGATATCTTCTAATGATCTGCAGCAATTAGAAAATGATTGTTTTCATCTAATTAAAATTTCTAATCAAAATTAGTAAGTTACAGGTCGATCTCAGAGGCAATCTCCACATCTATCAAACTCAACAACTCACCAATATTAGAAAATTCGGGTGCATGAACCGAAATTATCGTCTACATTACAGCATGGCAGTCATTGCTGTCTGTTTTTATCTACTGCATGCATGTAGAGTTGCTACCTACATGTACATGTTGTGCTCAATTTAACCACAAAAGAATAACAAAAGCAATAAATGAGTATGTACGTCTAGGCAGTTCAAACATTAATGTTTAAAGAGATATACAAATTGTTTACATGTATATTAGTCTATGGGCCAGAGGAAAAATCGGCACCTCTGGGGGGTGGGGTAAATTCTTCTTGTTATTTTTGAATAGTAGAAGGTCTGTGGTATATATTTTGATGTGATAGCCATTCTGGTGTGGTAGCTTTATACAGACTATCAAACTTATCACCGTCTAAATGATACGGAAATTTGCCCCAAAACCCATATGTGCAATGTTTGGTCCTGGTCCATTTACTATATCTGAAGATATATATGTATACATGCCATAATTTGTGTCAAGGGCACTGTGATTAATCAGTAGAAGCTACATTTTACATACTGACTTTGCAAGTACAGTATTGCATAAGATGCAACAAATCTACTGTATATTAAAATTCAATTTACAACGATGCATGTTTGTTATTGAATTGTTTCACTGTTTCACTGATTTCTTCTGTTCTACAATATCTAAATGGCAAGATAGAATATTGGATTTTGACCAGGTATCAATACTTTTTATGCTAGAATTTACAATACACATATCATATATAGATTAACATCTATTTCTTAATCAGAATCATGTGGTAAAATACTGTTCACAACTTGTAAACAGATGCACAGCTTGTAAACAAACTTTGAATGACACTTGTTCCGAGGTGACTTTGTGAAGTTGCTTAAATGTGAGATCATTACTTCTTTTTGTAGGAGTTGTTGAAAAATAAAACTCAAATGCTATTCCCATTCGCTCAATGATTTTTCTTCTTTTAAGTGATCATGACTGACTTACCGTAGCCTGTTTGATAAACAGTTATGTCAGGGAATACAATCATACACACTGAAATGAATTGAGCTCGACCCACTCATTCAAATGGAATGTATCTTTATCATATTTTCCGAGTCTTCTACAAAGTGAATTTGATAACTTTTGACATTTTTATGCATTTGAAGTTAGGTTTTAAAACTAGGCTTTCTGCAGATATTAGGTAGACGAAACGGATTGAGACAATGAGAAACAAGCCGATCAGAAAACGTCACGATTTTCTACCATTTCCTTGAAGATTTTCTATTTCCTAGGCTGGTAGAGAGAGGTGTCTGCTGAACATACAGAAATAAAAGGTGATACGGTCGTGAGTTTTGTGTGGTAGATATCAAGCTCTTCCACATGGCGTAAGTTGCATAACTTTGGGCCTCCATGCAGCTTGTTTAGAACTGCAGTGAGCGTTTATGTATGAAGACTTGGACATGAATAACTCCTGAAGGGGTCGACGGATCGTCGTTATTTTTGGTATGTAGACATCTTAGATGATGATTTACAAATACTAATTATACAAAATTGTGAGCTAATTTGCATGGATAACAATGAAAGTTTATCGATACACATATTTCATTATAGGACTCTCAAACATGTGAAAAACGTGATGCCAATCATGCAAATGGATTTCGAATTTGAATAACTAATGAAAATATTATATTACCATGGTGGTAAATGATGGGAATTTCATTCTTGTGGCATTTGGAAGCTAAGTAAAAGTAAACATTACCAGCCATAAACCAGGGTTTTATCTACATAATGTTTGAGGAAACGCTACAATAGTCTTTGCTAATTAGGTACCATTTTCATACTTTGAACAACAAATAATTCATAACATTGTGCTACTAGGGTAGAGAAGATGATAGATTATGCTCATTAGGACCTTATTTGCATAATCACTGAGAAACATGTATGATACACTGATCGAAAGGGTTACCATCATTTGGCAAATACGTGGTTCTTGGAACTATAGTTTGCTTCTGATTTGCATGAGTAGGCGTTTAATCCGGTAAAAACAATCATCATTTAGGATATCTCATAACAATCCGTCATGCCCTTCTAGAGTTATCACCTTCGGAAGTCTCAAGCAAAATCGACCCCTCCAGTTAGAAAAAAACAATTATCAGAGAGCCTTACCTTCTCGGCGAAGGTTGCAACTCATGTCAAGGCAAGGCAAAGTTAATTGCACAACAATTGCAACTGTATACAATGTAAGGCAAACTTAAATATATTTTACATATAGTTTACAAGACTAAAAAACTAGTTGTAGATTTTAAGCTGTGCAATATCAAAAACAAAACCAAAGAATGTGAGACAAAGCCAGAATGTTGCGCCAGACTACATGCTGCTAGTACAAACTACACCCAGGTTCTAGTCTATACATACAATATTTAAAGGAGAGACAGTAATATAAGGATCTACATATCTAGTCTATAGATTTTAGATTCTTATATTTACATTCTTAAGTCGTTATCATGAGGTTCACTGAATGAGGTTCATTTTTTTTGCATGGAGGCATGTATGTATTGGCCTAGGTGTACAGAAACAGTGTCGGGACATGACATAAGTACATGGAATTGCTCTCTGCTTGTCTTGGGTGATGATTTATACTTTATCGGCTGTATTATTTAATTGAGTTCTTCCTTCAATTCACGTTCTCTCTATTGCTGGCGTATAGTTTGGATTTACATTGCGTTGAATGCTTGATATGGAAGGCAGACATCGCAAGTGCGTTGCACAAGGGCACACATAGTGTCAACTAAAATCTAATAATATAATCTCCTAATAGATGTTGGGATGCGAAAGTGTAACATTTTCGAGGGTTAACATTCCAAACCGGAGCCCGGTCGGGCAGTCTGCGGGAGGGAAAACAGTGAACGAAAACACACAAAATATAAGAGAATACTCATGGGCATGATTTGTGTTTTGTATGTTAATAGTTCCCACAAACAGCTCGAGCGGGCCCCGGCTTGGAAATATTTTACATTGGCTTGCAAATGCTGTCGCCCTGCATGGCATGTAATACATGACCTCATGCGGTTGTCAAATGTACTGCAGCATCTTTTACTGCGAAATTTTTGAAACAGCTGATCTCTGATATGCAGATTGTTCCTGACCTTTAAGAACTTCAAATAAATCAGATTTTATGGCTATTTCAATCAACAATTCAAAACCAACTCGCAATTTCCAATGGTTTAAAAAAATCTCTATCCCGGACTATTTTTCCTCCGCGCCCTGTGAGTGCTTGAGTGGCGGATGGATACCTGTGTCGTTCTGTTCTGTTCAGGACGGCACGCAGGCAGGTCGACCTGGATCTGTGGCAGTGTACAGGAGTTTTGTCTCAGGTAATAACTTGGAGTTTAAGGCGATATTTTCGGAGAAACCAGGTGCCAGATTCAGCACCGAGACCCGATCTTATCTGGAACACGTTGCAGGTACGTACGAGAAGCTGGAATGACAGTAGACCAGAGAACGCGGCGTCATCGAAAATATTTTCTGACTGAAGTTTTGTGTCTCTCCATGATCTAAATCATGCCGTCTGGCGTCAAAATTTTTTTCGATCTGACTTTCCGAAATTCTTCTGAACCAACGGGCATTTAGAACAACGTGTTGACATCATGTTCTGTCAAGTATGTAGGAAATTACCTCTTGGGGAGGGGGGCGGTGTTAAGAAACGAAGTTTCCAACACAACAACAATGCTGAATGAGGATCGGTAGGGGTTTATCACTATCGTGTTTATTAACGCGTTAGATAAAATCAAAGAGGGACCAAAATGCAGTTTTATCGCATTAAATGTTGGGATATCTACATGTAGTTTTTCCTGAAGTCGACTACTGTGGTGGCCACTAGTGCTGATTTTTCATGCGAACCTGGTTGGTTAGCCGTGTGTGTTGCAAACCCCTTTGTGCGCCCTACTCCAAACTTCCCGTCAAATTCTCACATCTGGATTCCATTCCCGCGCTCTGTAGCCAGGCAGGAAAGGTGAAGACGTCGGGACGGTTCACTAACTGTTGTAGGGACATGGGGATGGTTCACTAACTGTTGTAGGGACATGGGGATGGTTCTTATACTGTTGCGTGTACATGGGGATGTTTCACTAACTGTTGCAGAGACATGGGGACGGTTCACTAATTTGCAGGGACATGGGGGCAGTTCACTAACTGTTGTAGGGACATGGGGATAGTTCACTTACAGTTGTAGGGATAAGGGGATGGTTCACTAACTGTTTCAGAGACATGGGGACGGTTCACTAATTTGCAGGGACATGGGGGAAGTTCACTAACTTATAGGGGCATGAGGATGGTTCACTAACTTGTAGGGACATGGTGATGGTTCTTAAACTGTTGTGGTACATGGGGATGGTTCACTAACTGTTGCAGAGACATGGGGACAGTTCACTAATTTGCAGGGACATGGCGACTGTCCACTAACTGTTGTTGGACATGGGGATGGTTCACTGTTTCATGGGCATGAGGATTGTTCATTAACTGTTCAATGGACATGGGGACGGTTCACTGTTGTAGGGACATGGGGACGGTTAACTAACAGTTGTAGGATATGCCATATGGGGACGGTTAAGTAACTTGCATGGACATGGGGATGGTTCACTAATTGTTGTGTGAACATGGGGGACGTTCACTCAATGTTGCATGGACATGAGGATGGTTCACCAACTGTTGCATGGTCATAGGGATGGTTCACTGTTGCATCAACTTGCATGGACATGGGGATGGTTTACTAACTTGTAGGGACATGGGCCGGTTCATGTCTTATTGAATTCTTGCCAGGGCAAAAGGGAGTGTTTTAGGTACAGTATACTTCTGCAAAAGAGGGCATCTGATGTCTTTGTTTCTTTAGTGTAAGGCATCCCAATGGCCAGCTTGTGACTAATTCAATATCAAAGCTGTAACAATTTGTTCACCTGATCTGATCTTTACAGAAGTGGTTCTGGGTGTTATCACCATGGCAACGACTGGAGTCAGCTCTGAAGAGGTGGAAAGCACTTCGAAAGGGGAGTTTGGTGGAAGGAGTGTGACTGCAAAACACTACAAAAAGTACAGGTGTGAGGAGTGCAGCAAGCAGTTCAAAACACTGAGTCATCTGAAGACTCACATCCGGACTCACACAGGGGAGAAACCGTACAGGTGTGAGGAGTGCAGCAAGCAGTTTCGTACACCAAGTCATCTGAAGACTCACATCCGGACTCACACAGGTGAGAAACCCTACAAGTGTGAGGAGTGCAGCAGGCAGTTCACTGACCTCGGAAATCTTGTGAAACACATGCGGACTCACACAGGGGAGAAACCCTACAAGTGTGAGGAGTGCAGCAAGCAGTTTCGTATACCAAGTCATCTGAAGACTCACATGCGGACTCACACAGGTGAGAAACCCTACAAGTGTAAGGAGTGCAGCAGGCAGTTCACTGAGCTGGGAAGTCTTACAAAACACATGCGGACTCATACAGGGGAGAAACCCTACAAATGTGAGGAGTGCAGCAAGCAGTTTAGTCAACTGAGTAATATGAAGAAACACATGCAGACTCACACAGGGGAGAAACCCTACAGGTGTGAGGAGTGCAGCAAACAGTTCAGTGAGCTGGGAAGTCTTCAGAAACACATGCGGACTCACACAGGGGAGAAACCCTACCAGTGTGAAGAGTGCAGCAGGCAGTTTAGTAGACTTGATACTCTAAAGAGCCACATGCGGACTCACACTGGGGAGAAATCCTATAGATGTGAGGAGTGCAGCAGGCAGTTCAGCCATCTACATAATCTGAAGGCTCACATCCGGACTCACACAGGTGAGAAGCACTACAGGTGTGAGGAGTGCAATAAGCAATTCAGCAGGCCAGATGAACTGAAGACACACATGCGGACTCATACAGGGGAGAAACCCTACAAGTGTAATGAGTGCAGCAGGCAGTTCACTGAGCTGGGAAGTCTTACAAAACACATGCGAACTCACACAGGGGATAAACCCTACAAGTGTGAGGAGTGCAGCAAGCAGTTTAGTCAGCTGGGTAATATGAAGAAACACATGCAGACTCACACAGGGGAGAAACCCTACAGATGTGAGGAGTGCAGCAAGCAGTTCACTGAGCTGGGAAGTCTTACGAAACACATGCGGACTCACACAGGGGAGAAGCCCTACCAGTGTGAAGAGTGCAACAGGCAGTTCAGTAGACTGGGTACTCTAAAGAGCCACATGAGGACTCACACTGGGGAGAAATCTTATAGATGTGAGGAGTGCAGCAGGCAGTTCAGTCATCTACATAATCTGAAGGCTCACATCCGGACTCACACAGGGGAGAAACCCTACAGGTGTGAGGAGTGCAATAAGCAATTCAGCAGGCCAGATGAACTGAAGACACACATGCGGACTCATACAGGGGAGAAACCCTACAGGTGTGAGGAGTGCAGCAGGCAGTTCAGTCAGCTGAGTCATCTAACGTTGCACATGCGGACTCACACAGGTGAGAAACCCTACAGGTGTGAGGAGTGCACCAAGCAGTTCAGCAGACTAGGTGAACTGAAGGTACACATGCGGACTCACACAGGTCAGAAACCCTACAAGTGTGAGGAGTGCAGCAAGGAGTTTAGTCAACTGGGTAACCTGGAGAGGCACATGCGGACTCACTCAGGTGAGAAACCTTACAAGTGTGAGGAGTGCAGCAGGCAGTTCAGTCAGCTGGGAAGTCTGCAGACACATATGCGGACTCACACAGGGGAAAAACCCTACCAGTGTGAGGAATGCAGCAGGCAGTTCAGTCAGTTCGGTCATCTAAAGATTCACATGCAAACTCACACAGGTGATAAACCCTACAAATGTAAGGAGTGCAGCAAACAGTTTAGTTGGCCTGATGTTCTGAAGAGACACATGAGGACACACACAGAGGAGAAGCCCTACAAGTGTGAGAAGTGCAGCAAGCAGTTCAATGATATGAGTAATCTGAAGAGACACATGCAGACTCACACGGGAGAGAAACCATACATATGTGAGGAGTGCAGCAGGCAGTTCAGTCATGTTTGCAATCTAAAAACACACATGCAAACTCACACTGGGCACATTTCTTAGGATGTGACTAGTGTTCTAAACCAAAACAGGAGATAGATCATTCTTAGACCAAATTTGTTGCTTGTCAGAGTCACCTGTCATATTTTTCCCAATTTGAAAAAGAAATTGGGCACTGTCAGACCTCCCATTGACAGTCTGCAAATACATGTACTCTTTTAGGTTACAAACACCTATTTGAAGCATGTAAGTACGGAGAAAAAAGACATTGATATGAAAAACACTTATGTTTTTCCCACTAGCAACATTTGTATACTAATTATACGAATTAAAGATAACCTTTAGGGCTTTCACTAGTAACAATATCAGTCATTTATACTAGTCAGCTGGCCATGTCAGTGCAGTAGAGAAAGCTCAAAGTAGCTTTCAGTAGTTTTGTTATTACATTCCTTGCAAAAAAGTTGCTAGAAAATTATAGTAGAAATTGGCCAATAGACAGATAACACCCCAGAGGTGTTAGCCAGGCAAAAGGTACAGTTGATGACACAGGGACACTGTGCGTTTTGGCCGACTAACTCTGGTTTGACTTTGTTATCTGCCTATTTGGCCAGTTCTATTTTCCTAGCGACATGTGTAGCCTGGTAGAGGATTACAAAAGTATCCTTTTTATGCTGTTACTGTTAATATTTTTGTTTATAATGTAGCTATTAGTGCTGTTGGACTGACGTGAAGCATTTTCATAGCATCTAGAGCATCTAGAGTCTTTTGATTTTTTTTACTAACTTTATCTCAAACAGATGAGAATGTAACAAAGGATTTAGAGCAGAAATAACTGCTTATATGCATCCTTTTGAATTCTATATGTTTCATATCAATCAAGACACTTTTTCTCTTTGTTTCTAATCAGTTTAGTCTTTTCTTCAAACTGCTCTATATTGTTGTGTTAGATTTAAGCATATAGTGAGGAGTTTCAAATGGTAGTGAAAGAAGAAGTGTTAATAATTATGTATAGTTAGGTCATGTTCTTGCTATATAACTGAGTTCTTTGTACACAACCAAATGTTTTATTCAAGCAGACATTTGTGTGCGCATGTCATGATCATGAACAATCTACCGGAATCTATGTATTCTCCAAGCAGACCTTTCCATCAGGGGTCGCGTTTTTTAGCGTCCAACTCCCTTTATACCCCCATCACATGTAGCGAAAATCGATTGGACGACGAGTCTGCGAGCTCTAAATTACGAGGAGGCATGACCCTGACGGGAAGGGGGGAACTCTGCCGTTTCTTCGTCGGCATCAGGGTCATGCCTCCTCGTAATTTAGAGCTCGCAGACTCGTCGTCCGATCGATTTTCGCTATATGTGACGGGGGTATAAGGACATTATAAATGGCGACCACTATTGGCCCCTGGCAGAAACATCTGTCTATGCACATGTGTACATATTGGGACTGCATCTGCTAGCAGCAACACCAAGCCGTAGTGCGAAGTAACATCAGTCCTGAAGAAGCTAACAGACCTTCAGTTAAATGCCGTTTTTTTTTTAAATAAAAAACTTGATTTTGTACAAATTATTATCCATCCTTTATTCTGTATTATCGTGTAGCCAGGCGCCGTGGACCAATCAGAAGGCCCCGTTCCATGTTGGTTATGACGCCATAACACATAGTTTCCGGCCAGCCCGGTGTGTATCGCTCCTTCTGATTGGTCAGAATGAATCGAAACCGTCGTCGATTCATTCTGACCAATCAGAAGGAGTGATACACAGGAAAGTAAGGGGTATGCAGGCATTGGCCAATCCAAAGGAGCGAAACATATGCCAGAGCAGAGGGAATAATCAAACTTTGGGGAATGCTTCGTACAGTCTGCAGTCCATGTTTCAGTTATTTGAGGGCCAAGTCCACTTTCATCTGTTACATTCAACTTCAAGTAACATAAGGAATCAACTTTGACATTATTTCAAGCCTTGGAACTGAACGACATTTGACATTCATTATATGTTGTTCAAATTCTCTGTTCAAATTTATTAAATGTACTGTAAAATGGATGTATGTATTATAAAGGAATTTGTCGCTTAAATGGGTCAGTTTGAATAAGCTATATATATATAATAATAACGTTAATGACCCGCCTGTTCCTCATAAAATCGTCTTTATTCAGTGGTTATAGCGAAGGACCAGACGTTATAACACCATATAAGTGAAGTTTATTTGCAAGTTCTTGCCCGAGGGCTAATTGCAACATGAAGCATACAGAAGATATGTATTTTGTATAGATAACAATGGTGACAAGTGTAAACAAGTGACTATTCTATCAATGATATTGACTGCTGAGAGCTACAATCTACGCATTTGGGGTTTGACTTCTTTTCTGGAAGCAGTGGAAGACGAAGTACCCCACTTTTTCTATGAGTGGGTTATGTGACGTCAACATCTTTATAGTTTTGTTTTCGTCGGTAAGCGTTTGGAAATTTTTGTGTGTTTTGCAAACCTCTTCAAATAACCCTTTCTTTCCTGGTCATTAGAGAGGCAGTTAGAAATAAAATGTATTTCGTCTTCCACCGGTTTTGCAATACAATGGTTACAGGTTAATGGTTCATATACTAGTACACCTCGGGGCGGGTCATTAACCCTCAATTATCAATTGAAATCTGATGACTGTTGAGGTTATTACTGTTAATCTGCCATGATAATGAAGCTCTTAATTTGCAGTTCTACAATCATCTAGGTAACACATTTCATAAAAACTGTTAAAACTAGCAGAAAGTACTTTTGTAGTCCTTTTTTCCATTTAAACTTCTCGTTTACAGAGACGTGTTTGCTTATGTTCTGTATGCCTAGGGATGTCAAAAATGCAAAAAGTTAAACTTAAAGCTTAGTGTCTGATCTGCATTTGTCTTCTCTTTTGAAGTATATTTGTAACATCGTATTGTAACAAATTTCAATGCCCTGGTTTCATTATAACAGCAGAAAAAATATGTAAATTTGTCATTCCCTTCTTCAGTTATCCTCCTTAGAAGATAACTGCATATAAATGCACCTGCAGTTCCAGAGCAACCTGCTAGGGGGACCAAAGATACACCACATATCCCTTATGAAACAAGCTATCTGCCATCCAAAAATCAAGACCACAGCACATCCAGTTCAAAAGATTTAAAAAAATGAATTGCTGCTGCAGTACAAAGGTCACATACCAGGGGGCCCAAAATTGACCTTGACCTTTGTCTTCCCAACACCTACCCACAACCCAAATATCATCGTAATCCATCAAGAGGTTCTTGAGTTATCCTCACTACAAAAATCCGGACGCACAGACAGACACACAGACACACCCAAAACTATATCTCCATTTTTCATGGAGATAACAAAACTGAGTGACAAGAGGACCTGACTTTATTAACATGATAAACTTTACAGCCTCTTTACTCTAAAATATTTGCAATGGCGGATGCATGGCAGATTATTTTCCATCATAAGAAAAGTCAAATTTTGCAGATATGTTGACCAATATTTCAAAACCAAATCATACTTCCCGAAAACGTTTGTGAAGGTTAGACATCCAGGAATCGTTACAGTTGAAGACGAATAAATCTTTACTTCTGGATACTTTATTTTTATACAGACGTTTCGGAAGGCGTCCGCCTTCCTTCCTCAGTGAAAAGAAAATGAAGACGAAGTTCCCGGAGTTCCCGATGATTTTAAACTCTCTTCCCGCACTATTTTTCCTCCGCGCCCTGTGAGTGATTGGGTGGCGGATTGATACCTACGCCGTTCTGTTCATGATAGCACGCCGGCCAGTCGACCTTGAGAGGTCTGCGGATCTTTGGCAATTTATACAGGAGCTTTGTCTCAGTTTTCAGGCGATATTTTCGGAGAAATCAGGTGCCAGATTCAGCATCAAGACCCGATCTTATCTGGGACACGTTACAGGTGTACAGGTACGTACGAGAAGCTGTGATGGTAGGTTTAGACAAGGAGGTTGAATATAACCTCCTTGGTTTAGACCAGAGAACGCGGCGGGATCGAAAATAATTTTCTGACTGAAGTTTTGTGGGTGACTGTCCTTGATTTAATACCGTCTGGCGTCAAACTGTTTTCGATCTGACCTTCGGAAATTCTGAAACAACGAGCATCTATAAAAACGTGTTAACATGATGTTTTGTACTCCGATTTGTATGAAATGGCGTGTGTATGGAGGAGGGGGGGGGGGTAGAAAAGAAGTTTCCAACACAACAATGCTGCATGAGGATCATTAGGGGTTTATGGAATCATGTTTCTTCACGTTTCTAGATAAATTCAAAGAGGATCCAAGTGCGAAATTTTCGTATGAAGTTTTGTCCCTGAAGTCAGCTATTATGGAGGCCACTAGTGCAGATTTTTCATACGAACATGGTTGGTTAGTCGTGTGTTGCAAACCCCTTTTTGTGCCCCGCCCCAAAACGCCAAATTCTCACATCTCGATTCCATTTCCGCCCACAAGCCAGATGGGTTAGGGGATGGTTCACTATCTATTGTAGGGACATAGGAATGGTTTACTAGCTTGCATGGACATGGGACTGTTCAATAACTGTTGTAGGGACACAGAGATGGTTACTTATCACTAACTAACACTGCGTAGCCATGATGACAGTTCACTAACTGTTGCATAGACATGGGGACAGTTCACAAACTAACATGTAGATGGGGACGGTCCACTAACTGAGGCATGGGCATGGGGCGGTTCACTAACTGTTGTAGGATGTGGATATGGGTCACTAACTGGGGAATGTTAGGTTAGGCTTAACAAAGTAACAGAAGTTTCAGAAAGTACTGTCATACCTGTATTAGCGGCCACCTTTGCAAAGCGGCCACTTTTTGTCGGTCCCTTAATTTCCCCTGTTGACCTAAGCATTAAGAAGTAGTCTATAGATCGTTTTCACAGAACGTTCGAAAACCGTTCGATCACGCGTGGGCGCCATGTTGGATGATAACCTGGATGACTAGAACACAGAACGGCACCAGCAAAGTTACTTGCGGGTTCAAGTGTGCTGTTTTGTCTCCATTCTGTGAATCATTAAGTGATGTAGCCAAGGTTAGATATCAGGACAAAGTTGCAATAATACGTCTTGATCTATATACTTTTCAAAATGGCACTTTTTTCAACGATCTAATGCTGGTGCCGATCGCGAGGATTTACTTTTGCGGTAGCGGGAAATGGAGTGTTCGCGGTGGTTTAGAGTACGCGGTGAAGCGGCCTCGCAAAAACCGCGATCATTCACTGTACCTGACCTGCTACCCTGGGTGATATCCTTTCACTGACAGGCGGCGTGCAGAGGACTAGCTACCAATCCCCACCGCATGCGTGCACGAGCTGGACCTCAATATCCACTTGCCTAACAAGGGGCAAGATTTAGCGCTTCCCCGACCCTAACTCCGTGAGGCAAGCGGATAGTGGGGCCAGCGGGATAGTGGTATTAGATAAGTTCGTGCGCGCGTCTTTTTTCCGTATTTTGGCTTTGTCAACATGTGTATTAGAAAGGTCTGTTTACAAAATTACAATTCAGTTGATCAACTAACGTTAAACATACGAATCAGGGCTGCTAGCGCTGACGTTATTGCGACAGACTGTAACGTTGCACTTAATACTGAAAATTCAAACTCTGAGAATGCTTAGCACATGTTTAGTCAGATGCCAAATTGCGTTTAGTGCCCGTCGCGGCATGGAGGTGACAGAACTCGACCAGACTTGTAGAAACTTCCCTCGCCACAAGTGCAAAGCTCGCTGGAAGACACGCCACACTTTGTCGATTCAATACTAAAATCGTGCGAGATACGGAAGGGGCTGTCAAAGTTTTGTGTAAGGGTGCCGTCACACGTGCCTATATCTGTTATACATGTAGACCTTACGAAAGTCTCTGTACTTTTGTCGTGTCTCAATAAAGAATCTTTATCAAAGTTCGTATGAGGTCCCTATGGACTATTTGTCTATATCAGGCTTCACATATATCACTGGGAAAAAGCAGAAATTAAACAAATATAGACACTCAGATAACATGCTAGAGAAGTTAGTTGGCCGAGGGAGTATGGCCTGCGACCTAGCTAACTCCTCTGGCATGTTATCTGTATATATTTGTCCAATTTTATTTTCCCAGCGACCTGTGGAGCACGGTGGGGGCTAAGAATTTCATACGAACCTCAGACGGACTTGAATGTATACGCATGTCTGACCGCATCCTTCAGGTGCAGTCACACGAGCGTATATATCAGGTCCATATGAGGTCCGTATTGACATTTTTCTTCATATGATCATACCTGTCGTATGCACAATACACACCTCACCTCATACTTTTAGGTAAGCGTACTGGGCCGTGCTGAGCGTAAAACTGACACAACGATTGAGATGCGCGTGAGGGGTGTATTGTGCCCGTTAACACGTGTAAGTTCCGCATTGACATGTTTTGTCTTGCCTTAGGTAAAGTTTGCGACTGAAGAAATTTTTGTTTTGTTCTACCAGCTACACAATCGTGGGTAAAAAAAAGTTCGAATTTCGTTCCTCGTGAACAAGACAAACAATTTTTAGTCCTCGCTTGATTATCGACAGAACATCGGGGGCAGTACTGGTGAAAATATCATTCACAGCTCAGGACGCGATGTGCCGTGTTTTATGAAGAAGAAATAGAACAAGCTTGCTGACATTTTCGTGTAACATGATATACGTCCATGACATACCCTGTACCAGAAACCAACTTTCTCCCAAAAATTTTTTAAAAAAGCATGCACAAACTCCGCGGCAGGGCTACTGTTGGTGGGCTGGTAGGAGAGTGGTTTAATCAAGTTATTGAAAAGAGGACGGACTGTAGGTAATGTTGTTGAATAGAAACGGCGAGTAGGCCGTATCCTGTGCTTATGGAACTCGCAGTTAGCACGGCAAACATCCAGTCCGTTTCTGAATAAAAAAGGCTTCTTTCCACGTACGAGTCCACCACGTGCAACACACTGCCGTGTGGAGATCGAGCCGCTTATCATCCAACATGGCCGTTCGAACGTTCGAACGCGACTGTGACGTCATTGTGAAAACGATCTATAGCGGCCACCTCTCCAACGCATCTGTGGCCACATGGTTTTTGGTTTCCATGTCATGTCAACCATTGATAGGTGGCGCTTTACGAGCAGCCGCAGGTTTCTGTAGCTCTGCAATGTTTGTCTTTTTATACTGTTTAAATCGACGGTCTCTCTGCGAAAGAGCAGTTTTAGTACTTGGAACAGTCCCGTGAAAGTTCTCACCGCGAAAAGGCAACCTCGCTGGTCGATGTGTGTGTCATTTCTGTGATTTATGTGGAGCTGAACTCGGGACTGTGACCAGTCGTACAGAACAATGGCGGGGAGGGGTCTTCTGATGTACACGGCAAGCTTCTTCCACCGAATCAGGTCGGCGGCACCTCCTGCGGGACCACAGCTGAAGACACAGCTACGCGACCTGGGTTTACTACGTCCTCGGGGCCGGTACCGAGGTACTCGTGCTGGGAGGAACTTCCATCGCAAAATTTCCACCATAGTTGGTCACAGGTATGAGACGGGGGACATCTTTCCATCATTGATATGCAAATCTGGGCATTCTCCGCATGGTGATCGTCGCAACACAAACACTGCAAATCTCATTACCATAGCAACCCAGGAACATCGTCGTCCTAATGACAGTGTCTTGATCCATGTTCATTCCAAACAACGGACGTGTGCAGCGACCATCCCTGATGTTCCGGATCTGCACCCTAACAACAAGGACATACCTACGGCGAACTCAGCTGTCCACACATACCCCAGACTACGACAGGTAGTACCAGTCCCGACTACAAACTCTAGAACTCAGCTTACGCCACACCAGATTGTTGTACCAAATGTTTTATTGTGTAATGCTCGTTCTCTGGCTAACAAACTCGATGAATTTCACTCTGTACTGTTAAATGAACATGTAGATGTAGCCGCCGTTTCAGAAACATGGTTTCGCAACGACATACCTCCTGAATTCTGGTCAGTTGACGGTTACAATGTCTTTGTTAAGTCAAGAGAAGGTAGACGTGGTGGTGGAGTTGCGCTTTATGTAAGAGATAGTATTGCAGCACATCGTCTTACGACAGTTGATGTACCAGATGAACTGGAGTGTTTATGGACTATGATACGGCCCAAACGGCTCCCCAGAAAGATTTCGTCCATTATCACATGTGTAGTCTACGAGCCACCCCAATCTCCACATGTTAACATGTTAAAGCAACATTTACTAGATTCTGTAGATAAACTTAGAACTCAGTACGACAATGCAGGCTATCTGATATTGGGTGATTTTAACAATATAGATGTATCTGATATGTGTACTGGCAATGGTTTACGACAAGTTGTTAACATACCTACAAGATCTAATGCTATTCTTGATCTTATAATGACAAATGTCTCTGAATTCTATAATCCGCCGTCCGTCACTTCACCGCTGGGTCGTGGAGACCACAACGTTGTACTGTTGACGCCAAAGTACCACCGGGTCGAGAACAAGGTCGCAAAACGGGAGATACGGCCAATGAAAGACTCCGGTATTCGGTCATTCGGCCAATGGATCACCCAGCACCAGTGGAACGAAGTAACAGAGGCACAGAAAACACAAGACAAAACATCAGCCTTCTATACAACGTTGAACGAGGCAGTAGCAACACACTTTCCCACTAAAGTACTAAGAACACATCTGCAGGACAAGCCCTGGATTTCCCCAAGAATAAAGGAAGCAATCAAAAGTCGTCAGCGAGCATTCTGCGATCAAAAGTGGAAAACATGGAGGGCACTTCGCAATAAGATCCAGAGGATGATCAAAAGGGCCAGGAATCAATACTACACCAGCAGAGTCCAGAAACTGAAGAAAGACAACCCGAGCGCATGGTACAAGGAGATAAAGGTTTTAACAGGCTCACAGAAAAAAGCCATGACCGTCCAAGCCGAAGGGGTCGATCCAGACAATCATCACGACATGGCAAATTTCATCAACCAGAAATTTACCGACGTAACAACATCACTACCACCCCTCGACCTGTCTAACTTACCAACGTATCTCCCAAGCCGTCCCCCTCCAACAGTGCAGCCTTGGGATGTGTACTGGAAACTGTGCAAGATCAAAACAACAAAATCTGCAGGCCCTGACGGAATTGACGGTAGGTTGCTCAAGGAATACGCAGTCGAACTGAGTGAACCTATTGCCAACATCTTAAACTCCTCTTTGCTTGAAGGTAGGGTGCCACACGAGTGGAAAGAGGCAGTGGTGGTACCGCTCCCAAAGACTAGTCCACCAGACATCAACCACCTACGACCCGTTTCGCTGACCTCCCTCATCTCAAAAGTATGTGAGGACTTCGTGGCAACTTGGATGCTGCAGGATATGAAGAACAGTATCTCTCCAAACCAGTTTGGGGGGCTCAAGGGGCGATCAACAACGCATTGTCTTATCACTTTGGCTAATCAACTCTATGAGGCAGCAGACAAACGAGGAACTTCCAGCACTTGGGTACTGACAGATTTTAGCAAAGCCTTCGATCTAGTGGATCATACAGTAGCAATGAAGCACCTGATCAACCTGGGAGTCAGGCCAGAAATTATCCCCTGGATTGTCAGTTTCCACTCACAACGCTCGCAGAGAACCAGATACCATGGTGCGCTTTCCCAGAAGAAGGAACTCACGTGCGGGCTCGCTCAAGGCACCAAGCTGGGCCCGATAGTGTTTATAGCTCACGTCAACAATCTAACAAACAGCATGAACTCACCGTCGAGGGCCTTTGTTGACGATTTGAACCTCGTCGAATCAAGGCGCACATCCGAACCATCTAAGCTGCAGAACGACCTGGATAACCTGTCAAGCTGGACCGAGGAAAACAAGATGAAACTTAACCCTCTAAGTGCAAGGCTGTGCACATCTGCTTTGCCCGCAACCCTCCACCACCACCCCCTCTTTCCATCAATGGACATGTGCTGGAGGTAGTGCCCATTGCAAAATGCTTGGGAGTCATATTTCAAGCAAACCTGGGTTGGGAAAGTCAAGTTACAGAAATGACCAAGAAGGGGAACCAACGGTTATACTTGCTGTGCAGACTTCGACAATTCAACTTACCAGTGGAGGATTTGCTGACCGTCTACAAGTGCTTTGTTCGCCCAGTTTTAGAGTATGCCGCCCCTGTGTGGCATGGAGGTCTGACAAACGGACAACGGAAGAAAATTGAGAACATACAGAGGCGTGCAACCAGGATTATACTGGGAAGTAGCTACCACAGTTACTCACTGTCATGTCAAGTATTAAACCTGGAGAAACTCAATGATAGACGGGATGCCCTTTGTTTGAAGTTCGCGAAGAGCCTGTACGCCTCAGACGAGTACCGACACTGGCTTCCCAAGCGTAGAGGAGACGTCAGCGGTAGGGTAACGCGACAAAACAATCAACTAGTAACATTGCCAGTACACACAGAGCGCTACAGAAACAGCCCAATTCCATATCTAACTACCTTGCTAAATAACAGTATGTAGACAGGTGCATAAGTTGATATGTGAATGAAAACCCCATCAACTTTTAATTCTTGTATTGTTATTGTATTGTTAAATGATCATGTATTGTATCGACGACCAAATACCAATGTAAAATGTTTAAGATTAGTAAGCAATACAAACGCTGAGATTATCCTATTGCTGTTAATCATATCAATAGAATTTAAAAATACTTTTAAACTTAAGGCCGTGAATTGTATGTATAGGATTTTACCCAGCTGTATATTAATCAATTACTATGTGAAAGGAGTGTGCAATTCAGCCTAAAGGCTGCGAAATGCTTCTGTGAAATAAACCATTATTATATTATAAACCATTATTATTATGTCACAGGGCTCGAAATACTGGGTGCATGTGCACCCAGGTGCACCCAAAATTGAAGCTGTGTACCCAGAACCGGGCAGCTAGGCTTATTCTTGGTTTAAAATACACCCATCATGTTGGTATTGATGAGCTATCTGCCTTGGGCTGGAAAACCTTAACATCCAGGAGAAACTTGCACCTGCTACAATCAATGTACAAGGCAGTTAACAATGAACTTCCTGAATACATCAATAGTTTTCAAAGGACTTCTGACTCTCACAGCTACCTCACCCGACACAGTCAGAACCTATCCCTGAAACTACCGCTTGTACGATTTCAATGTGGGAAGGGTAAGTTTTCCTATAGAGGTGTTACCGCATGGAACAGTCTTCCACCATCTGTAAAGACCTGCAAAAACCAAATGCAGGGCTTGGCTAGCCTGACCTCTGACCACTCAATGAAACTGACGACTTGATAGTATTTATTTTGTTATCATTATTATTGTTTTCATTAGTTTCGTACCATTGTTTTCATTCATTATTTGTAGTGATATCATCATCACTAGCAGCATCTATTGTTATGATTAGTATTATTGTTTACATCAGTTTCATTTTTATTGTTATTTGGTCATTTCATTTATTGTTGTCTATTTATGTTTGCCTATGTTTGTGATACATTTGTTTAATTTCATTTTATGTAACATGCAGGGCTCCACTGAAAAGCAGTGCAAGAGCACTGAGTTTGGACCACCCTGGATAAAGATTACAGAAATAAATAAATGAATTATTTTCTGTGGGTGCACAGGGTGCACCCAAATATTTTCTTAGGTTTATATATGTAAAGATATCAATGTATACTAGTATACATCATATTCTTGACATCTAAGTGTTAGAAAGATAATAAGAATGTCTGTCATGGTACTTGTTTAAGAATTTGATAGCTTGTAACTAAGTTCTAGTATTAGGTTATTACTTAGATTTAAGTGGTGCACCCGAAATTTGTTGGTGCACCCAATTTATTAAGCTGGGTGCACCTAATCCCAAAAATGAATTTCGAGCCCTGTGTCATGATAAGTTGATGATCATGGCCTAATAGTGATAGCCATTTTTTTGTGCCAAGAAGTCTTGGGCAATTCAAGCTCACTCTGGGAAAGTTGGAATTTCATTTTGGGACACTTCTGGAACAATAGGGAAAAAGTTAATTTCATGGATTGCTGTTTTTGCATTTGCAGGAGTACATATATTGTTGCCATGGCTACAAAAGGAAGCAGGCAAGGATTGGATGACGTCAGCAGAGGAGCAGCAGGGGGTTCTGCCAGCAGTGTTCTCACCTGGCGAGGAGAAAGATGTGAGGAGTCTGGGAAGGAGTCGAGTAGGATGGGCAAAGGTGGGAAAGTGTACAGGTGTGAGGAGTGCAGCAAGCAGTTCAGTAAGCTGAGCAATCTGAAGGAACATATTCGCACTCACACAGGGGAGAAACCCTACAGGTGTGAGGAGTGCAGCAAGCAGTTCAGTAAGCTGAGCAATCTGAAGGAACATATTCGCACTCACACAGGAGATAAACCCTACAGGTGTGAGGAGTGCAGCAGGCAGTTCAGCCTGGAAGGCAATCTGAAGAAACACATGCGGACTCACACAGGGGAGAAGCCCTACAGTTGTGAGGAGTGCAGCATGCAGTTCATTCAGCTGGGTAATCTGAAAAGACACATGAGGACTCACACCGGTGAGAAGCCCTACAATTGTGAGGAGTGCAGCAAACAGTTCAGTCAGCTGGGTGCTCTGAAAAGACACATACGGACTCACACAAAGGAGAAACCCTACAGATGTGAGGAGTGCAGCAAGCAGTTCAGTGAGCTGGGAAGTCTAAAGAAACACATTATGACTCACACAGGGGAGAAGCCCTTCAGGTGTGACGAGTGCAGCATGCAGTTCATTAGCTGGAGCAGTTTGAAGACACATATGCGGACTCACACAGGGGAGAAACCCTACCAGTGTGAGGAGTGCAGCAGGCAGTTCAGTCAGCTGATTGATCTGAAGAGACACATGCGGACTCACACAGGGGAGAAACCCTACAGATGTGAGGAGTGCAGCAGGCAGTTTAGTCAGAAAAGCAATCTGAAGACACACATGCGGACTCACAAGGGAGAACAATAACAACTATGGCAAGCAGTACAGTATGACATGCATTTGACAGCGCACAGTGTGAGAACTCGTGTTACTAGAACGAGTGCTGTAAGAAGTACAGGCTGTACAGCGCAACTAATTTGAATGATGTAAAATCATACATTCGTGAATAGTTTCATCAGGTTGGTACGTCACTGACTAAAGAGACTCTTTCTTCACAACCATTTCTTTATTATCAGTTACCAACTTATAGCAATGGTTGTGTAAGAAGAGTCAGTTATTCAATAAAATCATACAGTGAAAAATTCTGCAGATTTGATATGTTGTGATCAAGTTAGAAAAACATCTACGATAGAAATACAAGTGGCTATAATACCCCTTTTGTTGCAAGAAAAATCTACACTGTATTTTATACACTGCTGAAGGAAAGCAGTACATGTGTTTTTTGGTAATCTGTATTTACATTGTTCAGCTGGTATAACCACTCCGCTGTGCTATACGCCAGATAATGACGATGTTGAGGACTGATCCAGGGAAATGTGGTAGTTGTATTTTTCATAAGTTATGAAATTAAGAAAAATATGAAAGCATATTATTTTTAAAAAAGATTAGGGAAAAAAATTTAAATGTCAAAAATATTCTGTATGTTCCCTGATCTCGTAGTTGGTAGGTGCGAAGTTTTCTCATTTTTGAAGTTTTCTCTTATAGAATGTTCGTTGTTTTTAACAAAGTTTCTGTTGAAATGAAGTTGCTTTCCAGTTAACTAGAAGACATGATGATGTTGATATGTAGCTTTTTTTATATATTGTTGGTTAAGGTTAGTCATACCTCTGTGGACAAATGTTACTTTTTGACTATACTCAAAGACAACCTTTTTCATCATTAACCTTTTATCATTATGTAGCATTTTTTCGTTATGTTAGTTGAAGGTTTGTCATAGCTCTGTGATAAAATATTTTCTTTACATACAGAAAACAAATAAAAGTTGTTTTTTTTCTAACATAAATCTTTGGCATTTTGTAAATTGCAGCATTTTCCCTGTAGTGTTCGTTTGGTTGAACTACTAGCACCCTGACCGAAATATCCGTATGGAGAATACTATCTATGTACATGTGTGTAAAAACATTTGGGGCAGCATTAACTAGCATACAGCAACACCTTAGCTGCAGTGCAAAGTAGTATCAACCAGTACTTCCCTCCCTCCAGGACATCAAAAATTAACGTTTTGGACGCATTTGTTACCAGTGGCTGCGAAGTACTAGTACATGTATATTCGGTCATCAGTATTGCCCTGAGGGAGGTGACAGGCCGTCAAAGAAATGTCAGTTCAAACACCAGTAAATCAGAAACCACTTTAGTTCAGAGCTCTTTTTTGCAACATAAACTATAGAGATATGAATCATTACACATGCAAAATTTCATCTAGATCAGACAACTGGAAGTGGGTCAGAGTTATTGCTTATTGAACGCCCCTCGTAGCATTCTGTGTGCAGTCAGCTAGAGAACTGCCTGTCCATTCCCTGATGTCGTCTCCCCATCTCCTGCTGCGGGTAATAATCTAAGTGAGATCAATAACTGTTTAGAACCGTTCTGCATTTATTTGACGTTTTAACCATTTTCTACCGTGTTCCAACATGTTCCAAACATTTCTAACATCGAATGTGTTACTTGTTATTACTTTCTAACACGTTGGAATATAGATTCACCATTTGTGCACCATTTGTAACATTTTGTTAATGGGTCAGTGTGCTGGGAAGAAAGTAATTCGCTTATCTGTATCTATATAGCCGGTATAACCGCCGTTCGGCGTAACACACCAGCTTCGCAGGCACGCGGCGCGGCAGCAGCTGGTTATATTACACTGATCAACCCGTCACACCTAACTTTTGCACATCTATCTGCGAGCGTTCTTTAAAACTATCAAGAGAAGATGCCCCTACTGTGCTTGGTGATAACAAATTCCACTCCACGATAGTTCTGGGAAAGTACAAATTTTTGAACACATCGATCCTAGGTTGGTAACTCTGGTACTCGAAGGCATGACTGTTTCTTGTTCTTCTTTCTTCTTCTTATCGCTGCCAATTACATTCCTTTGTTCAACATATAGTTAAAACTTATTACACATATATTCTAGAAATCCTTTCAGTGACTTGGAATAGACTTTAAGGGTCTTCCTTAATTCATTAGAAAGGCTCGTAGAAAGGATAGTCTGGCATGAAGTTAACCAAGTCGAAGTGGCTTCCGCGGAACGGGATGTTGAAACCGTCGATGGTCGCCATCTCCTCTGACGTCAGCGAGAAGTCGAAGACCCGGATGTTCTGCTGGATCCTGGCCGGTGTGACGCTTTTCGGGATGACGATCGTGCCGCGCTGGACTCCCCAGCGGAGGAGAACCTGCAAGAAAATAAAGAAAATCATTTGTTATGTGTCAGGAAATATCTAGGTACCAATGGTACTGTAAATGCATTTAAGTTCGCTGGGATTTAATTTCGCGGTAGCGGGAAAAAGGACTTTTCGCGGTGGTTTTAAGTTCGTGACAGCACCATGCACTGTAGTGTCTTACTGCCATGGAAAAATGTTCGTGATGGTTTTAAGTTCGCGGTGAAGTAGCCACCGCGAAAACCGCGAACAGATAACCACCACGAACTTACAGCATTTTATAGAATGACAAGATTATCCATGAAGCTATCATTACATTTACCTGAGCCACTGACTGCCATATTTGTCAGCGATAGACTTGAGTTTGGGGTCCTCCATGGCAGAGGGGTCTCAAGGCTTAACACTAGTGCGGCCAGGGAGCCCAGAGGAGTGAAAGATGTTGGTCAGTTAGTGAAATGAATTCACTCTACTTAAAATCGTACCTTTTGAAATGTTATAATAGTATAGTATTATTGTCCTGCTCACCTGAGCCACGGACTTTCCATATTTGTCAGCGATGGGCTTGAGTTTGGGGTCCTCCATGATGGAGGGGTCTCCTGGCTTGGCCCAGGGCCGGTCAGGGGAGCCCAATGGACTGTAGGCTGTGAACACCAGACCCTTCTGTTTGGCGAACTGTAGCAGCTGCTTCTGGTTCAGGTAAGGGTGGCACTCCACCTGGAGTTGTCACACACAAAGTAAAGGAACATCACCTCAAAGCCTCAAATTGTATCTTAGATAAATATGATCAAACCCTTCTCTTTGGCAAACTGTAGCAGCTCTTCCTGGTTCAGGTACCTAGAGTTGTCACACAAAGTAACAAAAGTTAACCACAGTAACCCAGGGCCTGTCAGGGGAGCCCAGTGGACTGTAGGCTGTGAACACAAGACCCTTCTGTTTGGCGAACCGAGCAGCTGCTGCTGGTTCGGGTAAGGGTGGCACTCCACCTAGAGTTGTCACACAAAGTAACGGAGCATCACCTGATCAAACTGTAACTTTGAGATATTTAATAAGACAGTACCGTAACAATATGCTTCATGCCAGCAGATCCTCTGGTTGGCAAGACATCATCTACGGGTAGAAAACAATCAAAAGTCACCATAAATGGCCATCACCGAAGGATCTGGTTCTAGATTAAGTGCAATAAAATTGTTAACTTTAATCTTTGCAAGCAGCCAAGCGAACAGTAGTAAGGCTTCGGTATTCTATTCTGCTACTTAGCCGAACTTTGACTCATAACATGAGGCATGAATTTTCGTTGGCTAGCAAAATTGTAAGTTTTTAATGTTATTATCCGCAGCTTATTTTTTTTTTCTACAAAAAATGTACATGTCTACAAGACTCTTCACTTGAACCACATTTCTAACCACCGTAACCGCATTACCTATACCTGTCAATTTTGCTCAGCCCCAGTTAACACAACTGTAGGACAGAAATTTTAATATTGGCAGCCTGGATATGTTAACTATTCTGTACCTAACCTCAGTACCTGTACTTGTAACGTTTTATTTGTACCTGTACCTGTAATATTTCAGGTACCCAGACCTAGTAAACACACCTGTAGGACAGCAGGTTTGACCTTAGCGACGTCGATGACAGCCTGGATCTGTTTACTGTTGTACACTTAACGCTCACAGTACCTGTACGTGCAGTTGTACCTGTACCTGTACCTGTTCCTATAATATTTCAGGTACACACCTGTAGGACAGCAGGTTTGACCTTAGCGACGTCGATGACAGCCTGGATCTGTTTACTGTTGAAGTTGGACAGGCCGATGTTCTTCAGCAGCCCGGAATCAACACAAGCTTCCAGCGCCTAAAGAGGTGCAAACACAAGAGGCGTTCCTTCATTCGTTGCTTCACATCCCTGCAGTGCCTAGTTCCACGAAGGGTAGCTAGTTTCCTCGCTGTTTCTGTATTAGGGTATATTTACCTTCGCCAAGAAGGTTATATTTTGGGTAGCGTTTGTATCTATCTATCTATATATGTTTGTAGAAGACCAGCATAACTCGAGAACGCCTGGATGGATTGTATTGATATTCGGCATGTTGGTAGGTCTTGATGAGACCTGAAAACGATTAGATTTTGGGCCCCCTAGCGACATGTTACGGTACTGCAGCGGAACATCCGGGTTTGATATTTCGAGTTCTGGACATGCTGCGGCTTTGATTTTTGAGTGGTAGACAGCTCTTGATACCGAGAGTAGGTGGTATAGGTTTGGGGCCCCTAGCGGCTTGTTTTGGAACTGCAGGACATGTTAAGTGTCAGACTTTGAAAGGGAATAACTCAAGAAGGGGTTGACGGATCGTCATGATTTTTGGTCTGTAGATAGCTTAAGTGATGCCTCATATAATCATATATTAATTATGCAAATTGGAATCTAATTTGCATAATTAACGAGGAAATCGTCTAAACACGCTCAGTTCAATTATAGGACCATTGCAACATGTGACATTTGTAATTGAGAAAGAGAACTATATTGATAGATATATATTATGCAAAATAAAGACCTAATTTGCATAATTAATGAGAAAATGCTATAATGTCATTTTGGTAAATGCCGGCAACTTCTTACTTGTAGCATTTGAAAGTTATGTACAGGTGAACATCGTTGAACATTGATTATGCAAATGAGGTCCTAATTTGCATAAATTATCAGAAAATGCGATAAAAGCCTTCTTTCTTAACATATATTGACACGTCTGTTGTTTGGTGGAGGAGATGATCAAGTTATATAATTTATGCAAATGAGAACCCTATTTGCATAATCAATGACAAACACAATTAATACAGCAGTTGTAAAAGATAGAATCATTTGGCGAAGGTATGGGGTCGCGGAACTCCAGTTTACAGTATATTTTGCTAGCCCTTGTCCCCTGCTGTAGGCACCTTCTCCAACAAGGGGCCCCTGTTTTACGTCCCTACCGAAGGACGGGTGCTGTCTCAACCGAAATACCTTAGGACGCTTAGGAATGGGGTTACAAACTAATTAATCGAATTAGTTTAATCAGTAAAAGTTTAATTAGTAAAACTAATTAAGCTAAATCCCTACCAGTTGAGCTGCAGAGGCCTACCTGCGAAGGACTGTACCCAGACTAATTTTCTCTCACAGTCGTCATTTTTCTGCAAAATTACAAATTACAAGAAGTATTTTAAGCCCTATTTCGATCTCACTGACCCCATACACACCTTCCACGTGTCTGTAAAAGGAATCTCTTCTCCTGTGAATTTCCCATCAGCGTCTTTGGGTAACATTTCGGCTCCTCTCTTGAACGCCATCGGCCAATGGATGAGGTACAGGTCCAGGTAGTCTAGCCCCAGGCTCCTCAGGCTCCTTTTCACAGCCCCCTCCACATCATCGGGGTGGTGGAACGTGCTCCACAGTTTACTGAAACATGAGAAACATGTCGGTTTAGACTGGTAACCATACCGTGAGGTACAGATCCAGATAGTCTAGTCCCAGGCTCGTCAGGGTCTTTTTCACAGCCGCCTCCACATCATCAGGGTGAAAAACACATGTGTCTTTGCAAACTGTGCCGGAGGTTGAGAAGATTTGAGTGTCCGGAGTGCGTTCGATCGAATGATTCTAAGGAAGCCCGTGTGATAACAGTACAATGCCATGAGATAACACGGTTATCACCCTGTCCGGAAGACCCGTGCCGAACGTTGGCACGGCTCAGGTATGACATAATAAGTACATGCCCACCTGGTGATGAACATGTCTTCCCTCTTGACGACCCCCTCATCGAACTTGGCCTTCAGCCCGGCACCTACTTCGTTCTCATTACCGTACACATGTACACGGTCAGTGTGCCCGTAGTCTAGTTCTACTGGAACAGAATCTCCATGGTTACTCACCTGGTGATGAACATGTCCTCTCTCTTGACGACCCCCTCATCGAACTTGGCCTTCAGCCCGGCACCTACTTCGTTCTCATTACCGTACACATGTACACGGTCAGTGTGCCCGTAGTCTAGTTCTACTGGAACAGAATCTCCATGGTTACTCACCTGGTGATGAACATGTCCTCTCTCTTGACGACCCCCTCATCGAACTTGGCCTTCAGCCCGGCACCTACTTCGTTCTCGTTACCGTACACGTGTGCGCAGTCGATGTGCCTGTAGCCGGCATCGATGGCAGCTTTCACTGCTTCGGTCACCTGCACAAGATTAGCAATCAGAAATATGCAGATTGAAACTGATGAAAAAAAGGAGTTGAAGAGTGTGGTGATGACACTGGTTTTGTCCAAAGTCACTTGAGTATTATCTTAAGAGACATGTAAAAGATAAATTTAGTAGTCGAGCAAATCTAGAGCATTGGACATATATATATTAGATTGTTTCGTAAATTATTTGTAGAGATATCATGATGCATACTATAGATTTAGCTGCAATATAGATTTATGTGCAAAACTGTTACGTCTCTGGTCTCTGGTTTGAGTCAGTTTAACTGCGATAGTGACAATACAATGAAGGCTGAGGGAGTTATGCACCTCGAGAAGGCCCTCTTTTGCTACAAAGTACAAATGTCCGTCGAGACCGGCATTACTTAGCCTGGGTACCATCCTATTTCTAAGGAGCCCCGGTAGAAATAGGATGGTACCCAGGCTAGGCATTACTGACCTGTTCGTTCCAAAGTAGTTTGAAAAGTCAAACCCTTACCTGTCCTTTTGTTCTTGATGTCCCGAGTCCGAGCACCGGCATCTTCACACCTGAAGGAAGCTGGACAGAAGGCACTGCCATCTTTCTTAAGAATGTCTTGAGAAGTCGAAGTAGTTTGGAAAAAAGCCAAGGTTGTTTTGTTCCTCCGTCGCTTTTTGCACCACGCCAGCTACTGTGGGGTTCAAAGTCCAGTTTACCGACTATTTGAACTTTTGAACCTTGAACGGGGACATCTAGCGATGCCGACACGAAGAACAATGCGCTCATCTCTACTCGACCATGTTCTCCATAAGTGACAAAAGTTCTGCTTTGATGTTGCTGAGTCCTGCATCCACTTTCAAGTTAATGGATATTTAGTGTAATAAATGACTAAGACTAGTAAAGGAAAAAAAAGGAAAATGTTCATGGTCTATACGTCTTCCGTATCATCCATTTCGGAGGGTCTGGACTCTGGAATAGTGGTCACCATTCTCCGCTGGTCGGCTTAGGGTAGCCTGATTAATATAGCAGCCCGCCAAACATCCGCCGGCCCTCCGCGGGGAGGGGCCAGTTACAGCCCTGGACAGCGGAGTTTGTGTTACACAGACTAGGCTTACTGGCTTAGGGGTGTTTTTATTTTACCCAGTCTATTCTGCTAAGCATCGGTCAGTTTCTGTCAGCCTGTCCTCTTAGCGGACCTTTTGAGTTTCCGCCGCCAGAGGGAGCGATGTAACCTGACCCAACCCCGTAAACATTCCTAGGCCTGCGCTAATGAGCTGTGCGGGCGGGCTGCGCTCCCAGCACCGTAGACGTAGCGGTGAGCTCTCGATGGTATGGTTACCAAGCTAGGTACATAGTGTTGTCGTTGTAGTTTTGCCTTATCTAATCTTGAAAGACAACATATATAGCGGTCGCTTTTCAAGGAGGTCAAGGGGTCAGTCATTCGCAACAGAATACAGAACAAATAGAGGGAAATCATGGCTTTACACTATTAAACTGCTGCAGTCAATGATTGATAAACAATGAGTCAGAGGATCGGCGGGAGATTCAAAGAAAATGTATGATCGTACAAAGTGAATATTAAACTGGTGAACCTACCAACTACTGAGCATCTAATAAGAGCTCAAAACAGAACAAGACAGAGTCGTGCCTTCAAGTACCAGGGTTATCAACTGGGGATTGAGTTTTAGCCTGGTATCTAAACCTATTACAGTAAGGTCCCATCTACACACAGTTTTTCCCGATATCTGTGGAGATGTCGGGAGGGATCTAGAACGTAGGGGGCCGGACACCCATGGCGCTTGCAGTCATAAACATATAGCGCGATTTTCCAAATGACGTTATATGCTAATGAGCCTTCCCGAAGTCGGGAAGCATCTACACGCGCGCGAAGCTGTCGGGGACCCCTGCTAAGCTATCGGTAAGGTATCGTACGAATGGTCCGGACCTTTCGGGAGAAATTAAATTTTCCCGATATCTTGACGGCGATATTGCAGTTCCATCAAGACATCTTTCTACAATAATGTCTACCAGACTATTCACTTGAATAACATCTCTAACCACCGTGCCAGTACCTATTCGCATTACCTATTACATGGCAATTTTGCCCAGCCCTAGTTAACACAACTGTAGGATAGAAGTTTTAATCTTGGCAGCCTGAATATGTTTACTATTCTGTACCTAACCTCAGTACCTGTACTTGTAACGTTTTATTTGTACCTGTAATATTTCAGGCACCCAGCCCTAGTTAACACACCTGTAGGACAGCAGGTTTGACCTTGGCGACATCGATGACAGCCTGGATCTGTTTACTGTTCTATACTTAACACTGTACCTGTTCCTGTACCTGTACCTGTACCTGTACCCGTACCCGTACCTATGATATTTCAGGTACACACCTGTAGGACAGCAGGTTTGACCTTAGCGACGTCGATGACAGCCTGGATCTGTTTACTGTTGTACACTTAACGCTCACAGTACCTGTACGTGCAGTTGTACCTGTACCTGTACCTGTTCCTATAATATTTCAGGTACACACCTGTAGGACAGCAGGTTTGACCTTAGCGACGTCGATGACAGCCTGGATCTGTTTACTGTTGAAGTTGGACAGGCCGATGTTCCTCAGCAGCCCGGACTCAACACAAGCTTCCAGCGCCTGGAGTGGTGCAAAAACACAGGAGGTGTTTCTTCATTCGTTAGTTAATATCCATGTAGTGCCTAGTTACACAAAGGGCAGATACTAGATAGTTTTCTCACTCCAAAAAGTAGTTACTTAAGCAACTGGATATCAACCGTTTCCAAAACCATTTCCATATACAGTAGAAGCCGCTTAATTGCACGGCCTTTTTTGCCAGTGAATTTGGTGCAATTATCCGGCTGGTGCAATAATGCGAAGTTATTTAGCTGGACCGCACCGGTTTGGGATTCTGGGATTCCGTGCAGTTTACAGAAGTGTGCGTTAATCCGATGTGCGATTAACTGGCATCCAACCGGTTTATCCATATCCATATAAACGGTCGAGAGTTTCCAAAACCATATCCAGTTGCTTGAGTAACTACTTCTTGGCGTTACAGTGGATGCCAGTTAATCGCACATCGGATTAACGCACACTTCTGTAAACTGCACGGAATCCCAGAATCCCAAACCGGTGCGGTCCAGCTAAATAACTTCGCATTATTGCACCAGCCGGATAATTGCACCAAATTCACTGGCAGAAAGGCCGTGCAATTAAGCGGCTTCTACTGTACCTGGATGTCTAACCTACATCGACGTAGTTTATTTTACAGGAATGAGTTGCTAGCCCTTTCCCTTGCTTTAGACACCTTCTCCAACAAGGGGCCCCTGTTTTACGTCCCTACCGAAGGACGGGTGCTGTCTCAACCGAAATACCTATGGACGCTTAGGAATGGGGTTACAAACTAATTAATCGAATTAGTTTAATCAGTAAAAGTTTAATTAGTAAAACTAATTAAGCTAAATCCCTACCAGTTGAGCTGCAGAGACCTACCTGCGAAGGATTGCACCCAGACTAATTTTCTCTCACAGTCGTCATTTTTCTGCAAAATTACAAATTACAAGAAGTATTTTAAGCCCTATTTCGATCTCACAGACCCCATACACACCTTCCACGTGTCTGTAAAAGGAATCTCTTCCCCTATGAATTTCCCATCAGCGTCTTTGGGTAACATTTCCGCTCCTCTCTTGAACGCCATCGGCCAATGGATGAGGTACAGGTCCAGGTAGTCTAGCCCCAGGCTCCTCAGGCTCCTTTTCACAGCCCCCTCCACATCATCAGGGTGGTGGAACGTGCTCCACAGTTTACTGAAACATGAGAAACATGTCGGGTTAGACTGGTATTACCGTAACCATACCGTGAGGTACAGATCCAGATAGTCTCCAGATAGTCTAGGCTCGTCAGGGTCTTTTTCACAGCCGCCTCCACATCATCAGGGTGAAAAACACATGTGTCTTTGCAAACTGTGCCGGAGGTTGAGAAGATTTAAGTGTCCGGAGTGCGTTCGATCGAATGATTCTATGGAAGCCCGTGTGATAACAGTACAATGCCATGAGATAACACAGGTTATCACCCTGTCCGGAACACCCGTGCCGAACATTGGCACGGCTCAGGTATGACATAATAAGTACATGCCCACCTGGTGATGAACATGTCTTCCCTCTTGACGACCCCCTCGTCGAACTTGGCCTTCAGCCCGGCACCTACTTCGTTCTCGTTCCCGTACACGTGTGCGCAGTCGATGTGCCTGTAGCCGGCGTCGATGGCAGCTTTCACTGCTTCGGTTACCTGCACAAATTTAGCAATCAGAAATATGCAGATTGAAACTGGATTAAAATAATGGAAGAGTATGGTGAAGACACTGGTTTTGCCCAAAGTCACTTGTGTATGTAAAAGATAAATTTAGTAGTCGTAGCAAATCTAGAGCATTAGACATATGTATTAAACTGTTTCGTAAATTAATTTTAGTGATATAATGATGCATACTATAGATTTAGCTGCAATATAGATTTATGTGCAAAACTGTTACGTCTCTGGTCTCTGGTTTGAGTCAGTTTAACTGCGATAGTGACAATACAATGAAGGCTGCGGGAGTTATGCACCTTGAGAAGGTCCTTTTTTCTACAAATGTCCGTCGAGACCGGCATTACTGACCAATTAGTTCCAAAGTAGTTTGAAAAGTCAAACTCTTACCTGTCCTTTTGTTCTTGATGTCCCGAGTCCGAGCACCGGCATCTTCACACCTGACGGAAGCTGGACAGACGGCACTGCCATCTTTCTTAAGAATGTCTTGAGAAGTCGAAGTAGTTTGGAAAAAAGCCAAGGTTGTTTTGTTCCTCCGTCGCTTTTTGCACCACGCCAGCTACTGTGGGGTTCAAAGTCCAGTTTAACGACTATTTGAACTTTGAACGGTGACATCACATCTAGCAATGCCAACACAAAGAACAATGGGCTCATCTCCACTCGACCATGTTCTCCATAAGTGAGAAAAGTTCTGCTTTGATGATGTTGCTGAGTCCTGCATCCCCTTTCAAGTTAATGGATATTTAGTGTAATAAATGACTAAGACTAGTAAAGGAAAAAAAAAAGGAAAATGTTCATGGTCTATACGTCTTCCGTATCATCCATTTCGGAGGGTCTGGAATAGTGGTCACCATTCTCCGCTGGTCGGCTTAGGGTAGCCTGATTGATATAGCAGCCCGCCAAACATCCGCCGGCCCTCCGCGGGGAGGGGCCAGTTACAGCCCTGGACAGCGGAGTTTGTGTTACACAGACTAGGCTTAGGTGTGTTTTTATTTTACCCAGTCTATTCTGCTAAGCATCGGTCAGTTTCTGTCAGCCTGTCCTCTTAGCGGACCTTTTGAGTTTCCGCCGCCAGAGGAAGCGATGTAACCTGACCCAACCCCGTAAACATTCCCCGGCCTGCGCTAATGAGCTGTGCGGGCGGGCTGCGCTCCCAGCACCGTAGACGTAGCGGTGAGCTCTCGATGGTACGGTTACCAAGCTAGGTACATAGTGTTGTCGTTGTAGTTTTGCCTTATCTAATCTTGAAAGACAACATATATAGCGGTCGCTTTTCAAGGAGGTCAAGGGGTCAGTCATTCGCAACAGAATACAGAACAAATAGAGGGAAATCATGGCTTTACACTATTTAACTGCTGCAGTCAATGATTGATAAACAATGAGTCAGAGGACCGGCGGGAGATTCAAAGAAAATGTATGATCGTACAAAGTGAATAATAAACTGGTGAACCTACCAACTGCTGAGCATCCAATAAGAGCTCAAAACAGAACAAGACAGAGTCGTGCCTTCAAGTACCAGGGTTATCAACTGGGGATTGAGGTTTAGCCTGGTATCTAAACCTATTACAGTTTATTGTTTATTGTTGTTTATTGTTAAAATGACACCCATTAGTGAATACACATGTACATGTGCATCCACTATTCTTCCTGGGGTCATACATTAAAACATATACATTACATTGGTACACATACACATAACATTACATAGTATATACATATTTACATCAATTTCAAAGTGCTACCAGTTCAGAATGTTTGAGTCCTTATTAGCCTGTCTTTGATGAGTAGTAAGTTCCAATCTACACACAGTTTTTACCGATATCTGTGGAGATGTCGGGAGGGATCTAGAACGTAGGGGGCCGGACACCCATGGCGCTTGCAGTCATAAACATATAGCGCGATTTTCCAAATGACGTTATATGCTAATGAGCCTTCCCGAAGTCGGGAAGCATCTACACGCGCGCGAAAATGTCGGGGACCCCTGCTAAGCTATCGGTAAGGTATCGTGCGAATGGTCCGGACCTTTCGGGAGAAATTAAATTTTCCCGATATCTTGACGGCGATATTGCAGTTCCATCAAGACGCTGAAAAAAAGCTGTCGGCGAGAGGTTGTAGGCTCGCCGATATCGGGAAAAACTGTGTTTAGATCGTGCCGTTTCCTCCGCAAACAGCGGGCAAGCTATTGTCACATTGCAAAAGCGACCGTAGCGGCTGTGTGAAGTAGAGCCAGTCAGTATTGCCATCAGAAAGGTGACAGATGGTCGAGGATACCTCGGCAATGTATGAGCTCTTTGCCTTTGGTTCAAACGACTTTTAGTTTAGTTTAGTTTATCGAAATACTCTTAACCCCCCCCCCCCAAGTGGGCTAATCTTCCAGGGTAATCGTACATACATACATACATACATACATACACAAACAAACACGGTTACACAGATAAAAACCACTTCAAGATCAGTAATACTTACAAATTACACATCAAAAGTCTAAAATCATTCGTCTTTCATTATCTTGACTCGACTCATTAACTGTCTGAAATTAGTATTTAGAGGTTTAGGGCAGCCGCCAGGCAAGCCCTGGCCCATTGAAATGTACAAAAAGGCACAGAAAGACTATGCCAATAACTCACCTTTCTGACGTTACGGCATACAAACTTACCCTCGTATGAAAGCCCATCACTTCAGCTGTGATAAAATCCCACAGTCATTAGAAATCTTACGGCAAAATTTCGAGAAAAATACACCAAAACCCTCCCACCCCATCAAACGCATAACCACCAAGGGAAGACGCCCTTGAACAACCAGGAAATAGTCCCAACTTTATATCCCCTGATAACCACAAAAACTCAGCTTTTTGGCCATAATCAGTAAGTAGAAACCCTCCCCAGTCACATTGACCTAAAAACAGCCAGAATTTCTACCCATTTTTCCAATAAAAAAAATCTTCAAGTTTTAGACCCGGAATTACATCCCCTTAACATCAGTCAGCAGGTCATCCCAGAGCTTCGTCACTCTGTATACGAGCGTTTCCTTTCAGTTGTTACTTTTTGGTTTTGGCAGCCTTAAATCATACATTGACTGTCTTGTTGAGTATGTATGGCATTCATAAACTAGTGCAAAGTCTTTACTGATGTGGTCCAGTTTCCATCATGTCTTCTGCTCGTTCCACTTTTTGCGGCTGATCAGTTGTAATAAGACCCGTTACCAGGGCTACCAGGAGGGCAGAAGCACCAGGCGTCGAAAGTTGACCTCCCTCCACAGGTGTGGATCTTTTTCTGATAGCTGCAGCCAAACGTTTCACAGCTGAGTGCGCACCTGTCGGATAAACAGAGATCATGGTTAACATATTTGTGCCATACGCCACATCTATTGCAAGCAATGAGACCATGCACAAAGGGCCATGCAGGTTTTAAAAACATATTTTAAGCTCACTGTGGATATGGTCCGAGAAAAATGATGCATGTAGTATCATCGGCGTCCTCTAAAATCACGCAAAAAAGGCCGCACACAAACCGGTAGCAAGGTGGTCTTAATTATGATTAGGGTTACTGGTCACGTAAAATCCAAAGGTTATTAATCTGTATCCTAGCAGGTCCCTATGTTGTGGTCCTGGGAAAGGTACATGTATATACCTACTTCCTGTCACAAGTCAGGTGAAAATGACACGTGGAAAATGAATACCAAGCTTCGGTTAAGCCCCCTTCACACGAGAGCACGAAGGAGCCGGAATGCCGTCCGAATGAATTTTTTTTCTATTCGTGGCAATTCCTCGCAATTCGTACTGTATTCTAAACATTCTTACTGCATTCGAGATATTCGTCCCCGTTCTTTTGGCTGGATCGAAAGTTTTTGACATGTTAAAAACTGTCGAGGTGCATTCGAAGTGGAGAAATATCGAATGGCATTCGTAGTGTATTCTTGGTGTATATTCTAACTATTCTGACTGCAGTCTGACGGCATTCTAACATTATTCAAAACATTCTTATCTCATTCGATGGAGAACCGAAACGGCAAGCCACCTCGAATCCTGCCAGAATGTGGCCGAAAGAATATTTCGAATGCCGTAAGAATGTCTAGAATGCACTACGAATTCACAGGAATAGAAAAAAAATTCATTCTGACGGCATTCCGGCTCATTCCTTCTCGTGTGAAGGGGATTTAAGGTCCATTTGGAATTCCCACCCGAATGGCCCCGAATGTGACACGAAGTTTGCAAATACTTCATTCCGGCTGGTTCGGCTTGATTCCTGCTAATTCGATAACCGTGTGAAGGCCCTATTAGGGACGCTTTCTCACAAGGGACGTATACAGACGGGAGGCCTGCAGAGTTTGAGGAGATCCACAACTCGAACACGTTAAAGAACCCACCACACGTGAGGAAAATAGTAGTGGAACAAACCTTACAGTTTGGCCTTGCGCAGTTTGTGTACTTACTGGTACAAAACCGGTGTGTTACACCATAACCAGTTTCCTAGTTGTGTCAAACAAACAAGCAACTAACTACTAACTATGTAACCTGGGCGTTCGCATAGGAAAAGCAGCGATCCTGTTGGACAGCCATCCACAAGAGCAGTGCTCAAACCCGCGCTGCCAGACCAGGTGTAGCTGGAAGTAGGACGCCAGGACGCCGCCTTTCCTGTCACATGCCTCTCGGGCGTCATCATAGCCATATTCGTACACGCCTTCTGGTGCCACCTCGTAGAAGATGCGCCCTGCAAGAGGAGAAAGGTGAAAAATTAGTCCCATAGCCTTTTTGAGGAGGTAGGGGCCGGCAGTGGGTTGTTATTCATTATGTCTAGGGCACAGTATTGGAAGGCGGAGCCTAAAGGTGGTATCTCACTGCACTTGCGTCAAGCTTGCGTCACTGCGGGGTCGTTCACCGCGTCACTGTTTTGTTATTTTCTCCGATTTTTTTATGATTTAGATATTCCGTAATACGTAAAAGACGACAAAATACACAAAAAGTAAGAAAATTCGTTCTTTATCTCTTAAATTCGTTTAGTATTTTTCGAACCCCGCAGTGACGCAAGCGTGCCGCAAGTGCAGTGAGATACCACCTTAATCCTCCCCAAGCGAAGTCAGGTACCATTTTTAAACCTGGGTGGAGTGAGGAAAGTCGTGTAAAGTGCCCTTCCCAATGACACACGATCGGTAGCATGATAAGGTTTGAACCCAGGACCTCTGGGTTATGGGCAAACACCCAGCAATTACGCCATACGACCCCGCAAAAAGAAACTGGTGGTTATGCGATAGACCCTTGAACACTGCCACTTTTGATTATTTGAGCTTCTAGCTACATGTAGCTCTTAAAAAGAAACAATTCTGCGGATCGTCAACTGCCTCGTGTCGTTTTGTCATTTCAAGGCTACCACTGCAATTACCCTGCAACATTTCGGGAACAGAAATATAGCAAAATATAGCATTGTGACAAGAAAGAAACACAAGAAGGTGGATAGTTTGTGCTTGAAAAAATATTACCAAATGGACACAGATCACTGACCTACGTTATCGGAATATACACGTTTGTTTTGCAATTGTCATTTTACAATAGAAAGGCTCAAGTTACGAACCTTGATTGGACGGTGCCTTACAGAACCCCCGGTTCGGCATTTGAGATGACAGTTGTTCTTTCTGCAGCTGAGAGCCGATGCTTCGCTCCCTTTCCAGTTGTTCCCTAAGGACCAAGAACTCGTCTTGTAGACCACTGGCCAGGGCTGAGTTGTTCTCAAGACTTGCCTCAAGACGTGATACTTCATCCTTAAGATCTCTGACGGCTGCTGAGTGATAGTCGAGGCGCCCTCCTAGGTTTGAGACTTGACCCTTCAGATGACTGGCCAGGACTGAGTGATTCCTGAGGTGTTCAGGGATCGATACTAGGTCTCCCACTTGGCTGGTCATCGCGGAGTGATTTTTTAGGCGTTGTTCCATGTTCCAGATTCGTTCCTGTGATCATCGTCGATCGGTTCCGGAGGTGGCCCTAAATAATTTTTAAATATTTGACAAGTTTTCAATTTTTAACTTTAAAATAATTCAGCTTCTGAATAAAAAAAAATCTAGCTACCATGAGTTATAATATTAGAATTGGATTTGTCTACTTTGAATTGGTTTGTTTATATTGTTTCATATATTTGATTCACAATTTATGATTTATTGTGTATCGTGTTAAGTGCCTTTTATTGAGAATATGTATGCTAATTATAAGGCAAGTCTGATTTTCTTGTATAACCTCTAATTTACTTTTCTATGAAGTATTTATGTATCCAATATTGGACTTCCTTGGAAATCAGTCGCACGACTGAATGGACAACCCAACTGTCCTCTAAGGTAAAATAAATTGATAAAAATATTCACCCATACATCTGCCGATTTGTCACATTAAACTGTTACTCTGGTTTGAAATTTACTGCCAGGCCACTCCTTCATGCATTGCTCAGAGGTCCCCCATCATTTTAAACACAGGAATTCTGTATCTGTATCTATATAGCCGGTATAACCGTCCTTCGGCGCAGCACACCAGTTTCGCAGGCACGCGGCGCGGCAGCAGCTGGTTATATTACAGTGAACGACCCGTTACACCTAACTTTTGCACATCTATCTCCAAGCGTTCTTTAAAACTATCCAGAGAAGATGCCCCTACTGTGCTTGGTGATAACATATTCCACTCTACGATAGTTCTGGGAAAATACGATTTTTGTACACATCAATCCTAGGTTGGTAACTCTGGTACTTGAAGGCATGACTATTTCTAGTTCTTTTTTTTTCTTATCAATCGTATTATTTTTAACAATTTGCAAAAGACAAATAAAAAGGCCTTCGCCTCTGGGGCGCCGCCAAAAAATAACGTACCGTCTCAAATCCTGGACGAGGAGAGTTGATATGCACCAGGAGGAGTGTGAGTGTTGCTATGACGACGGTCGTCTTGACAACGCCGAACAGACGAGAGCATGGCACTTTCTTCGCCAACCAGTGGTAAGCGTGGTTGGCGCGCCTACGCAAGCCACTATCTTCCACTGTTAAGTCTGCAACATGGAGTGGTGGTTGTACAATGCAGTAAGTCTTGATAAGGATAACAGAGACCCAAATGGACTTGAAAGCTCACAATCTATCCCCTTTTAGATCATTTTTCTCCCGAACAAACTTGTCTTTCCCAATCCTATCCACCTTGACAAACATAGGGTGACAATTAATTCACCATATAAACAAGCATTTTATTTTTGTGGTTACGTGTATAACTAATGTTGTACAGAATTTCAACCTAAAATCAAAATACTGTGAAAATCTCACTTTTCTTCCACTAGTGAAATGAAACCATCGTGAAAGTAGAGGAATGTGCAGTATGATGAACAAACGATATAACAATGTTTACTACAAAACAGCAATATTACCATTTTGTACTAGTCTCAGGAAAGGCCATGTAATTATCACCGCTGAAGTCTACGAACGATCCACGTTCGCCGTGTTTTCAAATAAAAATATCATCGTGAAGCGGTTAAACGACCCAGACTAATCTCATGCCCTGTCACACCTGCTGGATATAGTGACGTAAGTGTTGTTAAAAAAAAGATGTCTTGACATTAAACGAAGAAGTGAATGACAACAAACTTACCAATGAAAGATTCATTTTTCTGTCACTCACTGTTTTTTGAAGAGATACTTGCATGTCAACTCTAACATTTACCTTTATTGTGTGATAACAGAGTTACAGACATGATTGTTTTTTTTTGGGGGGGGGGGGGGGGTACGTGACATCGTTAGCAAGGTATTGATCGGCAACGATAGTAGTTTACAGTTTTTGGTGCTATTTTTTGTACTATTTTGAATTTTCGTACAATCTGAACATCTGAACTATTCATGTGGTATACGATTCCTTATCGTTTCACTTTTAACTCCTTAGAATTGGCTTTTTGCTATTCCTTAAACAATACTGACCCGAAGATGTAGCGGCGCCATAAATGGTGTTGTCTTGAAGTTGTCCAATGACCCCTTGTACAACGGCTTGTAGATCCCCTCTGGTTACTTTCTGTCCTTCAGTTCTGCCCTGCGCCTGTCGTGCGTTTGACCCACTGGCGCTCGGGTCGTTTCGGTCAGCCCCTGGGTCTGGAACGGGAGGGTCCCCGGCCAACTGATCCATCGCAGCAGAAAAGCTCGTCGAGCGATGAGCAAAAGTAGCCCCCTCGGCAGGCTCTACGTGTCGGGCCACTTGGAAATGGAAGGCATGTTTCCTCTCTGGAAATCGAATGAGAATCGACGCCAATCCGTTTCGTAGCCGTTATTCGTCGCCTTTTGACATACATGTGTCTATTAGCACTCTCCGTCACTTTAAGTGTATTTGGCAAATTGTGTCCAATTGGTAGTGTTTCTCGACATAGTCAATCAAGGGTTAGGGTTTGGGCTTTTGACTCGGTTCGAACATGAAGTGATGCACTTTCTTTCTTTAATATATTTGCCACAATCGCGATACGGTCGTTTATAAAACGTTTTATATACAATTTTTCTGATTGTGTGACTAACGCAAACGACTGTAAAATACACGTAATTGTGTTGTTGCTGCGCGCAGGTAATCTAGAAAAGAAAAGCTCACTATAAGCCCCCAAAAAGCCAAACGTGCTGAGCCTGATTACGAGGCTAGAACGAAAGTCGTCACGTTTTGTGGCTCCGTTGTCACAACATCGTAAGCGTGATAGTCTGAAAGGTTCCTACTCTGGAAATTACATGAAAGTATTCAACACAGACGGTTCATCCTCCGTGTGTGGGTGGTTAAATAAAGTCTGTCTTTACTGTAGTCAATTGTGATTACTATAGCTTTTAAAACAGTCTTTATTTCAAGTAGAATACAATAGAAATAACAGACAAGAGAATAGATACGAAAAACAATGATACTACATTCAAACATTTGCCAACGACGACAACAGCGGCCTGTTTGATATGACTGCAGACATGGCTCCAGGACCAGCCCCCCACCCCCCATCCCCATCCCCGTCAGAGGAGCAATGTTGAATACTTGCATGTAATTTGCCGCGCTGAAAGGTTTTAGACACTTGAGAATACAACGACGAAGTACTGCACGTGGCAACTTTTCGATTCAACCAACTACTGTCATGGACATTAGAGAAAGTTGTATAATTCCAAATTCCTTAGTACCAGTTAGTGGTAAATGACAGTACAGGTAAGTTCATAGTAGAGTCCCAAGCAGGCTAGGCAAATGTGAAAACCATCAACCATAGACTTAATTTTGACATCATTTGCATAATTAATGAGGAAATCCTACAATAGCTTCCTTAAGAAGGACATTTTCAACACATGTGAGTTGCAAAAAGGAGATGATAAATCAATATAAATTGTGTTAAAAGGGCCTTATTTGCATATAATTTGCATTGTAAAACGACAAAGTTACTTGGCGAAGGTATGTGGTCATATATACAACATTATTGAGATTATTGCAAGATACTTCGAGATTATTGTAAGGCCTTTAGGATCATTCGACAATCTTGGAAATCATCGACATGCCTTTAATACAATTAAAAAATCGTTGAAAATACACTGGAGATCACTGAAAGATCTTGAAGATCATGGACATCTCCCTGAAAGACTGCGCAAACATCTGACGCTTATTGGGATACTCGACGGTCTTGTCTCTCTGTGGACTCCCCACCAAAAACAATGCATATGCGGGTTGCCCCTCTTCTGAAACTCTTTTCTCAAAAATTTCTGGGACGTCACCGATTGGTTGAGACGGAGACTGAAAAAAAAGGTTCTCAACAAAACATCCCAGCTTAATTGCCTTAGCCTTTGTTTGATTCACAATAATCATAAGTTACCAATGAACGGTAAAGTGTGAGGCGGGGTCTTTTAAGTCGTGTTTATACTCACTGAAAACGGTTTTCCTGTTTAGAAATTGGATTTGTATACTTACAGTAAACGGACAAACAAGCGAAGAAGATATTGTCTTCGCCACTGGCACTGGACAAACAACATGATAATCCGCATTTCCTTAGGATTGTTGAGTCTAAGTCGCCCTTGCAAGCAAAACCAAAAGCTTAAATGTCATATTCTGTTACTTTAGTCTTTTTGAGCTGGGATGATGAAATGCTTATGTTCTAATACTCATTGCTATCAAAAGCAAATGTTTGTTCTCACATCAAATATCATGGCTTCAAAGGTTCTCATTACACGAATCATGTTCGCCTTCTTGCGAATGATGTTAATCTGAACAGTTTATTGCGCGCAGTGGGGTAGAAACAACGAGACAATTACATTACGTCTGCATTTCGTTTGCGAAAACGACTAAACACTGCGTGTGAATCATTCGCTGAGAAGTCCTGCTGCCATGGCACAGCAGACTCCGCACACTCCGGTCCAGATTCCTCAACCAAACCCCAACAACGAACTCGGGCCCGCAGGACCAAACGGGCGAAAACTGGCCCAGGACGATCCAGTCCGTCTTGCTGCGATGGCTAACTGGCCTAGGGACTACATCTATCCATTCCGGGACGTCCCGGCCCCTCAACAAGACCCAAAAAACGATCCCGGGCCCACAGGACCAAACCGGCCGCAACTGGCTCAGCACTCTCCCGTCCATGTTGCTGAAATGCCAAATTGGCCTCAGGACTACATCTATCCATTCCGGGACGTCCCAGCCCCTGAAGAAGAGCCAAACAACGATCCCGGGACCACAGGACCAAACGGACGGCCGCCGGCCCCGGACCCTCCCGTTCAGAAGAGATCAAAAGTGGCGAGAGGAGTTCGCCAGCCAGGAGTGGCAGAGATCGTGCGACAACTGCACCCCAACGCGCTCTACGTCTCCAGGTCTCACGCATCAGGTTAGTGGTTTTAAAATTCTTTATGATTATTGTTATATTGTAATATCATGTGTAGTGTTCATTAAGTATCACATACTTTATCAGTACTACCTTCCCAAAGAATAAGTGTGTGTGTATGCATATGTATGTGTGAGTGGGTGTGCACATAAGGGTGTGCGCGCGTGTGTCCACTCGATAGCTTTAGAATACCTGCATGGATTGTCTTGGTGTTTGGAATGTCAGGTTTTAAGCATCCTAAGCGGCTCGTCATGGTACTGCAGCGGAAATTCCGATTTTAGTATCATCGGCAGATGCCACGGTCACAATGTTGAAGTGATGCATACATAGCTCTTTGCACGGGATTCGAACCGGGGTCTCTCAGTTACCAACTAGATGGAACAACAAGCTCAACCGCGAGGCTGTTTCCATGCAGTTGAGCTACAGGGACATTCCTTTTATCACTATTGACCCATTTTGAATCATACCTGTGTGAAAAAAACAACAACGTCAATTAAAATGTATGAAATGCGGTATATAGGTGAGATTAGTCTACTCTCAACATTTGTTTACAAGCTCTCCAATGTCGTCATTCACTCTAGGTCTCCTAGCCTGCTCTTTCCCTACATTCTTATGAAACATGCATAGGTAGTGGTGCGTACCTAAAACCCGGACTTGGAATTGGACCTAAAAATGTTTAGGTCCAAGTAAAAAAAAAAACGTAAATGTCCGGAGCCAAGTCCGGACTTGCAAAAAGCTATCTGTCACTTATATTCCTTCTTTTTGTTCAAAACCATCTAAAAACTTCCATAGACAGTGAAATGTGCACTGGAAAATATAAAAAAACATTTCGTGTTTACACTGGCTGTACATAATTTGCATGTATTGCATGTATTTTTCACATTACATTTCAATTCATGCTAACATGCAATTCTATATGCACCCCCCTCCCCCTCTAAAAGAAAACTTTCCAGCGTACATAATATGCAATGATGGGTTCAGGTCCGGACTTAACCTGGGGAACCTGAACTGCTGGACCTGAATCCGGACCTGAACCTGAATATGAGTTTAGGTACGCACCACTATGCATAGGTATAGGGAGGCACATGCTGGTTCTTTGAAATTCACTTCATCATTTGTTAGTAACGTCTGACCCCTCACAAGCCACGCGAGCGCCGAAATCTAATCATTTCAAGACCTACATGTACGCACATACTAAATATCAATGCAATCTGTTGACATACATACATACATACCTATAGACATAAATACATACCTATTTACACACATACAGACATACACACACATGCATAACCACAAACGATGTCGAAAACCTAACCTTCTTGGTGAATATATATTTTTGACAAAAGCAGAATTTCGCAAAAGATTAACATTTTTTTAATTTCCATTAAAAGCTTTATTTGCCTAGGAATTTTGATTGCAAAAACATTGATGTTTTTTGGCCCCTCCCTTTTTCAAAACCTGTACAGAAGAAGTGTTCTACCTTTAAGTTTATGCTTCGGTAGTAAAAAAAAGTGATACTATAATTGAACATAAAATAATGCTAGGTTATGGAGAAAAGACCCATCTACCACAAAATTAACTCAAACCTTTTCCGTAAAGTGGGTGAAACGAAATCAGATTTCTAGGCTTCTTTCAGGACTTGGCTCCTGTACTTGTGGGCAGCTTGGTACACAAGTAACCTGTCGTGGGTAGCTTGACACATCCCTTTTTCTTTCCTTTTCTCTTACTATATGTTCTTCTAAATGTTGAAAAAGAACTCCCTCTGGTCTCTCTTGTCTAGTTTGCTTCCTTTTTTTGGATTTTGTTCCACCCCAATTAAAACGGGTAATATTACTTTACTCCATGCTTCAGACGACACGAAGACCGGTTTGCGAGGCAGTTTAACTCGTACCTACCGCTGGGTGGCAGAGAAAGTGGGAAAGCTAAGTGGGTCGGCAAGTTAGTACTTTTGTTCGCATTGTTATGTATCATTAGTTTGTTATGATACGAAATAATATGATGACAATAATGTAATATAATACATACATATCGCATTCGTTTATGAAGGTTGGACATCCAGGTTAACAATTTTACAATCTCTACAACTAAATAATTATTTTTTAAAATTGATTTCCGGACGTTTCGAGTGACATCCATCACTCTTCTTCAGCGTCACTAGATTGAACTGGCAGTCATTGAACATTGAGTGATGGATGTCCGGAAGTAAATATGAGTTTTACCCACTTATATAGTTAAATTGTATTTTGAATACACATTGCATTATTACAGTGTACTATCACATTGTGTTATTATCATGAGTATTGTAACATTTACTATGTTGCATCATGTTTTTATTGACATGAAGTATCATTCGATCACTAGTCATGGAAGCTGATGATTCCTTTGTATCCCATTGTTATTTTTTAATTCAGTAAGGAATTATTGTTACTCTTACCACAATGGCTATATTTTTTTATCATTTTTATGTAATAATGAATCGATGTCAATCGATTCTAAATCATGTATAATTTCTAATGTATTTTATGGAACTCCAAAAAGCAGTTACTCAAACAACTGGATATGCTTTGGGTCAGACGTTTCAGATAGTATCCACTATTTTTTACCAGTGACCTGGTATGCAACTATTGGTGCAATTCATGAGCTTTGGTTTATATTCTATTTCATGTAAATGTTGCATCGTTAACAAAGCTTTACCTTATGTACTATGACTACTATCATTATATTCTGCTAGAGAATGGTCTGCGTGGTGGGCTTACTCGCGCTTACGGTTGGATGACAGAGAAAGTGAGAAAGTCTGACTCTGCAAGTGGGTACACTTTTGTTTGTATTGCTATGTTACCATACATGTATTTCATATCATCATATTGTGTAACTGATACATAATGCTAGTTCACCTTTATTAGCGGGGTAGCCTTGTCCGTTTTGAAAAAAAAATGTGGTTATAATTAGGGACATCATGTAGACTGATCTGAACATAACAGGATAAGTTCAAACCACCATCCGTCGACTTGAATACCCTGTTGATAAAGCAACGGATATAGGTTAACCCGGGGATAAAGGTGAAATGGCTTGAATTATATCACATTATTATATCATGTTATGATGCAACCATCACACAATTTTTTCAGACAACGTAGTCAAAGAGAAGGGTTTCTGTGGCCGTCTTACTCGTGCCTACTGCTGGGCTAAAGAGAAAGTGGGACTGTTTGAGTCTGCAGGTTCGTATTATCATGTTGACTCATTCATATTCTATAATTTTAATATTGTGATATTTACACATTTATATTTACCGTCACGGAAAGGAATATAGTTTGGGCTTCATTTCTTCTTCTCCAAATGAAAAGGGTCAATGACACGACTGGATCAGACGGCTGTCGCCATGGTTACTGGTAAAGTTGACGACATCCTGGGTATTAGATTACATAATGTAGCAAATGGCAGGACAGAACGGGGGCTGGTCACCGTATACATGTATATGAATGAGCAAGAATAAACAGAGCAGTACACCAGAAAGTAGTTACTCAAGCAACTGGATATGGTTTTGGAAACGGTCAGACGTTTCAACTGGAATCCACCAGTTTTCGTCGGTGACACTGAAGTGATCTGGAAGAAACAGTTATTTCATACTCTAACTATGAATGAATACAATTTTAGAGCAGCAGTTTGTCAGGCTAAACCATGTGGAGGTTAACATTATGCATCTACCTGCAAATTTTGAACCTTTCTCGTATGATACTGTATTATCATATGATCTATAATAACATATCATACAACATTAGTTTCAGACCATGAAGTGAAAGAGAACGGTTTCCGAGACCGTCTTACCCGTGCCTACCGCTGGGTGGCAGAGAAAGTGCCATGGTCTCGTCTGTTTAGCGTTTTCAAGATGACTGTCATCATGGCAACGTTGATCATTGTTCTGGTGCATCTGAACTCTCCACATCCAGAACTGCAGCAGGTTTGTTGTTATTTCTCTGCGTCTCAATTTTACCGCCACCACTTTCCAATTCCAATAGTGTCTTGAAAAGTCTGCTACTTCTCTATAGATTTAAAAACTGTGTTTTTTAGAGGGCATCAAAGAAAGAAATTAATAATGCTGAGCAATTTTTTTGTATTTGAATTACTGATATACATTGATTGTAGAATCATTCTTACTAAACCTAAACCTAAAACATCTTCAACTCAATTAAAAAAACAACGATGCATTTTTTTCGATACAGCCGGATTACCGATCCTCGACAAGTCGACTGGACGGCCAAATATCCATCCTTGAGAATCACTCCGACAACAATTCTGCACAAGCCGACCATCCAGGCAACCACGCATCGACTGCTGACCATCTGCTCAACATCAGTCGTCTTGAAGACAGAGTGTCCGCCCTTGAGGACCGCCTTGACAACCGCTCAGCTCTAAACATACTTCTGGAAGACCACATAACATCCCTGGAGAACCAGCAAAAGAACGACCGTGAACGTAACAGTCGTCTCGGGGACCAAGTATCAACCCTTGAAGAAAGTCTCAGCAGCCAATCTGCTCTGGTCAGTCGCCTCAAAGGCCAGATGTCTACCCTGGAGAAACAGCACAAGAACCACCAAGCACAGGCCAGCCGTCTGCAAGACCGAGTAGCAACCCTTGAAGAACACCACAAGAACGGCCGTACCCAAACCACTGAATCGGGGAACCAACGAGCAACCATTGAACAACACTCCGACCTGCTGAAAAACATACAGGAACAGGTATCGTCATTTGGGAAGAACCTCCGGGAGGAGAGGAAGCTTCGCATTCAGCTGGAAGAAGCTGTCGTCCAACTACCGAAAGGAAACACTGACCTCCCCAAGGGAGCAGAGAATGGAGGTTCGTTTGTAATGACAATGATCTTTATTGCGTATCCATTACGGGCTAAATACATTGAGTTATATGACTGAAATGAAAGTGCTGTTGAGGGGTTGCGTTACATTCAGCCTCTGTCCTTTTCTTGAGACATGTTGGACAAATTCACATAATAAAAGCTGGTGTGTTACGCCGAAGGGCGGTTATACCGGCTATATAGATACAGAATATAATCTTTATTGCAAGTTCATGCCTGAGGGCTAATTGCAAACAAAGTAAAGCAGTGGTATGCGTAATTGTTTACTTAGCAGAGAAGGAAAATGAGACTTATGGATAAATCAAAAGGTAAATAACGTATAATCTAAATGTATTTCTACTTAAGCTACAAATTAACAACATGTTCCATAACATTGTAGTTTTCAGATGAAATGACAACGTTTCGTCCTTTGTTAAATGTTCATATTTATCTATTTCTAGGTGTAACTGACTTTTGTGTCATTTTTGTTTCTATTGAAGAAGGCCTACCGCTCGTTCATGGTTTCTCTGTACGCCGAGGAGACTGCCGTGGGAACGACATCTGGTCCATTGCTAAGGGCGGGATCACTCTAGAGGACTGCGCCGAACGCTGCATGAGTCACGCTGACTGTGTCGCTTTCATGCTCTACGACAACAAGGCATGCTGGCCGAAGACTAAGACGTGTAGAGACACAAACCAGGACGACCCGAAGAGCGCGTTTTATGACAAAAAGATCGGTGAGTCTACATCTAGTGGTTAGTTTGGTTCCAACCGAAAAAAAACCCCACACAGATCAACATTGCAATGGGCAACTTCGGAAATAATAAAATAAGTCGTTAGCCTTCATCAGACCTTCCTGCGGGGGATTCGGCAAAGAGGAATACTTGGCCAGCCAGTCCACAGAAAAGTTATATACTCCCCGGCTGAGTCCAAGACTAGCATTATTGTGATGGCTAAAGCCTCTAATTTTGTTATTGTTTCCATACATTATACCCTGTAGAACTTTCATTCATTAACTAGACCCTATGGTGGAAACACTCCCCTCGAAAAAATAACTATTATCATGTCAGCAGCCGGCGTTGTAAGTCTGGTAAAATATTATCCAAGAAATCCTGACAAACTAGAAAGACCGACAAAGCACCTGAAAGGATGTTCAAATCAAGTCAAAGTCTAACCTGTGCTTGAAGAGTAACGATTCACTAAATCTTATTGGATTATGTTAATGTTAATGACATCTATCTTGCTACAGGATTAAAGTATGATTTATGCCTGATCTTTTTATAGATATCTTTTGGAGTTGTTGTGTTGTATTTTGACCAGAGAAACCTTTATTTTCTAACAGTTTGTGAGACTCGCAACACGGACACGCTTTACCGGTACCGCTGGGATCTGCCCCGACTGACAGGAGACCGCTTCACGTTTGAAGTCCAGGCCACCAATGACGTCCACGTGGCTCTGTCATCCCAGAAGAATGACCCGGCGCTCATGTATGAAATCGTCATCGGTGGCTGGTATAACACAAGGTCTGCCATACGCCGCAGAAAGCAAGGCTACAAGTTTGCGAGTGCCTGGACAACTGGTCAGTTTTAAGAGAGTGGTTGTTTTTGGTCTGTTTTGTTTGTTTGTGTTAGTGTGTGTATGTTTTGTGTTTCCTCTTACTGGCTCGGGTCCAAGTTTGTTCCCACCTTGATTTGTAAGGAGACTGTCGGGATGCAAAGATTGAGCTGACCTGCGTCTAAATCTCTTTGGCAAGAATTGCACGCCGGCACATGACTAGAAGTCATTAAACTAAGGGTGGCATGTGTCCGAGAGTTGAGCATGTATGTACTGAGTGAGATGAACTTGGTTGTTATGTTTTGTCAAGACGTCTACAAACACTCTTACTATTGTAAGGTGTTGGGTATGGGGTTTACAATTACTTATTTCTGTCTTTGTTCTCAGGAATCACCTCCCAGACAGAGTACAGAAAGTTTTGGATCACCTGGTCAGACGGAACCATTGCTGTTGGGAGGGGTGGCGAAACTCGACCGTTCATGGAATGGACAGACCCCAACCCTCTGCCCATCAACTACGCCGGATATTCCACTGGGTGGGGGAGCACTGGGCGCTGGAAGTTCTGCCACACTGCTTAGAGAATAGAGAGAGAGAGAGAGAAATGTAGCGAAAGTGATCTAGTCTTGATCTCATTTCATTTACGACACATCTTTGCATTAAACACTCAAATTTTATTTTTATTACTGTTAGAAGTTCTTTGTACTAGAGGGAAGTAAAACGTCTAGCCTACAAGTTCAATGCTATAATTTGACTGGAAGTAAACTTGGGAAAGACTTTCAAAGATGACTTTAGTATTTACTGTTACCATAATTCACAAGAGTCACGGCTGGAGATGACAGAGTAATCTAAACGATAACATAATCATATATGAGCGACATTTTGCATACAATCCTGACGAGTTAGTGAAGTTGACTGTGTTCAACTGGCCTTTTTGTAGTTAAATATACTTGTATTCAATTGTTTTGCTAGTTTTAGAGTTTATTGTAGTGACGCTGAAGAAGAGTGATGGATGTTACTCGAAACTTCCGGAAGCAATCTCCGTATCTTATCCAGTTGTAGAGATTAAATTGCTTTTGACTATTGTTTACCTTCATAAATTTTTACAATGATGAATTCTGCACAAATGCATTGCTGATCTTAATGATGTTTTTGGCAAATGTAGAGTTATGTATATCCAAGGAGCTTGGTATATCACACTAACTTTTTGTACATTAGGAAAAAGCATGATTATTTTCTGTGAACAGAAAACCAAGGCGTCAGCTCAATTCACTATATATTTAGCAATATTTGCTTACTGCATCTTTAAATTAATGATGTTAATAATTAATCAATCACTAAATGCATTGTCTGAGTGTTACAATAGAGTCAATTTTAGGGACAAGTAACCATGGGGATGTTGAAACATTTTGAACTGATTTGAATAAAATACTCAATCACAATTTGCGGTATAAATTTGCCCATTTTGCAGCTGCTTTGTACAATTTACAGTATAGTTGAAAACACATTTTGTATAAACTGATGCAAATTGATGCGAGCGCGGATGTCATCCATGTAATAAATAGATATTCACAGGAGACCCGGAAACAGTTGGGAAACAGACAAGCGACCCTGACCCTTTGGTTACTGAAAGATCATTGGAAAAGCTACAAGATTCTTGAAAGACATTGAAAAAAAAAAGAAATATCTTTGGAGATCATTGAAAGGCATTTGAGACCATTGAAAGACCCCTGGACATCAAAGAAATACTTTGAGGTCAATGAAATACATTGGAGATCGTTGAAATATGATTAAAGGTGATGTAGGGGTAAATATGTTTTTCAGATAGAATAGATACAATGACTTTAAGGTAACATATACAGAGAGGTCCATTTCCTCAGGACGGAGAAGTTTGATAACCGCAAGCAAACCTGACTCATTGGCATGGTGACTAAAAGATTATTGGAAGACCTAGACGGATCATTGAATAACCGTAGAGTTCATCGCAAGACCTTGAAGCTCATGGAAAGACTTTGGAGATCATTGAAATACGTTTGTGTTGATAGAAAGGTCATTGGAAGGTATTGTAGGCCAATAATAGTTTATCAAAATCATTGGAAGGCATTAAGGTCATGGACAGCTCCCTGAAAGAATATCAAAAGATCTGATACATTTCGAGACGGTTTATCAACCGGTCTCACTAAATACCGAAAACAACCGAAAACAACCGAAAACAACCGAAAACAACCGAAAACAACCGAAAACAACTTGAAATTTACCGAAAACAACCGAAAACAACTCGACAAATACCGAAAACAACTCGAAGCCACTTAAAGAATGTCAAAGCAATCATGAACAACCTATCAGAACCCGAAAAAAAACGAAAAACAACTCGTAAACTACAACAATGTCTATATTATCTTCATCTACTGATTACTATCCCTTGAATTATTTTCTCCACGGCCGAGGGAGAGAATGGAATGATTCTGAAGGAAGGATTCTTTCAGCAAAGGGGATGTAGCCGGTGAAAACACCTTTCCATCGATCACACGCTGTTTTATGGTGTAAAGTAAAATCCTTATTTTGATCATTTAGTTTAATCTGGGGCCTCTGTGGTAATACACGTTTGCGGTTTGTCTATTTAGATCGATTTGTTATGGCAGCGGAAATGCGTTATAATTGAACAAGAAATATACTAGATTATTTTGGTTGCTAGAAAAAAAAGGAAGTACACATTAGCTGAATAGGCAGCAGAATTTGCCAGCAGTAATTAATAAGCAAACCTATTTTCCAAGCAGAGATTTCGTCGGGGGATAGCAGTGACTGCTATTTCTTGTTGTGGCCAATACTACACCCCGCCCCTACCGTTACCTCTGCTTGGAGTTACAATAGATGCCAAGTAATATAGATATCCATTGATGAGTTTGCGAGTTGACCAAGCAGTCCCCGTTTATAACGTACAGGGTCCGTGAATCTGAATGTGAACATTAATATATTCGAACAGGCAAAGGAGATCGTTGACTTTATTATTACTAATATTGTATTAATATCAGGGGTCGTCAAACAAATAAATCCATCGTAGCCTAACTCCTGTCCAAAATAAAGTAAAAATTATTAAATAATAGCCCACTGAAATGATTGTCTGTTGTTTATGTTTGTGTCGAGTTGTTTTCGGTAATTAGTGAAAGTTGTTTTCGGTAATTAGTGAAAGTTGTTTTCGGTTGTTTTCGGTATTTAGTGAAAGTTGTTTTCGGTTGTTTTCGGTATTTAGTGAAAGTTGTTTTCGGTTGTTTTCGGTTGTTTTCGGTAGTTTTCGGTTGTTTTCGGTTGTTTTCGGTTGTTTTCGGTTGTTTTCGGTATTTAGTGAGACCCTTATCAACAGCCTTGTCTCACCGAAACAATGTATATGCGGGTTACCCCTCAGTTGAAACTCTGTTCTCCTGAAAATATCTGTGACGTCCCCGATTAGTTGAAACTGAAAAAAAAAACCTGTTTTCACGAAAACAGCACGGGTTAATTGTCTTAGCTTTTCAAACGCTGTTTATTCTGACTTCAAACATGGCATCAAAGGCTCTGATCTCGCAAGTTATGCTAATCTGAACAGTTTATTGCGAGCAGTGGGGTAGAAACAACGAGACAATCAAATTACATTACGTCTGCATTTCGTATGCGAAAACGTCGAAACACCGAGTGTAAATCATTCGGTGAGAAGTCCTGCTGCCATGGCGCAGCAGACTATGGACACTCCCGACCATATTCCTCAACCAAACCCAAACAACGAGCTCGTACCCGCAGGACCAAACGGGCGAAAATTGGCCCAGGACGATCCAGTCCGTCTTGCTGCGATGGCCAATTGGCCTCGGGACTACATATATCCATTCCGGGACGTCCCAGCCCCTGAAAAAGAGCCCAACGGCGACCCCGACCCCCAAAACAGCCCCAGCGGATCAAACGAGCCGCAACTGGCTCAGCATTCTCCCGTCCATGTTGCAGAAATGCCGAATTGGCCACAGGAATACATCTATCCATTCCGGGACGTCCCAGCCCCTGAAGAAGAGCCAAATAACGATCCCGAGACCACAGGACCAGCAGGTTAGTGGTTTTAAAACTCTTTATTTATGATTATTGCTATATTGTAATGTCATGTGTATCGTTCATTAAGAATAACCATACTTTATCGGTACTACCTTCGCCAAGAATAAGTGTGTGTGTATGTATATGTATGTGTGAGTGGGTGTGCACGCGTGTGTCCACTCGATAACTTTAGAATACCTGCATGGATTGTCTTGGTGTTTGGAATGTCAGGTTTTAAGCATTCTAAGCGGCTCGTCATGGTACTGCAGCGGAAATTCCGATTTTAGTATCATCGGCAGATGCCACGGTCACAACGTTGAAGTGGTGCATACATAGCTCTTTGCACGGGATTCGAACCGGGGTCTCTCAGTTACCAACTAGATGGAACAACAAGCTCAACCGTGAGGCTGTTTCCATGCAGTTGAGCTACAGGGATATTCATTGACCCATTTCGAATCATACCTGTACGAAAACAACAACGTCAATTAAAATGTATGAAATGCGGTATATAGGTGGGATTAGTCTACTCTCAACATTTGTTTACAAGCTCTCCAATGTCGTCATTCAATCTAGGTCTCCTAGCCTGCTCTTTCCCTACATTCTTATGAAACATGCATAGGTAGTGGTGCGTACCTAAAACCCGGACTTGGAATTGGACCTAAAAATGTTTAGGTCCAAGTAAAAAAAAAACCTAAATGTCCGGAGCCAAATCCGGACTTGCAAAAAGCTATCTGTCACTTATATTCCTTCTTTTTGTTCTAAACCATCTAAAAACTTCCATAGACAGTGAAATTTGCACTGGAAAAAGATAAAAAAAAAACATTTCGTGTTTACACTGGCTGTATATAATTTGCATGTATTTTTCACATTGCATTTCAATTCATGCTAACATGCAATTCTATATGCACCCCCCTCCCCCTCTAAAAGAAAACTTTCCAGCGTACATAATATGCAATGATGGGTTCAGGTCCGGACTTAACCTGAGGAACCTGAACTGCTGGACCTGAATCCGGACCTGCACCTGAATATGAGTTTAGGTACGCACCACTATGCATAGGTATAGGAAGGCACATGTAGGTAGGTTGTTTCCTAGTCTTTTGAGGCATTGGGGTTGTTATCCACTGTGTCAAGAGCAAGGTATTTGAAGACGGTGCCCAACCTTCTCTGTCTACCACCTTTTACTTCGCCTACTAAAGTCAGGCACCCATTTTTTTACACCTGGGGGATTGAGAAAAGTTGTGTTAAGTGCCTTTCCCAAGATCAGTAGCATGCCTGGATTCGAACCTCTGGGTTCTGGGCGGCTAAATACCTACTTTCCAAGCAGAGGTTAGGCTCCGGCCGTTTTTTAACTTTTTTTTTTAGTCGTTTTTATCGGGCTTTCTTTTTTTAATGTCTTGCTGTGTTTGGCTGGCGTACCTCAAGAAAAATGACAAAATAGAAAGCCCGATAGAAACGACTAAAAAAACAGCCGGAGTCTAACCTCTGCTTGGAGAGTACTAAATACCATGCAGTTATGCCACCCACACGACCCCGAAACATGTACATAAAGACCAATGCATCGATAATGTGTTGGTTCTTTGAAATTCACTCCATCATTTGTAAGGAACGTCTGACCCCTCACAAGCCATGCGAGCGCCAAAATCTAATCATTTCAAGACCTGCGCACATACTAATCAATACAATCTGTTCAGATACCTATAGACATGCATACATACATACAGGGTTGTAGCCAGCATCTGTCCTTCAGTCCTTTGAAGGAATTTTGCAGCTGGGGACTGAAAAAAGTTTTCCCCATTTCGTCCCCTGGGACAGACAAAAATTGTAAAATATGTAAAGATGAAACCCATGTGTTCTTCTTCACCAAAACAGATGCCATTGAACAGCTTAGTCTACAAGCAAAATTTTCACCTCAAAATGCAGGAAACAATATTTCAGAGGGTCTTGATTTAAAAATTTTCTGGGACCCAGACCCTCTAGAAATGACGCGCAACGTCACGCCATGCCTTCGGTGCTCGATAGGATTCCCATTCAAAATCAAGGGGACTGAAAATGATTTCAGGCTGGCTACAACCCTGCATACATACCTACATACATACCTATTTACATACAGACAGAGTCTTTACAGACATACACACACATGCATAACCACAAACGATAGCGAAAACCTAACCTTCTTGGTGAATATATATTTTTGACAAAAGCAGAATTTTGCAAAAAATTAACATTTTTGTAATTCCCCTTAAAAGCTTTATTTGCCTAGGAATTTTGATTGCAAAAACATTGATTTTTTTTGGTCCCTCCCTTTTTCAAAACCTGCGCAGAAGAAGTGTTCTACCTTTAAGTTTATGCTTCGGTAGTAAAAAAAGTGATACTACAATTGAACATAAAATAATGCTAGGTTATGGAGAAAAGACCCATCTACCACAAAATTAACTCAAACCTTTCCTGTAAAGTTGGTGCAGCGAAATCAGATTTCTAGGCTTCTTTCAGGACTTGGCTCTTGTACTTGGCTCTTGACTCGGCAGACAAGTGACCTGTCGTGGGTAGCTTGACACATTCCTTTTTCTCTCCTTTTCTCTTGCTTGTTCTTTGAAATGTTAAAAATAAACAGTAAAAAATCTCTGGTCTCTCTTGTCTACTTTTTTTTCATTTTGTTCCACCCCAATTTAAACGGGTAATATTACTCCATGATTCAGACGACGCGGAGACCGGTTTGCGAGGCAGTATAACTCGTACCTACCGCTGGGTGGCAGAGAAAGTGGGAAAGCTAAGTGGGTCGGCAAGTTGGTACTTTTGTTCGCATTGTTATGTATCATTAGTTTGTTATGCTATGAAATAATATGATGACAATAATGTAATACATACATATCGCATTCGTTTATGAAGGTTAGACATCCAGGTTAACAATTTTACAATCTCTACAACTAAATAATCATTTTTTTAAATTAATTTTCGGACGTTTCGAGTGACATCCATCACTCTTCTTCAGCGTCACTAGATTGAACTGGCAGTCATTAAACATTGAGTGATGGATGTCCGGAAGTAAATATGAGTTTTATCCACTTATATAGTTAAATTGTATTTGAATACACATTGTATTATTACAGTGTACTATCGCATTATGTTATTATCATAATTATTGTAACATTTACTATGTTGCATCATGTTTTTATTGACATGAAGTATCATTCGATCACTAGTAATGGAAGCTGATGATTCTTTTGTATCCCTTTGTTCTTTTTTAATTCAGTAAGGAATCATTGTTACTCTTACCACAATGGCTATATTTTTTCTTATCATTTGTATGTAATAATGAATCGATGTCAATCGATTCTAAATCATGTATAATTTCTAATGTATTTTATGGAACTCCAAAAAGCAGTTACTCAAGCAACTAGATATGCTTTGGGTCAGACGTTTCAAATAGTATCCACTATTTTTTGCCAGTGACCTGGTATGCAACTATTGGTGCAATTCATGAGCTTTCGTTTATATTTTGTTTCATGTAAATGTTTCATCATTAACGAAGCTTTAAGTTATGTACTATCATTATATTCTGCTAGAGAATGGGCTGCGTGGTGGGCTTACTCGCGCTTACGGTTGGATGACAGAGAAAGCGAGAAAGTCTGACTCTGCAAGTGGGTACACTTTTGTTTGTATTGCTATGTTGCATTACATGTATTTCATGTCGTCATATTGTGTAACTGATACATAACACTCGTTCACCTTTAATAGCGGGGTAACCATGTCCGTTTTGAAAAAAAAGTGTTATAATTAGGGACATCATGTAGACGGACGGTGGTTTCAAACTGCACTGATGTGAACATATAACAGGATAAGTTCAAACCACCATCCGTCGACTTGAATACCCTGTTGATAAAGCAACGGATATAGGTTACCCCGCGGATAAAGGTGAACTGGCTTGAATTATATCACATGATTATATCATGTTATGATGCAACCATCACACAATTTTTTCAGACAACGCAGTGAAAGAGAAGGGTTTCTGTGCTCGTCTTACTGGTGCCTACCGTTGGGCTAAAGAGAAAGTGGGAATTTCTGGGTCTGCAGGTCCGTGTTTTAAATTTTTACTCATTTGTATTATATTATATCATCTTAATATTCGGACATTTACATATTTATCTTTACCTTCACGGGAAGGAATATAGTTTGGGCTTCATTTTTTCTTGTCCAAATAAAAAGGGTCAATGACACGACTGGATCGGACGGCTGTCGCCATGGTTACTGGTAAAGTTGAACAGACACCCTGAGCATTAGATTACATAATGTAGCAAGTAGCAGGACAGAACGGGTTGATCGCCTCATAATGTGCGGAAGCATTAACAGAGCAGTAGTTCCTAGTAGTAGGCTAAACCATGTGAAGGCTAACACTATGCACATGCTTGCAAAATTTTAACCTTTCTCTTATGGTATTGTATTACTATATGATTTATAATAACATAGGTTAAAATGTACATAAAGTAGCAAGTGGCAGGACAGAACAGCGTGCTGGTCACCATAAAGATAAATGTGTTTAAGGAAGAATTAACAGAGCAGTAGTTTGTCATGCTAAACCATGTGAAGGATAACACTATGCATTTGCTAGCAAAATCTTTAACCTTTCTTTTAGCATATTGTATCATCATTTCATCTATAGTAACATAGAACCATCACACCATTGTTTCAGACAACGAAGCGAATTCGAAAGAGAATGGTTTCCGAGACTGTCTTACCCGAGCCTACCGCTGGATCGCAGAGAAAGTGTCATGGTCTCGTCTGTTTAGCGTTTTCAAGATGACTGTCATCATGGCAACGTTGATCATTGTTCTGGTGCATCTGAACTCTCCACACCCAGAGATGCAGCAGGTTTGTTGTTATTTCTCTGCGTCTCAATTTTACCGCCACCACTTTCCAATTCCAATAGTGTCTTGAAAAGTCTGCTACTTTTTGATAGATTTAAAAACTGTGTTTTTTAGAGGGCATCAAAGAAAGAAATTAATAATACAGAGCAATTTTTTGTATTTAAAATACTGATATACATTGATTGTAGAATCATTCTTACTAAACCTAAACCTAAAACATCTTCAACTCAATAAAGAAAAAAACGATGCATTTTTGTTTCTCGATACAGCCGGACTACCGATCCTCGACAAGTCGACTGGACGGCCAAATATCCATCCTTGAGGAACACTCCGACAACAATTCTGCACAAGCCGACCATCCAGACAACCACGCATCGACTGCTGACCATCTACTCAACATCAGTCGTCTTGAAGACAAAGTGTCCGCCCTTGAGGACCGCCTTGACAACCGCTCAGCTCTAAACATCCTTCTGGAAGACGACATAACATCCCTGGAGAGCCAACAGAAGAAAGGCCGTGAACGAAACAGTCGTCTTGGGGACCAAGTATCAACCCTTGAGGAACGCCTCAGCAGCCAATCTGCACTGGTCAGTCGCCTCAAAGGCCAGATGTCTACCCTGGAGAAACAGCACAAGAACCACCAAGCACAGGCCAGCCGTCTGCAAGACCGAGTAGCGACCCTCGATGAACAACGCAAGAACGACGACCGTACCCAAAGCGCTGGCTCGGAGAACCATCGAGCGACCCTTAAACAACACTCCGACCTGCTGAAAAGCATACAGGAACAGATATCGTCATTTGGGGAGAACCTCCAGGAGGAACAGAAGCTTCGCATTCAGCTGGAAGAAGCTGTTGCCCAACTACCGAAAGGAAACAGTGACTTCCCAGAGGGAACAGAGAATGGAGGTTCGTTTGTGACAATGATCTTTATTGCATATCCACGTGTTTTATGACAAAAAGATCGGTGAGTCTGCAACTAGTGGTTTAATAGTGGAAAAAACACAGATCGACACTGCAATGGGCAACTCCGGAAATAATAATTTAACTAGCAAGGCCGACATTTGCTCGAGGGCAAATACAGCATATTTCAGCCATCTTACTCCCATGCAACAATAAAGTGTTCCAAAATCCTCAATCCTCCGGCCATTGGAAAATGGACTATTGCTGATAACACCAGGCTCGCTGATTGCCTGCCGAATACTCCTAATATTGAGTTAGGCTAGATCATTGCGACATTGGCTGCCTATTTCATACCATCATGGATATCAGCAGGCCTGCACCTGCAAGACAGCCTCTGGCCATTGAAAAAGATGACCCAAAAAATCATACTAAATCATTTTGAAGTGGTTCATGGCACGCATTATTCATGGGTCATTTGAGTACATATCTAGTGCACCTCTGTACCAAAATGTAGGTCATCTGGTTGTGAAACCAGGGTACAGGAGCCAAAGGTGTCTTTTTTCGGTCTTAAAATGGGGAAAAACGCAAAATGAAGCATTATGCTGTACTGTATGCGAATAATGTTATTGAATCCATGTGCGCATATGTTCAAATTTCAGGTCATTTGGTTATAAAAAATGTCTTCTCATTAAAAAAATGGCCAGAAAAAATAGCAAAGTTAAGCATTTGTTGTAAAATATGCCAAAAGTGTTATTTAATCTATATGGGCATATGATCAAGGCACCTCTGTATCTTTCAGGTCATTTCAGGTTTTAATACAAGGGTACAGGAGGCAAAAATATTCAATTTTGGTCTACAAAAAAAAAAAAAGCCTCCCTTCTCCTAGACTGAAGGGAAGATACGGCAATCCACATATCCTGAGACCCATTCTCGTTCCCATTCTCCTACGCAGAGGGACCACAGTCGTGTCGAAACTCCTTGTGGTCACCTCTGCTGTCTGGAGCACTCAGATCAGTTACTGACCGCCCTGCTTAGAAACATTAATGAGCTTACCCTTATATGGGAATCAGCCAATCAGCGCCCAATCAGGCCTTTGCAAGATCCCTTTCGAAAACAAAAAGGCCAAGAAAGGCCTAGTCTCTGATGCGCTGACAGCTGGTTTGTGGCGACGCTCACAGTAACCGCTGGTGGGCCACCAGACAGCAGGGCCCCAACAGGCAGTCAGCTAGTGCCGTTGGGGGCCGTGCGTAGGAGGATGGATCGTTCCAAGTGGACAGACAGCGTGGGAGGCCACCTCAGACGGGGGAGCCTTACTCTAACACCGATCTCATAAAATATGTGTAAAAGATTTGTATAAGAACAGCTGAGGGTAACCTCAGTTGTGCATTAAAAAAAATTCAACAGCAAATTGAGATATTTTTATATTTTTGAGATCGCGTGGCACAGCGGCAGCGTCTTTCCCTCGGGACCGAGAGGTCTCGAGTTCGAATCCGGCGACGTTTCACCGATCGTGTGCCCTTGGGAAAGACACTTTCCACGGCCTTCCTTACATTACTCAGGTGAAAGTAAGTACTTAGCTCCAACTCGGGCCGTCCCTCGGATAGGACGTAAAATGGAAGTCCCGTGTCCGGGGAGAGCAACACCACAGGCACGTTAAAGAACCCGCCACACGTGCGATGGTGCGATGTGAGTGGTTCAAAACCTACAGTCCCTCGGCCGCACCTGGGGCAATTTCTATCTGTTGTATTGAGGTCGCCTGAGTGGCGCCGAATAGCAGCTCGCTCCAGAACCTCCAGAACCCTGCCTATTGTAAGCTCCTCGCAATTCAGCCACAGGCTGCCAAGAGAGAATAGTCGGCCCATCCAATAACAATAACAATATGCCTCTACCTTTGTCCTAAATTTCGACTCATTCGATGAAAAAATGAGACTTGGCATTACTTTTTGACCTACCCTCGAAGCCCTCGAGGTTCTACCATGTGCGCGGCAGGAGATACTCCATCGGGACCAATTGCTTTTGTGCAGTTGTGGTCCTCACATTGACAGGAGAAAGTAAAGGTAAACATTGAGAATATCAACATGTGTAAAAGTAAAACTCCCAAGATTGGGATGCTCAAGATTTCGAGGCTTTCGCAGCGTTAAGTGAATTTTCCTCAACGCTCTCTGGTGTTAAGATGGCGGGAAGACGTCTAGAAGTTCTTTGAGGTCAAAGAAATCAAATAAGTCGCACTTAAGTGTATCATGCGCAGGTTGTTATTTTCGGCGCACTTTAGTTGACGGTGAGGCAGCCTTAAAGAAGCTAAGGGCACAACCCGCCGTACGTGCAATTTGTCCGTACGTTTTTTTTTTGGGGGGGGGGGGGGGGCACATCCGCCACGTAATTCTGAAAACGTGGGGAGCGACTGGCAAGAGCAGGGAGGAAGTACGTCAACACGGCAACACAAAGTTTTGACTGTACGTAAAGTTCTACGGCGTGTCTGCGTGCTCCAAAATCCGTCGAATTCCCTACGAGTTCGTACGGAGGCGGTACTTACCACTTACGGATCCCAAAAGATTGCCCACGTTTTGGCACGTAGACAGCACGTATTTGCACGTACGGCGGGTTGTGCCCTTAGCTTTAATGATATGCGTCCTCCTCCCCAGGTGATTGGCTTGCACTGGATTCGTCATGGGTTGTGGACTACACCGGCGGAGGTGATCCTGCTCAAGCCCTGGATGGGAGCTACGCAACATTCTGGAACCCCCATGGTGTGCCACAGTACTACAACAACTGGTACATTGCTCTGGATCTAACAGGGCCCGCAACCCTGACCCGCATCGCAATCGACCAATACGGAGACACCTGGCATGACATTGCAGCCTTCAAGTTGCAAACGTCGCAGGTAGGTAGTCCGTACAGCTGGGCGGACGTCGCATCCTTTCCCAACGTGCCGGGTGGGACGGACCAGCGGCAAGAGTTCGGCGGGTTCCAGGGAACAGCGCGGTACTGGAGGTTCTTGGTCACTGAGACCCACAAGGGCTTTCAGCCATACCTCAGAGAACTGAACTTCTACGGAGTCCCACCAGGTAAGACAAAGTATGATTTACTCTATGAAAATGTGTGTCTCGTGGCCTATTTATTTGTGATAAGCATATAACTTCAGGGGAATGTCTGGGTGGTATGTGGGCAGGTCTGAGGAAAACTAAGGTCAATGTCCACTTTCCTTCGTACTGCAACAGAACTTCCGTTTGTAATTCTGCCCAAGGAAATGACTTTCACAAACTTTGTCAGAACAAAGATACATGGACAAAAATGCTATGATCAAATATTCTCACTAACTATGCAAATGACCTCCTAATTTGCATAATTTCCAGCCATTTTTAGTTATTTTGCTCTCTCTCTCTCTCTCTCTCTCTCACACACACACACACACACACACACACACACACACACACACACACAAGACCTCAATCCTCGACAAACCTCCGTCTTCTTTTTTATCTCATTATTTTTGCACTCTGCATAGGATGTCAGTTTACTTGCTGTGGCCTTAATTAGGCATATTAGTAATAATCCAGATGTATGTGGTTGGCACATACTTTGGAACAACGTGGGACTATGAGTAAATGTTTTATTTATGCATTTAAAGTTGGCCGTGCTTATAGTTATACACCTTTGTTTTTCTAAACACATAATGAAAGTTTTTGACTTTGTTGAAGTCAAGACTGTATAGATGCATTGATGAAGCTGAGGAAAGTTTGTTAGTATAAAGTATGTTTCTTCGCTGTAATGTCAGTATTTAGCCTCGTATATTGCATTCATTACATACTCTTCTTAATTAGGAGAAGGTAAAGGGGAACAAGGCTGACCATCGGAAAAGCTGGCTGGCGCAGTAGACGATTTTACAGACAAGTAGGCACCCTCGCCGACCAACTCCCAACAACAGATGGCCCTGCTCACGACTAACTCCCAACCATAGTCCGGAGAATCAGGGAACAGAAGACAGCTATGTGTGACAGGGTTTCAGGGTTGAAGAAAGAGAAGAAAACACTTATCTAATTGCAGCTTGAGTGCACCTTCAAGTCAAACAAATACATGTACCTAGTAGGGTTTATGAAACCAGAGTTTAAATGGAGAATGTTGTCAATGTTGATCGCAATGTAGCAGAAGCGATCTAGTTTTAATCTCATATCATTTACGATACAACTTAAGGTTTTGCATGAAACACTCAAATTCTGTTAGTATTACTGTTAGGAGTTCTTTTTACTAGTGAGAAGCAGACAGTCGCAGTCTACATGTTCGATGCTGTGAGACTTTCTAAGATGACTTTAGCATTTGCTGTTACCATACTTTTCAAGAGTCACTGCTGGACATGGCAGAGCAATCAAAACATTTACATTTGAGTGACATTTGCAAACGATCCTCACGAGTTATAATCAATGAATTTGACATGTTCAACTGAATTTTCCAGTTAGCTGTACTTGTATTCTGCCAGTCTATTCTAGTGACACAGAGGAAGAGTGATGGATGTCACTCAAAACATCCAGAAGTAATCTCCGTATCTTATCCAGTTGTAGAGATTAAATTGCTTTGACTATTGTTTACCTGGATAACTAAACGTTTACAATATCGAATTTTGCACAAATGCATTACTGATCTTAATGATGTTTCAATCAAATATAGAGTTATGTATATCACACTTAATCTAACTTTTTGAATATTATGATTATTTTCTGTGAACGGAAAACCAAGATGTCAACAAAATTGTGAGGTTGCTCAATTCATAATATATTCAGCACTATTTGCTTACTACATCATTAATGCATTGTTTGAGTGTTACAGTATAGCCAATTTCACGGACAAGTTACCATGTGGGTTTTGTAATATTTTGAACTAATTTGAATAAAAGATATCTAATAACAATAAGCGGTATGAATTTTCTCATTTTGCAGCTGCTTTGTGCGATTTACAGTATGGTCGGAAACATTTTTTTGCGGATGAAAATTGATGCGCTCGCAGATGTCATCCATGTAATAGAATCAGCATGGCCAAATAGATATTCACAGGAGACCCGGACTGTTGAAAAACAGGCAAGCGACCCTGACTCATGGGTTACTAAAGGTCATTGGAAGATCTACAAGGTTGTAGAAGACCATTGAAAGACCATTAAAAACCATTGAAAGACCTTTGAGACAATTGAACGACCCTTGGAGATCATAGGAATACATTATCATTGAAAGACTTTGAAGGTTAATGAAAACATGGAGATCGTTGAAAGATAATTCGAAGGCCTTGGAGATGATTGATCGACCACTGGAAGGTATCTTATGGAGGAAATATGTTTTTAGAGAGACTATGCAATGTCTTTAAGGTAGCATAAATAGGAAGGTCCCATTTCCTCATCAGGAGTAAGAAGTTTGATACCCACAAGCGACCCTGACTCATGGGTGACTAAAAGATTATTGGAGGACCTAGATGGATCATTGAATGACCGTAGAGATCATCGCAAGATCTTGAAGCTCATGGGAAGTCTTTCGAGATCATTGAAATACGTTTGTGGTGATAGAAAGGTCATTGGAAGGCATTGTAGGCCAATAATAGTTTATTAAAATCATTGGAAGGCATTTAGGTCATGGACAGCTCCCTGAAAGAATATCAAAAGATCTGATACATTTCGAGACGGTTTATCAACAGCCTTGTCTCACCAAAACAATGTATATGCGGGTTACCCCTTAGTTGAAACTCTGTTCTCCTGAAAATATCTGTGACGTCCCCGATTAGTTGAAACTGAAAAAAAACTGTTTTCACGAAAACAGCACGGGTTAATTGTCTTAGCTTTTCAAACGCTGTTTATTCTGACTTCAAACATGGCATCAAAGGCTCTGATCTCGCAAGTTATGCTAATCTGAACAGTTTCTTGCGAGCAGTGGGATAGACGCAACGAGACAATCAAATGACATTACGTCTGCATTTCGTATGCGAAAACGTCGAAACACCGCGTGCAAGTCATTCGGTGAGAAGTCCTGCTGCCATGGCGCAGCAGACTCCGCACACTCCGGTCCAGATTCCTCAACCAAACCCCAACAACGAACTCGGGCCCGCAGGACCAAACGGGCGACACCACACGGCCCAGGACGATCCAGTCCGTCTTGCTGCGATGGCCAATTGGCCTAGGGACTACATCTATCCATTCCGTGACGTCCCAGCCCCTCAACAAGACCCAAACAACGACCCCGGGCCCACAGGACCAGACGGGCGGCAGTTAGTCCAGGACGATCCGGCTCTTCTTGCTGAAATGCCGAATTGGCCTCAGGACTACATCTATCCAGTCCGGGGCGTCCTGACTCCTCTACAAGACCCAAACAACGACCCAAACAACGACCCAAACGTCGAGCCCAAAGTACCAGACGGGTCACAACTGGCTCAATATGTGTCCGTCGATGTTGCCGGAATGCCGAATTGGCCTCAGGACTATATATATCCCGTCCGGGACTTCTCGGCGACCAGTCAAAAAGACCCAAACAACGATCCCGGGACCACAGAACCAAACGGGCGGGCGCCGGCCCCGGCCCCTCCCGTCCGTCACGCCTCACTACCGACCCCTCAACCAGACCTAAACAACGACACCGGGTCCATAGAAACAAACGGGCCTCAGTCGGCTACAATGCTGGATCGGCCTCACGATTCTCCCATACAACCTGACCCACAGAACGGCGCCGATGTCAGTGGACCGAAAGGAGGGCAAAAGCCGGACAAGAACAAACGACAGAAGAGAGGCGGTCGCCAGCCAGGAGTAGCAGAGATCGTGCGACAACTGCACCCCAACGCGCTCTACGTCTCCAGATCTCACGCACCAGGTTAGTGCTTTTTATCATGATTTTATCATAAATATAGGTATTCCGTACCATCCGAGGTACCAGCGCGACCACGGGAAGGATCACCCGAGGGACGGAGGGTGATCCGACCCGCGGGAGGGCTGTGACCGAGGGTGATGCAGCCGCGGAATACACCGTGTTGTATTTTATTTATGTCATACCCACCTGAGAAAAAACATATTTCGATGCAAAATGCACCAGAAATGTTGTGTCCTCAAAAAAAAAGATTGTAACAACAGCAATTCTAACGTCCGAATCCGGTATTCGAATTTCAACCTTGCCGTATTCGGCCCTTCGAAATAGTTCGATTTACTCGAAGGAAGCCTGTGTGATACAACTTAGAACCCTTGTGATACGGAAAGTTATCACACAGTCAGGAACACCCGTATCGAACGTTTTCGCGGCCCAGGTATGACATAATGTATGATATTGTATGATTGTTATTTTCATTGTATTATCACATAGTTCATTGAATATAACCATATTTTATCAATGCTAAATTCGCCAAGAATGAATGTTTTTGGAAGCGCTAATGTGTGAGTGCGTGTTTGTTTTTGTGTCTGTTTGTGTGTGTGTGACGGTGTACAACTATATGTGTGTATGTGTGTGTGTGTGTGTGTGTGTGAACACAATAACTCGAGTGCCCGAATACAACATATAACAGGAAGTAAGGCGTCAGAAAGAGTAGATTTAAGAGAAAAGTAAGGTAAGATCATCTTAAACTCAGTACATAGCCTGGCGCTAATACATGCTAACGTTACGTGGTCAGGATTTTCCAAAGGTTTCAACATAGTTAATATTTTCTCTAAATTGACGAGATACTTACATACATATAAATAGTATCCAGCTTTGCTGTGTTGTAGCTAAATTGGCATCATAATAATAATTTGTTTCAAACGTGTGACTTTTGCAGCAGACAATTCCGACAGTGACACCGTTGAAACATTTTGAAACAAGTGTGAAATACATCTTTTTTTGCAGAAACATTATTATTTCAGATCTTCTGTGTTTCCATTATCATATCAAAATTCACATAGCCTTGTAGTACCTATAGTGCTAGTGGCACATGGGGCGACAAGTTTACTCGCTCTGATGTTGCAGGATATAGTTTTACATGGAAGAATTGCTAGCCAATCACATTGAGGCACGTACTCGAACACGAGACCCCCATTTTACGCCCCTTCCAAAAGACAGGTGCAGCCTCAACCAGAGATGTCTTGGCCCCGAGATTGGAACCAGGGTCTTCCACGTACAAACTAATTGAAACCAGGAGCTCAACTGTGAAGCTGCTATCATGCACTTGAGCTACAGGGACATCCCTCATATCACCATCGCCAAACCCTTTGAATTAACAGCTGTGTAAAACAAACCAATCAAAATGCATGAGATGCGTCATATACATGTATATATGAGATTAGTCTGCTCTCAACATTTGTTTATGAGCTTTTCAATGTCGTCATCCACTTGACGACTTCTGCTCTTTGACATTTTCGTATTAGATTCTTTTGAAACATGTATAGGTAGGTAGGTGGGTAGTCCCATACCCTTTTTTTAGGTTGTATACGTAGGGGTAGTGGGTGTTTATCAAGTGTGGCTACCACACTGTACTTTTGCCGCCCTTTACCTCCACAACTGATGTCAGAGGCCCAACCAGGTTGAGAACACATGTCTACACCTGGGTGAAGTGAGGAAAGTTGTTTGAAGTCCTTTTCCTACGCAAATCGGTAGCAGGCCATACCCTAGCTACAGTTTTGCCACACAACCGCAAGAAACAAAAAATGTATTGAAAACTTTATTGACACGCCAAAAGTACAGCGACTGTCGTAAGGTCTATAACAATTGCCTACAGTACAACTAAAGACATATATGGATTTCTACAGGTATGAATAAATCAACATATTGGGTCTAGCATGTCATTTACGCTATTGGTTCTATGGTATAAGCATTCGTGGATATATTTATCACTTGTATACAGTAAGGGTTATCGTCTCCCAGAATGTAGTTGAATTTATCTATCGAACAGAGAGTAGCAAATTCTTTAGAGCAGGCCGAAAGTAATGTGGACAGCTCTGTGCGTTTATCATTATATCGTGAACAATCCATAACAAAAGTGACGTTCGTCTTCGATCTCATTTGGACAGAATGGATAAAACCTCTGATCAACCTGGGATCCGTCGACAAATAGACGCTGTCACGTACCCCGTAACAATGCTGCAGAAAGCATAGAGAGTTTTGTTCGGGGACGCAAGGCAGTGAGCCCGCCGATCTCACATTAGCGCTCCGGGGAGTTATCGGGCAGGTGGATCTCCTTCTCGGGCTGATAGGAGATCGGCGGGCCTGACTGTCTTGGGCCACCGAATAAACTGCCCTAGCTGCCCGATACCGGCTGGCCCCAGGGTAGACAAGTAAGTAATCGTTACTCCATGTTTCAGACGACACGGAGAACGGTTTGCGAGGCCGTTTAGCTCGTGCGTACCGCTGGGTGGCAGACAATGTGGGAAACCTTGGGTCTGCAGGTTTGAACTTTTCGTTGTATTGTCTTGTGTCATGATGTTGTAATACAATATTATAACGTTACATATTGCATTATTACAGAAGAAATATTCTACATAATCATATTGCATTATTCTGTAGCATTATATCGTATAATTTATTAGTAATATTGTATCATTTACTATAGACATGAACTATACCATCATTTGCACCTCGATGACTAAGACTGCTTTACATGTATATAGTACTGGAAGCTAATATTTCCTTTGTATCCCCAGTAATGTAATGGGCAGTGAAGTTCTCTACGACATGTACGAATTATGTATCATTTTCAAGTGATTTGTATGTAACTGTTGGCGCAATTTATGTGCATTTTTGTTTTACATAAATTTCATTGCCATGCCAATCAGTAATAAGCCTGAATCTGAATCTTATTTGTCAATTGACCTGTTCTGAAACCTCAAAAGTGCCCACTTACTTTGTATCCCATTGGCAAAAACTAACCGCTATCCCATACTTCAGTCACCTTTTAAATACATGTACCTGAAAACATCTCCCATGTCTATTTATCCACTATTGCAGTATCCTTTCACTACTTCTGATGTAAAGACGCTGCAATGGATTTTAATTAGTGTTCGTTGATTGAATCAAAAAACCAATTATATATATATGTATATATATATATATATATATATATATATATAATTATATATATTATATTCTGCTAGCAATCGGTTTCCGAGGTCGTCTTACTCGTGCTTACGGCTGGGTGGCAGGCAAAGTGAGAAAGTCTGAATCTGCAAGTGAGTACTTTTGTTTGCATATGTTGTAATATTTCATATCATATTATATTTTATGTTTGTATGGCATGCAGCACTATTCTATAATTGTATTGATCTTTATTCATTTGCAAGCTCTTGACCAGATTGGCTAAGTAAAGGATATCAACATAAGACACATATGCAGTAGAAGCCCCTTAATTGCACGGCCTATTTGCCAGTGAATTTCGTGCAATTATCTGGCTGGTGCAATAATGCGAAGTTATCTAGCTTGACCGCTCCGGTTTCGGACTTGAGGATTACGTGCAATTAATGGTGTGAAGTTCCGTGCAATAAGAAGTGTGCGTTAATCCATTGTGCTATTAACTGGCTTCTACTGTATCACTGTTTTAGACGACGAGGTAAAAGAGAGTCGTTTCCGAGACTGTCTTACCCGTGCCTACCGCTGGGTTGCAAAGAAAGTGTCATGGTCTCGTCTGTTTAGCGTTGTCAAGACGACTGTCATCATGGCAACCTTGACCATTTTCCTGGTGCATCTGAACTCCCCACATCCAGGACTGCAGCGGGTTTGTTGTTATTTTCTTACAGCCACTCTCTCTATATACTTAGACCCTCGCAAAGCTCAGTCATACAGTAGACACATACTGGGACACTTTTCTATTGTGATTCCAATATTTGACTGAAGGATACACATGTGAAACCCAATGGAAAACATGTCCATGGCCAATTGCTCCACCCACAGAGATGCAAGGACCTGCCAGCCTGCTGTGTGCTTTGCTCTCCTCCCAGGAGTGATGGATTACCATGAAATTCATTGGAATGACAGTTTCTAATAAGAAAATCTGTTGGATATATATCCTTCAAAGCAAAGATTTAAGAGGAACCCTCTGCATGACTAGGGAAAAAGGGAAGCTACACACAGGAGATATCTCCTCTTCTGCTCTGTGTGTTTCTCCTATATTTCCCGAGTTTCCAGTAGTTCACTTCTTTAATACAGGACTGGAATGAATGTCTTGTTAGTTGTGATGCCACGTTTTGTCACTTCAAATCTTGTTACAACTTTTATGGTGTGTATTTGGAAAATTTAGCCATATTGTTTTTTTTTGGCGCTATCTCATTATTTTTGCACTCTGCATAGGATCTCATTCATAAAACTTACTTGCTCTGGCCTAAATAAGAAAACAAAGTGCGTTGTTTCCCCACAGCTGGACTATCAAACCGCAATGACAGGCCAACTGGACGTATTCCTAGCGGAACATGTCAACAACAACTCTGCACACGTCGGCCATCCAGACAAGCACGCATCGACTGCTGACCACCTGTTCAACATCAGTCGTCTTGAAGACAAAGTGTCGGACCTTGAAGACCGCCTTGACAACCGCTCGGCTCTAAACATCCTACTAAATCAACAGGTATATATATATATATATATATATATATATATAGCATTTGTATGTGTATGAGTATTTTGCATTGAAATTGTTTTTTGTGTGAAGTCTATGTCATAGTTTGTATAGGCTGACTGGCAGTATCAGTACTTAGTAGTAGTAGGGTGGTGTTTCAAATGGTAAAGAACAGCTAGTGTAAATATTCTTTCTCTATATGATTGTTGTATTTAGTTGCGTATATATGTTGTTGATAATACATGTGTCTTGATGAGTAGGTAAAGGTAAGGAAGTACAAGTAAGCAATGCATACTAGGTATTTTGTAATTCGTTGTACAGACATGTTGTTACATAATCAAACAAATGTTAAAATAAATGAAATAATACACCAGGTCGCCACCCTCGAGAAACACCAGAAGAGCGAACGTGAACGAAACAGTCGTCTGGGGGACCAAGTATCGACCCTTGTGGAACGCCTCAGCGGCCAATCTGCACTGGTCAGCCGCCTGAAAGGCCAGGTATCTATGCCAAATAGCAATTAGGCCAAACTATCTTAATTTTATGGACACCCTCTGGAGACCTCAAAACTAATGCGCGAGTGCGAAAAAATTCTGCTAAGCCATAGGACTAAACACCGAGTCCATTCCTTCCCAGGCTTGGGAGGGAATGGACTGCATGTTTAGTCCTATGGCTTAGCAGAATTTTGTCTTATTTTCACCTCCAGCAACACTGTAAGAGTAAATTGTTGTACCGATTCTAAGTACAACAAAGTTCAACAAGTAAGCCTCCTTTCCTGTTCAGGGTGGGATTGTACATTGCTCCCAAACATTGCCGCTCTAACTCCCCATTCGAACTAGCGGGATTCGTAGCCTAGGATGTCTGTAGATTTGTAGATTGTCCCTTGTTAAGATGTGCTGTGGGTGGTGGTAAATTTTAGAGGAGTAGCCGTTAGCGCTAGGTCTGCATAGTTCATTGTGCCCTTTTGTTAATGGCTGACTGGTCTCGCCGATGTGTCTGCTACAGGTATCTACCTTGGAGAAACAGCACAAGAACCACTCAGCACAGGGAAACCTTCTTCGAGACCGAGTAGCAACCCTTGAGCAACACCGCAAGAACGGCCGTACCCAAACCACTGGTTCTGGGAACCAACGAGCGACCCTTGAAAAACACTCCGACCTGCTGAAAAGCATACAGGCACAGGTATCTTCATTCGAGAAGAACCTCCAAGAGGAGCGGAAGCTTCGCATTCAGCTGGAAGAAGCTGTCGCCGAACTACCGAAAGGAAACACTGACCTCCCCAAGGGAGCAGAGAATAGAGGTTCGTTTGTAATGACAATGAACATTATTGCATATCCATACCCAAGACGGGCTAAATACTGACTGAAATAGAAGTGTAGATAGGTTACGTTATATGCCATCCGGTCGAACCTGTAAATGTTAATGACAGCTATCTTGCTACAGGATTAAAGTATATTATATATTATGTATTTTTTTAAATCTTTTATAGGTATCTACTAGCGTTGCTTTATTTTGACGTAAATCTTTATCTTCTAACAGTTTGTGAGACTCGCACCACGGACACACAGTACCGGTACCGCTGGGATCTGCCCCGACTGACCGGAAGCCGCTTCACGTTTGAAGTCCAGGCCACCAATGACGTCCATGTGGCTCTGTCATCCCAGAAGAATGACCCGGCGCTCATGTATGAAATCGTCATCGGTGGCTGGTTTAACACAGTGTCTGTCATACGCCGCAGAAAGCTAGGCTACAGATTTGCGAGGGCCTCAACACCTGGTCAGTGTTAAGAGAGTTGTTGTTTCTGGTCTGTTTTGTTTGTTTGTGTTGGTGTGTGTGCATTTTGTGTTTCCTACCACTGGCCCGGCTCCAAGTTTGTTCCCACCCTGAGTTGTAAGGAGACTGTCAGGATACGAAGGTTGAGCTGCCTGCGTCTAGATTTCTTTGTAGGCTGGTAGGAATTACACGTTGACAGATGGCCAAAACCATTGTCATTTAGTCTCTACCTGACTCCGGGTCGCTGGAAAACCGTAGAAATGGATAAAATAGAGGAGCAAGCCGGCCAGAGGAGTGTAGCAGGCCAGGGAACAGCACGCGACCTACTAGTCTCTACCAGACTCCGGGTCGCTGGAAATCCTACGGTCGCGTGCTGTTCCCTGGCCGGCTACACTCCTCTGGCCGGCTTGCTCCTCTATTTGTTCAATTTCTACGGTTTTCCAGCGACCCGGAGTCTGGTAGAGACTAATTATCATTACCCTGAGGCTGGCATGTGTCCGAGAGTGGAGCATGTATGTATATACTGAGTAAAATGGACTTCGTTGATATATTTTGTCAATATATCTTGTTAGCATCCTTCTGTCTCGTGACACAATGGAGTTCGCGCCATGGTCTGGTCAGTTCAGGTTGTTTTAAAGATATAGCGATAATGTTTATTGCAAGTTCTTGCCCCTGGGCTAATTGCAGGTAACGTAAGAGATTCAAACAGTGTAAAAACAATATCACAATCGTCTACTCTAGTGAAAGCTAACTCTATTTCCTGGGTTCGACTCCTTTTTCGAAGACAGTGGAAGACGAAAGATCCCACCTTTTCTACTATGTGTGGTTTTTGTGATGTTAGCAGGAGAACTGTTTTCTTTTTGTCAGTGAATGTGAGAGAGTTTGGGTGGAATTTGGTGGCCTCTTCAAACAACTCTTTTCTTTCGTGATATACAAACAATCATAATATTGCAAGGAGGCATGGCATCTCTAATTACTTGTCTCATTTCTGTCTTTGTTCTCAGGAATCAACTCCCAGGCAGAGTACAGGAAGTTCTGGATCACCTGGTCTTCGGGCGGAACCATTGCTGCTGGTAGGGGTGGCGAAACTCGGCCGTTCATGCAGTGGACAGACCCCAACCCTCTGCCTATCAACTACGCCGGATATTCCACTGGATGGGGCCGGGGCACAGGGCGCTGGAAGTTCTGCCACACTGCTTAGCTTGCAGGTACATGTATGTTGACCACTAACATTAAACATACCAAATATCATCCAAATTTGTCGTTCCCTTGTTCAGTTATCCTCCTTAGAAGATTTTGAGAATAACCCCCCTGCAGTTCCAAAGCAACTTGCTTGGGGACTCAAACATACACCACACATTCCTTACATCACAAGCTACATGTATCTGCCACTAAAAAATCAAGACCATAGCACATCCAGGTCAAAAGATACAAAAAACGGAATTTCTGCTGCAGTACCAATGCCATATACCAGAGGGCTCAAAGTTGACCTTGACCTTCGTCTTCCCAACATCTACCTACATATCAAATATCATTGCAATCAATCCAGAGGTTCTTGAGTTATGCTGACCACAAATATCGAAACACACAGACAGACAGACACACCCAAAACTAAATTTCCATTTTTCATGTAGATAATTAGGCATCTTAGTAATAATCCAGATGTATTTGGTTGGCAAATACTTTGGAACAACGTGGATAAAGGTATCATTTATGCACTTGAAGGTGGCCGTATTTATAGTTATACACCTTTGTTTGTCTAAAAATATAATGAAAGTTAACTTTTTGACTTTGTTGAAGTCACGACCGTAAAGAAGTCTTGATGAAGTTGAGGAAACTTTGCTAGTGTTAAGTATTTTTCTTCGCTGTAATGTCAGTATTTAGCCTCGTATACTGCATTCATTACATCCTCTTCTTGATTAGGAGAAGGTAAAGGGGGACAAGGCTCACCATCGGGAAAGCTGGCTGACGATTTTACAGACAAGTAGGCAACCTCGCCGACAAACTCCCAACCACCGATGGCCTAGCGAACGACTAACTCACAACAATGGTCTGGAAAATCAGAGGGCCATGCTCAGCTATGTGTGACAGGAACTTCAGAATTGTAGAAATAGAAAAAAAACTTAACCAACGGAAGCTTGAATGCACTTACAGGTCAAAGCAATACATGTACCTTGTAGGGTTTGTGAAACCAGAGTTTAACTGGAAAATCTTGTCTCTGTTGATCGCAATCAACATAGCAGAAGCGATCTAGTTTTGATCTCATATCATTTACGATACAACTTAAGGTTTTATATGAAACACTCAAATTCTGTTAGTATCACTGTTAGGAGTTCTTTTTACTAGTGAGAAGTTCCTTTTACTAGTGAAAAGCAGACATTCATAGCCTACAAGTTCGATGCTGTAACGTGACATGAAGTGAACTTGGGACAGACTTTTAAGATGACTTTAGCATTTCCTGTTTACTTTTCAAGAGTCACTGTTGGAGATGACATAGGAATCAAAACATTTACATATGAGTGACATTTGTATACGATCCTCATAAGTTATATATATATAATCAATGAATTTGACATGCTCAACTGAATTTTCCAGTTAGCTGTACTTGTATTCTGCCAGTTTATTCTAGTGACACAGAGAAAGAGTGATGGGTGTCACTTAAAACGTCCAGAAGTAATTTCTGACTCTTATCCAGGTGTAGACTGTTTACCTGGATGTTTACAGTATTTGACTGTGAATTTCGCACAAATGCATTGTTGATCTTCATGATGTTTTTAGCAATTGCAGAGTTATGTATATCACACTTAATCCAGCTTTTTTTGAATACTAGGAAAAAGCATGATTATTTTTTGTGAACAGAAAACCAAGGTGTCAACAAAATTGTGAGGTTGCTCAATTCACAATATATTCATCAATATTTGCTTACTACATCGTTAGTGCTTTGTATGAGTGTTACAGTATAGCCAATGTCACGGACAAGTGATCATGTGGGTTTTGGAACATTTTGAACTAATTTGAATAAAGGATATTTGATCACAATTTCCGGCATGAATCTGCCCATTTTGCAGCTGCTTTATAGTATGGTTCAAAACGTCTTTTATAAACGAATGAAAATTTATAAGCGCGAGGATGCCTTCCATGTAATAGAATCAGCATGGCCGAATGAATATTCACACGAGACCCGGACTCTTGGAAAACAGACAAGCGACCCTGACTCATGGGTTACTGAAAGATCATTGGAAAGCCTACAAGATTGTTGAAAGACTATGGAGATCAATTAAAGACCCTTAAGACCATTGAAAGACCATTGGATATCGTTGAAAGATAATTGAAAGACCTTGGAGATGATTAATCGTACACGGGAAAGTTTCGTGGGGGTAAAACTTTTTTCTGAAAGACTATACAATGTTTTTATTTACGTATTTGAATCAGGCACATGGCCCATCAAAACAAACACAGCACAAATAAAGATTAGCGACCCTGACTCATTTGTTACTTAAATATCATTGGAAAACCTAAAAGAATATTGAAATACTTTGGAGATTGATTAAAGACCTTTGAGCTCAATGGGAGGCCTCTGAGATAGTTGGAAGATATTGGAAATCATTTAAAGACCGTTAAAACAATTATAAGTATAAACAGATCCTTAAAGGACATTGGAGATCACTGAAAGACCATTGGGGATCAATGAAATATTTTGGATATCAATGATAGATCTTTGAGATCATTGGAAGACTTTCTAGATCATTGAAATACATTGGAGGCCATAGAAAGATCACAGGTTATAATAAATCTTTAAGAATCATTGGAAGGCATCGGAGATAACTGACCGGCTCCATAAAGTCCTGCCCAAAGATCTGACACATCTTTGAACTTCAACAGGCTTGCTTATGTGGAATCCCCACCCAAAACAAACAATGCATATGTGGGCACCCCCTCAGTTGAAACTCTGTTCTCATGAATATGTCTGTGACGTCCCTGATTGGTTGAGACTGAAAAAAAACCTGCTCACGAAAACAACACCGTTTAATTGTCTCGGCCTTCTTTTTTGAAATTATAAGTTGCTGATAAAACGTACAGTGTGTAGCAGGGTCTTTAAAGTCGTCTTTGTGATCGCTGAAAACTTTTGTTTCCTTGCCTAAAGTTGGATTTGCATACTCACAAGACGAAGAAGCGAAGAAGATACTTTATTCACCTCTGGACAAGCAGCAAGATGAAGTCCAAACTTGTTTAGGATTGTTCAGTCTTAGTCGCCTGTGTAAACAGTCGTATTTTGGGGGGGTGATTAAAAGTTTATATTCTACCCATTTTCTGATTCTTAGCTGTTTGTTCTGACTTCAAACATGGCATCAAAAGCTCTGATCTCGCAAGTTATGTTAATATGAACGCCTTATTCTGTGCAGTGGGGTAGAAGCAACGAGACAATTAGATTACGTCTGCATTGCGAAAACGACGAAACACCGCGTGTAAATCATTCGGTGAGAAGTCCTGCTGCCATGGCGCAGCAGACTCCGCTCACTCCCGCCCAAATTCCTCCCCCAAACCCCAACAACGAACCCGGGCCCGCAGGACCAAACGGGCGACACCACCCGGGCCAGGACGATCCAGTCCGTCTTGCTGCGATGGCCAATTGGCCTCGAGACTACATATATCCATTCCGGGACGTCCCAGCCCCTCAACAAGACCCAAACAACGACCCCGGGCCCACAGACCCAGACGGGCGGCAGTTAGTCCAGGACGATCCGGCTCTTCTTGCTGAAATGCCAAATTGGCCTCAGGACTACATCTATCCCGTCCGGGGCGTCCTGACTCCTCTACAAGACCCAAACAACGACCCAAACGTCGAGCCCCAAGTACCAGACGGGTCACAACTGGCTCAATGTGTTTCCGTCGATGTTGTCGGAATGCCGAATTGGCCTCAGGACTACATATATCCCGTCCGGGACTTCTCGGCGATCAGTCAAAAAGAACCAAACAACGATCCCGGGACCACAGAACCAAACGGGCGGGCGCCGGCCCCGGCCCCTCCCGTCCGTCACGCCTCACTACCGACCCCTCAACCAGACCTAAACAACGGCACCGGGTCCATAGAACCAAACGGGCCTCAGTCGGCTACAATGCTGGATCGGCCTCACGATTCTCCCATACAACCTGACCCACAGAACGGCGCCGATGTCAGTGGACCGAAAGGACGGGAGAAGCCGGACAAGAACAAGAAACAGAAGAGAGGCGGTCGCCAGCCAGGAGTAGCAGAGATCGTGCGACAACTGCACCCCAACGCGCTCTACGTCTCCAGGTCTCACGCACCAGGTTAGTGCTTTTTATCATGATTTTATCATAAATATAGAATACAACAAGGTGTATTCCGTATCACCCGAGGTACCAGCGCGACCGCGGGAAGGATCGCCCAAGGGACGGAGGGTGATCCGGCCCGTGGGAGGGCTGGGACCGAGGCATTTTATTTGTCATACCCACCTGAGAAAACACATATTTCGATGCGAAATATGCACCAGAAGTTGGGAAAATGTTGTGTCCTGGAACAAAAGATTGTTACAACAGCAATTCTAACGTCCGAATCTCCGGTATTCGAATTTTCAACCGTGCCGTGTTTGGCCTTTTCGAAATAGTTCAATTTACTCGAAGGAAGCCTGTGTGATACAACTTAGAACCCGTGTGATACGGAAAGTTATCACACGGTCTGGAACACCCGTATCGAACGTTTTCGCGGCCCGGGTATGACATAACGTATAATATTGTATGATTGTTGTTTTCATTGTATTATCACATAGTTCATTGAATATAACCATATTTTCTCAAGGCTACCTTCGCTAAGAATGAATGTTTTCGGAAGCGCTCATGTGTTAGTGCGCGTTCGTTTTTGTGTCTGTTTGTGTGCGTACATATGTGTCTGTGTGTGCGCGCGCGCGTGTGTTTACAAATGTATGTGTGTATGTGTATGTGTGTGTGTAAACACGATAACTCGAGAGTGCCCGAATGGATAATCTTGATATTTAGAATGTGGGTAGATATTGATGGCACCCAATCCGGTTATTGTAAGTATCTTTTGATCTGTCCGGTCACGACATACATTTGTACAGCGGCCACTCAAGGGACTGGACAAATGTGGCCACTATAGACAGGTGGCCACTATAGAGAAAATGCTGATCAATTGACCACGTGCAATAATGCACATGATTTCAGTACCCACTGATCTTTCTCACCAAGTAACATTGTCTCGATCGTCTTAAAATTCAACTGACCCTGCCAAAGTCAAATCTACCGAAAATGATTGATATTGCCGTGCTCAATGTTGGTAAATTCGCCAAAATGACCCTGTCGGGAACTCCAAATCCTCGCATGTATGGCCGCAATATACAGTGTTTCTGTATCTACGGGACCGGAAATCGTGTGGCCGTGGCCGCGTTGGAGAGGTGGCCGCTATAGACCATTTCTTTATGCTTAGGTCAATGGGAAAAATCCAAGGGATCAAGAAAAAGGTTTGACTGTATAACTCTACGGACAGGAAGATGTCACATATAGGTAGCAACTTGATCTGCAGAGATTTTACAAAACGCATTACCATACATTAACATTAACAGGCGTAAAATACCAGTTTGGTGCAGCTTTTAAGCTTGAGGGACATCCTTTATTAACCCTTTTGAATTAACAGCTGTGTAAAACAAATCAATCAATATGTATGAGATGCGTCATATACATGTATATGTGAGATTAGTCTGCTCTCAACATTTGTTTATGGGCTTTCAATGTTGTTATTCACTTGACCTCTTCTGCTCTTTGACATTTTCATAGATTCTTAGGAAACATAGTATAGGTAGGTAGGTGGGTAGTCCCATGGCCCATACCTGTTTTTAGGCCGTATACTTAGGGTTAGCGGGTTGTTATGTGTCTACCACACGGTATTGGCGGAGCCCAACCATACCTTTCTCCTTTCACCACCTTTTACCTCCACAACCGAAGTCAAACCAAATCGAGCACACATTTTTACACCTGGGTGAAGTGAGGAAACTTGCTTGCAGTGCTTTTCCTAGTCTCTATCAGACTCCCTGGCCGAATCGTAAAAGGGAAATGAGATCAAATTAGGAATAAAAGTCCAGTAGGAGTTAATTGGCCTAGGAGTGAACTGTTCTGGCCAAATTCCCCTATTACTATTCGGCCAGGGAGTCTGGTAGACTAGCTTTTCCCACGAAAGTTAGTAGCAGGCCATACCTTCGCTACAGTTGCGCCACACAACCGCAAGAAACATGTGCATAAAGACCAAATGAATGTAGAAAGCATCACCGAAGTGGTGATGGTTTCTCTCATTTGTAGGTAACGTAACCTCTCATAATTCCGCCTGGTACCCTTATATTGCCACAAATTCCAAACGGTACATGTCATGCTTTAGTCCTATTTGGTAAAGAGAGCTGGGAGCCTCTCCGGGTAGACTACGGACTGTTTTCTTTCTGCACTTTCGGACGTTTTCTTGTCGTCCCAACACAATAACACTACTGAACGACCTACTACCTGAGCCCTACCTACACCGCCGTGAAACACGTCTGTCAACATCAACTTCCTCATGTCACAATAGAACTTTTCTTCCTGCTACCGTAAAGCTTTGGAACTGCCTCCCACAGGACATTGTAGATACTAGAGACTTACAGAACTTCAAAGGAAAAGTAAATGCCCACCTCACCGCTACTCGCAAGCGTGCTGTATTGTAATAATGTTATTAAGTTCAGCACAGCTGCTAATGATGGGGTGTTGGACATAGCATAGATAAAAAAAACGTTTAGGGGGCTCCACCGGGCCCCTGTATCTTTTTAAGGTGCTGGTAATATCAATCTGGGATCGGACGACAAATAGACGCTGTTGCGTACCCGTAAAAATGTTGCAAAAGAAAAACCTTTAATGACAATTAGTGCCCTTGTGGGTAGGCCGGGATCGGGTAGCTAGTGAGATTTGTTCGGGGACGCAGGGCAGTCAGCCCGCCGATCTCACATTAGCGCTCGGGGAATTTAAGCCCGAAGGAGTTATCGGGCAGGTGGACCTCCTCCTCAGGCTTAAACTCCCCGGAGCGCTAATAGGAGATCGGCGGACCTGACTGTCTTGAGCCACCGAATAAACTGTCCTAGCTGCCCGATCCCGGCTGGCTCCCAGGGTAGGCAATTAGGTAATCGTTACTCCATGTTTCAGACGACACGGAGAACGGTTTGCGTGGGCGTTTAACTCGTGCCTACCGCTGGGTTACAGGTAAAGTGGGAACCCTTGGGTCTAAACTGAAAGGTTTGAACTTTTCGTTATATTGTTTTGTATCATTATGTTGTAATGCAATATTACACATTGCATTATTATAGGAATTGTTTTTTTTTTATATTATTATATTCTATATTATCAGAAGCTAACTGATCTCTTGGTGATGTAAACACCAAAAAAGAATGGAATATTTTGATCAAAACCGAAAATGACAACTTGTTTGAAAATCGCTGATTATGTCCACTTCGGCTCCCATGTCGATATCCACTATTGAAGTCTTCTTTCACTACTTCTGCAGCTGTGAAGACGCTGCAATGTATTTTACTGTTTGTGGATTAAATCAATAAACCAAATATATACATATTCATATTAATATATATATTATATTCTGCTAGCGATCGGTTTCCGAGGCCATCTCACTCGTGCTTACGGCTGGGTGGCAGGCAAAGTGAGAAAGGCGGAGTCTGCAAGTGAGTACTTTTGTTTGCATATGTTGTAGTATTTCATATAATCATATTGTATTTTTGGATGATATGCAGTACTATTCTATCATTGTTTGTTTGTTTCAGTAGGATCTCCATTGTATCACTCTTATTCCTGGAGTCCGCATCAATTCATACACGCTAAAATGAAACATAAGAAACAAAAATTATACAATTTGTGAGCAGAAAAAGTAACAAAATCAACAGAGGTAACTTAAAGTAAACTAGAGAAGTCAGAGGTCATCAGTCATAACTATTATCTGTGTTTCACATGCAGAAGTTGAATAGAAATATATAGTGTATTGCTCTTTATTCATTAGCAAGTTCTTGACCAGATTGGCTGAGTGCAGTATATCAAAATACCATACATTTATCACTGTTTCAGACCACGAAGTGAAAGAGAATGGTTTCCGAGATTGTCTTACCCGTGCCTACCGCTGGGTCGCAGGGAAAGTGTCATGGTCTCGTCTGTTTAGCGTTGTCAAGACGACTGTTGTCCTGGCAACATTGGCCATTTTTCTGGTGCATCTGAACTCCCCACATCCAGGACTGCAGCCGGTTCGTTGCTATTTCTGTCTGTCTTGATCTTACAGCCACAGGCACTTTCCAATTTTCTCTCTCTTTATTCTACCCTCACAAAGCTCTCACTGTCATACAGTAGACTTTGACTTTATACGGGGACAATTTTCTATTGTGATTCCAATGTATGACTGAAGGATACACATGTGAAACCCAATGGAAAACATACATAGCTAATATCCATGTCCAATTGCACCAACCACGCCTGTCTGCTTTCCTCTCTTCATGGGAGTGATTAATTACCATGAAACTCATGAGAAACACATTGGAATGACCGTTTCTAATTGGCGATAAGGAATTTGGATATATATCCTTCAAAGCAAAGATTAGGAACCTTCTGAATAGGCAAAAAGGGAAGATGCACACGGGAGATATCTCCTCTTCTGCTGAGTATGTTTCCTGAGTTTTGAGTATTGAACTGAGTGTTGGGCCACCACAGAGAAAAAAAAAATTCTCCACCCTTCTCGGTTTTCTGTTTTTCGAAGTGTCATGTCTGTCCATTCTCTGGTATTATCCCTTCTATTTTCCGTTGCCAACCTATCTTTCTTCCACCCTGGACAATTCCCAGCATGATATCGATAGTCTTGGCTAGCCCCTATGGACATGTTACGTGGCCGTTACACCACTTCTTTTCTGTGGTTAGCAGGTCTTCATACGGACCAATGTTTTGTCTAGTCTTCGACGTCAACTAAATAAGAAATAAATGTGGCAATAAAAACTATTGCCATGGCGACGGTTTTATTGTTTAAAAGTATTAATGATTGTTGTATTTGTGCTCTATCCTTTCGATACCCTTTTTACATTTAATTATTTAAGGCATCTCTGAAGCTATCTACATTCTAAATATCATGAAGATCCGTCAACCCATTCCAGAGTTATTCCCCTCTAAAGGGGTGATGCAACTACACATGCCTGTTCAAATTGTTCGTGAGATGCCTGCGAAATTTGGGGAATTCTTGTGGAAAACGGTCGCAAACTATACTATTAGGCTCGCCCCTGAGGTGTCGCAAAAAAATTGCATCTTTCTGTTTTTTTCGGTTGTCTTTCTGATTTTTTTTCATATAGCTGTTTGCTTTATGGTTTCTTTACTTCAACCACTATGTGTAACTATCTTTGGCTGGAATTATTTGTCTTATTTAGTTGTTCAATACTTAAAGCCATGTGTTGGTTATTATTTCTTGTGTTAGTGTTGCTTTAGTTGGCTGATATTACTTTTTGACTCATTCTTCTGTTTGTTGATTATGTTGTACTTTTGCTTTGGATCCGTGGTATATGTGTTACCTTTTGTATTGTTATTGTGTGCTTTTCCTTTTCTGTAAAATGAACACACACACAAAAAAAAATTGCATTGTTTCCACACAGCCGGATTATCAAACCGCAATGACCGGCCAACTGGACGGCAAAGTCGTAATCCTTGAGGAACACGTCAACAATTCTGCACACGTCAGCCATCCGGACAACCACTCATCGACCGCTGATCATGAGCATCTGCTCAACATCAGTCGTCTTGAAGACAAAGTGTCGGACCTTGAGGACCGCCTTGACAACCGCTCGGTCCTATACATCCTTCTAAAACGACAGGTATATAACGCTAGTTCACCTTTATCCGCAGGGTAACCTATATCCGTTGCTTTAAAAAACGGGTATTTAGGGATATCAAGTCAACGTACGATAGTTTCAAACTACAATAGCTTGAACATATTACAATTTAAAACCAATGTCCGTTGTTCGTAGGGGCATCTCCTCTGTAGGGGCATCTTCTCTGAATAGTTTAAAGAACGCTTGCAGATAGATGTGCTAAAGTTAGGTGTGACAGGTTGTTCGGTGTAATATAACCAGCTGCTGCCGCACCGCGTGCCTGCGAAGCTGGTGTGTTACGCCGAACGGCGGTTATACCGACTATATAGATACAGATACAGATTTGATATCCCTTAATACCGTGTGGGTAAACACAACGAATATAGGTTACCCTGCGGATAAAGGTGAACTAGTGTTACATATATCTGTGAAAATGTGTTGTCATGTAGGAATGCATGTGTCAGGGTGACAAAGTATATATTTCATAAGGGTAAGGTTAAGCATTTATATGTATGTGTATTTTGCATTGAAATTGTTGTTTTTGAGCAGTCTATGTCATGACTAGTAGTAGTAGTACAGTAGTAGTAGGGTTACATAGTGTTTCAAATGGTAAAAAACAGCTAGTGTAAATATTCTATATATATAAACTAGGCACAAAAAGTTTGGAATATCAACTTTGGCTGATCATATTTCCGTTGTTTCTGCATCAATTTTAATGTGTTATATATCAATAGAAAGCGTGTGTGATTTCCTTTCATATGGTATCAAACTCCTTATGGCTATAAATTCTAGAAACGAGCACCAGGGCCACTTACGTCAGTGGGTCACGAAAAAAAAGTGCCCAAATTTCAATTTTTGTGTTCAACTCTGTATCATCCTGCTGGTATGGGTGTGGGTGTCAAGGAATCAATTTATCCTTTTTACACGTAATCTTTGGTATACAGAGCATCCAAGTTCATCTTTAATATTTGATAAGAGTATATGTGCCCTTTTGGCTGTTGATGTGGTGAATCGAGGTGTGGAGGCGGCAAGGAGAATGCCACGCTGACTGTCGCACGGATAGAGCGTAACAGCGCGTAGCGCTTCGTGGAGGCAGTGTCATGGTGTGGTGTATGTATGGCTGCCACAGGAAAAACGAGGTTCACCCTCATCCCAGACAAGACAACCTCAATGCTGTGAGATACAGGGACACCATTCTCCATGCAGTCGCAATGTCATACCTCGTCAGCGTGTGTGGGGGACCAAATGCAATTCTGCATGTGTTAGACTACAACGCCCGTCACACAGAGCAAGGATCAATGCAGACTGTGTGCGTGGACGGGCGGTGTAATCTTACAGAATGTCATTCGACCCAATATTGAAGGGGTAAGACATTGCGACTGAATGGAGAATGGTGTCCCTGTATCTCACAGCATTGGGAGTTGTCTTGTCTGGGATGATAGCGAAACTTGTTTTTCCTGTGGCAGCCATACATACACCACAACAAGCGCTACGCGCTGTTACGCTCTATCCGTGCGACAGTCGGCGTGGCATTCTCCTTGCCGCATCCACACTTCGAATCGGTCATCCAACACCCAAAATACACAAGTCATATACTCTCCTCAAATGTTCAAGATAAACTTGGATGTTCTGTATACCAAAGATTACGTGAAAAAAAGGATAGATTGAATCCTTGACACCCACACCCATACAAGCAGGATGATACAGAGTTGAACACAAAAATTGAAATTTTGGCACATTTTTTTCGTGACCCACTGACGTAAGTAACCCTGGTGCTCTTTTCACGAATTTAAAATCATGAGGAGTTTGATACCATATAAAAGGAAATCACACACGCTTTCTATTGATATACAACACATTAAAATTGATGCAGAAACAACGGAAATATGATCAGCCAAAGTTCATATTCCAAACTTTTTGTGCCGAGTTTATATGATTGTTGTATTTAGTTGAATGTGTATATATGTTGTTGATAATACACGTGTATTGATGAGTAGGTAAATGGTATGGAAGTATAAGCAATGCATACTAGGTATTTCGTATTCATTGTATAGAAATGTTGTTATATGATCAAACAAATGTTAAAATAAATGAAATAATACACCAGGTCTCCACCCTCGAGAAACACCAGAAGAGCGGCCGTGAACAAAACAGTCATCTGGGGGAACAAGTATCGACCCTTGTGGAACGCCTCAGCAGCCAATCTGCACTGGTCAGCCACCTGAAAGGCCAGGTATCTACGACAAATAGCAATTAAGCCACACTGAAATAATTTTATGGGTGACATCCTATGGGGACCGCAAAACTAACGCGAGAGGGCAAAAAAAAAAATGCTGCTAAGCCATAGGACTAAACATCAAGTCCATTCCTTCCCAGGCATGGTTTGTCTTATGGTCACCACCAGTAAGTAAATTGTGGTATTGATTCCAAGTGCCGGAAAGTTCAACAAGTAGGCCTCCTTTCATGTTTAGGGTGGGATTGTACATTCTCCCATACATTGCCGCTATAACTCCCCGTTTGAACCAGTGGGATTTGTGGTCTAGGACATGAGTAGATTTGAGATTGAATTAGTGCCCTACAATGTTGTGTTTTGGGTGGTGTAATATGGGAGAGGAGTACCCATAAGCGCTAGGTCTGTAATGTTCTTTGTACCCTTCTTTTAGCAGCTGACTGGTCTCGCCAATGTTTTTTTTTTCAAATTGGGATCTACATAAGTGACTGATACGTCACCATTCTTCCTGGAGTGCGGTGAAGAAAGTCGTGTCAAGTGCTTTTCCCAAGGGCACAAGATCAGTGACACAGCAGGTTTCGAACCCAGGACCTCTTGTGCCTGAGCCAAACGCACTGCCGACTGCACCACGCGATCTCACAATGTGTGTGTTGTTACAGGTATCTACCCTGGAGAAACAGCGAAAGAACCACCTGGCACAGGCCAACCATCTGCAAGACCGAGTAGCAACCCTTGAGGAACACTTCAAGAACGACCGTACCCAAAACACTGAATTGGGGAACCAACGAGCGATCATTGAAAAACACTCCGGCCTGCTGAAAGCCATTCAGAGACAGATCTCGTCATTTGGGGTTAACCTGAACCAGGAGAGGAAGATTAGTATTCAGCTGCAGAAAACCGTCGCTGAACTAAAGAAACGAAACATTGACTTCTGCAAGGCAACAGGGAATCAAGGTTCGTTTATTATTATCTTAGAATTAGATAATTTTGATTTACGCTCGGCAATCAGCAAAATTAGAATTAGTGCCCACCCTCTCAAAATTGAGAGAGGGCGGTACAAGAGGCTATCCGTGTGTGAAAGAACGTGCAAACAATGTAGGTCAAACGTGGTGGAAGACGAAACACATTTTATGTCAAACTGCTCTTTCTATAATCTAGAAAGAAAAGAGCTGTTCAATGAGGCCACCAAATTCCACCCAAACTTCCTCACATTCAATGACAAAAAGAAAACAGTTCTCCTTTTAACATCACAAAACCCACACATAATAGAAAAGGTGGGATCTTTCGTCTTCCACTGTCTTCAAAAAAGAAGTCGAACCCAATAACCCAGGATCTAGAGTTAGCTTTCACCAGTTTTAGACTAGATTAGACACTTGTGATATTGTATTTTACACTGTTTGAATCTTTTATGTTACCTGCAATTAGCCCACGGGCAAGAATTTGCAATAAAACTTATTATAATGACAATGACCTGGTGATCTTTATTGCATATCCTGAAGCACAACATTTGCTAAACGCATTGGGTAACATAACCTATAGCTGAAGCACTAGTATAGAGGTCCATCTGAATCTATAGAGCCTCATCTTAAAACAATTTTTGTGACAGTGATGTGTAGACAAATTTTTCCATAACATTAACATTGTACTTTTTAGATGACATGTATGTGGAAATGAGCCCCCAGTTTTGTTCCTTGTTTCACTGTCAAATCTATTTGTCATGTCTACATACTGTAAGTGCAGAAATGTTCGCGGTTTTCGCGGTGACCACTTCACCGCAAACTTAAAACCACCACGAACATTTTTCTATTATGGTATTAGACTGCAGTCTATGGTGTTACCGCAAAATTAAAACCACCGCGAAAAGTCCTTTTTCCCGCTACCGCAAAATTAAATCCCCACGAACTTACATGCATTTACAGTAGATGAAAAGTCATTCCGGACTGAATAACTTAAAAAGTTTCCTTTTTTTCCTGACAGGCGTCATATTCCACGAGCGATCCCCCCGTGGCCATTATAAGTTCAGCCATGCCGAGGCCCGCCACGCGTGTGAGCAGAAGGGAGCGGTCCTGGCGTCCCCCCAGCAGCTGTACGAGACATGGCAGCGGGGGTTTGAGCAGTGCGAGTGCGGATGGCTGTCGGACGGGACTGCACGCTTCCCCATGCACAAGCCCAGGTCAGTTGTTTGTTTTGATTTACTATAACTATTGGCGATTTTAATGACTCTGTAAAGTTTCCCACGCAATTCAGCCTTTGACAAACCTGTTATATCTGAATAAATATATTATGATTTCCATTAGACTTAACAATATACTCGCAAAATCTATTCTTCCTGTAGTCCATTTAAGAGGACATATAGAATGAAGACCTTTATTGCACATTTTTGCCACACCGGGCTAAGTACAGGTCACAACAGTGTTTGTCCACAAAAGTACAATATTTAGTCAAAACTTTATCATGAAAATGACTGTGCTGCAGTAGCCTGGTATCCAGCGGTATTATAGCTCCTGAGTCTCCTCTGTCCGCTGCGGAGAGGTACAATTACAATATGGCTGGATATCAGGCTAATGTTGATGAGGACTGCAGTATAGGTGTCACTGCTGCAGTGTGAAGAATGTGGTACCAAACTCTCTAGTAGCTCCCCTCATTATGACTATTTTTTGCTGATTCAGCTCAATCAGTCCTTTGGAAGGTGGCAGAAATAGTATACCAGGCTCCACAGGTCGCTGGAATAAAAGTAGAAACTGTCCAAATAGTCAGATAACTTGCCAGATGAGTTAGCTACAATGTAGCTAGGGATACAGTTTGTCTAGGTCAGCTAACACCTCTGGCATTTTATCTGTCGATTTTGCCAATTTCTACTATTTTTCCAGCTACCTGTGGAGCCTGTATACTAAAGTAGTCTATGCCAGACAGCCCACTGAAAATTGGTATTGACAGTTTTGCTGGTGAAATCTTTACTAAATGAGTATCACCAACCTGGCAAAACTATTGACGGATTCCTGCACCATTTTACAGGGAAGATTGTTGGGATCGGAAAGGCATGCGGATGTGCAATTGGGCGCCAGCATCTTGGAACGCCTGGTGTATCTGCCCCTCCAACCCGTGATATAACGACTGGACAATCGATGTTTGCCCTTAATCAGATCCTACGGTAGCATAAAATAGTATCAAAAGCTGGCAGAGGAGTGACGTCGGTATAGGAGTGTGTTTTGCTACCGTGGATCTGCTGGCACTGAAACAGGGAGGAACAACGGTGTTGCTGTCCCTCCCTTTAGCCATGTGCTAATGATTTTACGAGCGACGTACACTGGGCCAAGTCTGTGACCAGGACATGTCCTAGTTGGAAGTTAGCACCAAACAGGAAGTAGGGCAATTAGCACCTACACTCAGCAAGCACAGTTTGATTGGGAAACAATTGGATGTTAATAGCCGTTGTTCTAGCCGACTGGGGGAGATTCTACAAGGCAAATGGACACCTTTTGGCTGACTACACTCCTTGGCCAGTTTGGTACTATCTTATGCCATCGTAGGATCTGCTTGGAGATTACATGTAGTTTGCACTCAAGTGTACTGCAGGTGTTTTTGCAAAAGTAGAGTTTGCTATTCTCTCCAGGGCCAAAAGAGGCAAATAAGTAAAGTAATTGTAACAGTGGGGTGTTTAAGTAGCGCCAAACAACCATGCATATTGGCTGGTCAGCCTTTTGTAGCGTAGTGGTTGGCACTGCTTGGTTTGTGATCTGCCGGCCTGGGTTCGATTCTGGCTGTCGGCATGTTTGTTTGTTTCTGTTTCTATTCCACTTATAATATCTATTGAAATCTGTACAAACAAGAGGGAAAATGCTGCTTAGTATGTCTTCTATAAGCAGAAAACAAATAAGATGTTGCCAAAGTTGAGAGATTTATGCTAACGTCAGAAGTCACTTGTAGTCAGTTTTAGGATGCTCAGCAATACTTGCATACCAGACCAATACTCATATGTTTGACAGTAATGTCTTGAAAGTTCATCTGTGTTAGTAGAAGTCATTATTGAACTAGTTTAACTGTAAAATCCAACACAAGCATTGGACTCACCCAAATTTTCAACTGAACAGAGCTTTACAACCATCCCAGAACAGAGACAGTGGGCGCCATAGACTTCCTGCAACCTATGATCCACTGCTTTATTAATACTTAGTCACGTGTTCTAGCTGCATAATGTGACGTCACGACAGCAGTGGACTGTTCATTCCTTGACAAAGACTGGTGATGTTCAGTCAAAAATTTGGGTGAGTCCAATTTTTGTGTTGGATATTACAGTTAAACTAGTTCAATAGTAGCCTGACTAAAATCGCACCCCTAGTGGCCGGCTGTACAATTGCAGCCACCCTAGGGGAGGGGGTCATTAACCCCAGCCAGCGAGAGATTGTGTAAACACAGGCTCAAGTTCAATAGTAATGTTTCCTGTATACTAAAAATACTGTACATTAACAAATAGCACATTTTGTGGAAGTGCACTAATGTGATTCACACAAGGCTTAGCTTTGTCAGCAAAGAGGCTGTACGTTTTCTGTAAGCAGAAAACAAAGATGTCACCAAAGAGATTACTTACTATATTGTATTCAGTATCAGCACACTCATTGCATATTTGACTGTTACAGTAGTGTTTTTTATATATGTATGGATATAGAACTGTTTATTTGCAAAATCATGCCCATTGGCTAATTGCATATAGAGTCTCAAGAACTAAGAGATCTTACATTTTATATTATCTCTTATATGTATGGCATGAGGAAAGCTAATCCAACCACGTAAAAATTCCCCGGCCTGCGCTAATTAACTGGACAGGCTGGCTACAATCACAGCATCGTAGAGATAACGGTGAGTGCCCGATAGCATGGTTACCAGGCTTGGGTAGAGAGGGTTAACTTATTCCAGGCAACACCCACCTAAGGATGATACTGAAAACCATGCCACCCTGATCGATTGACTCCAACACTTTTCTCTTAACGAAGTGTTTGACCTGTTTGCAGAGCTAAAAGTGTTTGAGTTGCTGAGAACTCTGAAGAGGTACTTGTGCCAGCCTGTAAGGGCTCTTGAGTTCTTGAAGCCAGTTTCCACAAATATGTCAAGTAGTTTCTTGTCGCCATTGCAAAATGTAAAAGATGTAGTTTCATCTATTTGTCATAAAAGTATGCTCACAAAATGTAAAGATTTTTAAATAGGATTTGAATATATATGTATTCAGAGCACTGTATACAGCCTAATAGCTCAAATCAAAGCACTGTATATAATAGTGTTACCAGCTGCACTTCTTCAGCAAACAGGATGGGGGCACTGCTACATGTAGATGAGGTCAACCATAGCTTCTTGGGGATTGTTGGTTCCCTTGTACAACTGTAGAGAAGCAGATACACATGTAAGGTTTACAAAAAAATCACATTTTCACAGTGCTCGAAACACTTTTTTCAGCCAGGTTGCCCAGGCAGCTACCTGAGTCAAAAGCCTACACTGTGTAGTTGTGCCAATTCAACATTTCAGGTTGCCCCATTTGGTTCAAATCAGCTTATTTAACCATTATCTGTCAGTTACATGTAACTATTTACGTTTGTATCAAGAAATAAATACAAAAAGTTTATGCACGCAGATGAGAGAAAAGTCTACAACATTTCAGGTTGTGCACTGTGCTACCTGAGTTTAAAATAAAATTGTGCTAAACAAAATGTGATTGCGTTTGCACTGCTTTGACTTAAAAATACACAGTTGTGGCTGACAGTAACATCTTTGGTGTTTGCCTGAGTTTCTTGTCATGATGTTAAAGAAAAGTGAACAAGCGTCAAAGATAGGGTCGAACTGAAATACCAGGTTCCTTCGCATACTTACCAGAGAACAGCTGATGTCTCCACTGAATCGCAGGCCTGTGATGCTCGTCAGTGTGTCTTGGAGCAACGAGATGTTCTGAAATATGGAACAATTTTCATTCATTCATTCATTTTATTTATAATCCTTCAGACTTATTTATTTAACTTTGTTAACTTTTGTTACTTGGAAAGCTTTGTCTATCAGGTACTTTGATGCAATCCTTCCTCCTATCCCTCTATCCATTCATCCTTTATCCATTAATCCATCCATCTGTCCTTCCTTCCATTTATCTATCCTTCATCCATACCTCATCCTTCCATCCTCCCTCAATCCATCCATCCATTAATCCTTCATCTACCATCGATCCAACCATCGATCCCACTGTCCTCGCTCTCTCCCTCCCTCCCTGCCTCCCTCCATCCATCCACCGATCCATCCTTCATCCATCCATCCATGATCCATCCATGATCCATCCATCCATCCATCCATCCATCCATCCATCCATCCATCCATCCATGCCTCATCCATCTATCCATCCATCCACCATCCATGCCTCATCCCTTCACCCATCCCTACTTACAGCCAGGGACCCATCAGCAACATTGGCTGCCCCTGCAGTGGCCTTGTGACCAGGGACCACCAGGAAGGTTGTGGGGAGGGAGTCCACAAGGAGGAACTGCACCAGGAGGTTCAGGATGGGGTCACTGACCTGCAGGTCATCAGGGAGGGCTGGGGCAGAGGTCACTGTGGGGGAAGGGAGGAAAATGTGACAATTATAATATTTTTGTACCATGATGATAACGATAATGATAACAGGGCTCAAAATACACAAATCCATTTCCGGTCATTAAACTGTTAACAGTCCTCTAGTCCTATTAAAAGCAATAATATCATATTGAAAATTCAGAAACTTTAATCCAAAGTTTCTTTCAAAAATTAAAAATCATGAGAAGGCTCAGACCTGGCTGTGAGAAGAAGGTGGTCTCATACTGTTCCCATGGGTGTGGGAAGTGTAGCGCCACAACACAAATAAATCCAACATTGGTTCTTCAGCAATCCCTATCTTGTGGATTACTGAAAATTTCAGAAATCTGGTTAAATCTGTTCCATCAAAATGCTCAGACCTGGCTGTGTGAAGAAAGTGGTCTCATACAGCAGTTCCCCTGGGTGTGGGAAGTGTAGCGCCACCACCGCTGTGACCTTCTCCACGCCGCTTCTCAGACACTCGTCCAGGAGTCGGCTCACCACGTGGTGGCACACTTCCCCTCCCACCACAGTGTTCACCACAACCACTGAAAACTGTGCGCATAACAACAGTTATTTATCACCTGGCATCCATTCGACAGTTTATCATGTAAATGTACATGCAATATAAACAGTTCTGGAAAGAATTTTTATTCAAATTCTGAATAGTAGTATATCTAGATTACAATGTATATGATCAAGGAACTTGAAAGAATTGCATGGCGTAGGGTGCTCGCTTGGCAAATATGCAATTATATTATCTCTTATCTAAATCCAAAATTAAGCTAGACAATAGTCAACATCATGTTGGAGTGCGGAAACTGATGGCGGTCAAGCTGACCAGACTGGCTGATGACCACCAGAAGTGGAGACACTTTGTGGACAGACTGACCCTACAGCTTTTAGCTATGGCACTGAGTGAGTGGTAGATGGCAGAAAATTAGAAATTAAAAAGTACATCTTCCAAATGAAAGCAGACATCATTGATCATCTGAAAACCTCATACAATACAAATTGCTGATTTGAGCTTATCATGAATAAATAAAGGTTCAAACAAACAAGGAAGATTCACCTCTTCGTACTTGCAGTTGAGGATTTGGATGGGCTGAAACTCTTGTTCTGCCGGGGCACACGGGCTGCCTCTCACACAAGCGGGCTTCAAACCAGGGACCTCTGGTACAGGCAGGGTCCGGTACTCGTACTTGTGGTGCTCTGGGTCCAGCCCCAAGAGAGCACGACTTGGGAAAAACATAAGATAGAGATGGCAGACTTCACCCCATTATTCATACTGTTTTGGCATCCTTCAATTCCCCCAGACACAAACATGAAGCACTAAAGGTATATTAATTATTATTCACAGAAAGTTGCACACAGACACACACACACACTCATGTGCACAGTCACACACACACGTGCGCGCACACACACACACGGTCTGACATGCCAAAAGCAATCCAAAGAGTGAAATGAAATAATCAAAAATTATTGCTATTGGCATTTAAATGGTCAATTGTAACAGTGCAATTGTTCTGCTTCTTTTATATTTTTGATTTTGAATCATCAAAAATATGTGTTCAATTCTCTTCCTCCCCCTTTAAAAGCCTCCCTCATTTAAGAAATGGATGAAGAAAACAAGGTTCACAAAAGACCTTCTTGGTTGACCTTGACCTCTTGTCCTCTTTGACCTTATTAAATCCCCCTTTCTTACCTCCCAGCTGCTTGTAAGTCCGTGTACGCCAGAAGAACATGTTTCTTAAACATGGCCTCTCCTTCCCAGTTCTACATTTTATGGTGGGTGCATTGCTGCGTTGTTAGGCTTTCCCCCTTTCCCCGTTTACAAAGGAAAGAAAAACACAGCCAGGACATTGTACAAACACATTTCTCTTCATCATGGTTTCTGTCAGCTGGTAGGTCCATTTGGCGCCAAATTACTTGAAAATGAGATCCGATCGCTGATTGGTTTCATAAGGGCGAGCTTTTGTTATCTCATCTATGATTGGTGTGCAGGGACACACCTCCGGAAACACACCACCGGATTACTATATCAAAAGTAAATGTGACGATGATTTTGAAACATAAAATCAACACATCTACGGCTAATCTCGTCTATTTTATTTACAGAATTGCTTCTGTTTGTTAATTGTTCAATTGTTCTGAGAAAAAGTGAGTAGACGACTTCAAAACATGTTTGGAAAAGTCGGAACTATTTTGTGTAGCGTGCTAGGATACAGTCATAAATCGCCGGATGACATCCCGCGCGAAAATTGCAAACAGGAAAGCCGTGACGTTATAAAACTGCGCCGTAGATTATTACAGAAACACCATGCTACTCGTCAGAAGACCGCTAGTTAGATGCCTTGTTTGGTGAGTATCTTACCAATTGTACACTTCTACTTCGATATGAAACACAATTCATGAAATTTTGACAAAACATTTGGTAAAAACGTTTCCTGATGCCGCCCTGCCTATGCGAAAATCGGACGATAGCGTGGAAAATTTGGGTCGTCTGCTAGATCCCTTAGGTCGCCCCCCTCCCCCTTACAGGTCTCGTAAGCTCTGTATCAGTCACATGAAGACAACAGCTGTTCGCTCGACCCCGGAAACTTGGCCCTGGCCTTATTTTGGGTCTCCTAGACCCACCATAATTTACTTGACCTTGGCGTACTAAAATTATAGAACACAGAAGATTCCAGATAGTTTTCTACTTACTAGAATTATAGTATGATATTTCTTCTGTTCGAAGTCATATATGGTGTCTCTGGTCTGCTAAATTTTTCACGTTTTACGTTCGCAATTCAGTTGCAGTTCAGAGTCATGAATATTCTAAGAAACATTTTTGGCCCCCCCCCCCCTCCCCCACTTTAATAAATTCTAGACCTGTGCAGATAATATTGTTTTCATGATTTATATAAGCTAGTGAATTATCTAGACTCTATTATCTTAGCCCAAGTGCTTAATGATCTGACCTTGGCATAATTCTAAGATTGTGTTGGTTAAATGCCTCGAGTTTCTGGTGTTGTCTTAAATTAAAGCCAAACAGAGAACCAGTTGTACAACTTCTTGCTACACCGTCTTTTTGATGGTTCAAATATTAGAATTCGTAAAGCATAAATAAGTCTACCCAAAAAGGTATATAATATATATATATATTTGTATGTATATTATATATCAAGGCACAAACTGTGGTAATACGGGCCTAAAATGGTCTTTTGCCTATGACTACAACTTAAAAAAATATTTGTAGCCTACAGGCCAAAAGGTTGTATTGTATTTGGAATGCAGGCCGGACAATCTTCCACGCACAGGTAGGAATCCTTAACCTTCAAGCAGATGTTGGGAGAGGAAATTGTGGCCTTTCTGGGTGCCACCTTGGTTGGCTGCATGAATGTTATTGTTAGGAAAGAGATCATCCCAAAGTGGTCCCATTTTTCCAGCCTAATGTCTGCTTGGAGATTAGGAATTCCTTATGAATTATGCAAGCAACAGAGACATGTTGCAGGCATTACCAGAGGCCCTCTGGATATTAAGACTCAGAAAATCACACCCTTGAGACAGCTGACACTTGCTTAACCTGACTAGGTTCAAGAAAACAAGACAAGGGGGCTGGTAAAATGCAGAATCCAACAGTGCAAGATGTTACTGAAATTCGTTGAAGTAGTACTGAGTGGTTTCCTAAAAATGCACATAAAATGTATAGTAAGTGGGGGCCTCTTTCTGACCTACTTTCTAAGGTTTTGACCTGAGGGGCTCGGCAGGATCCTTGTAATAGAGGCTCCTCTGAAAGGAAGTAGATCTATGACGGAATAACTAACCTAGCTCACAGATTTTTTTTTACATAAGGCTACCTTAGTATTAACGATTAGGATTAGGTCAAAATTAGTACAGGACTTAACTACTACATACTAGTAGGCATACATGTACAGAGGCATGTTTGTCTTGTAACTAGAAATAAGTAAATATTGTTCTTTACGTTCTAATTTTCTTAAACTATTAAAGCATTGAAGGAGCAAATATTAAAGCATGATATATAGATCAAGAAGTTTTTGTAATGCAAAATGTATTATTGAATCATTCTACTAGCCTGTGAAGACATTTACATAATGGACTTCTTTCAGCTAGCACCATAATGGGCCTATTACAGGTAGACAATTGAACACAAGTCAGACATATCACTTTGAATCAGCCATATCATCAGATGGCCAGCTTCTAGACATGATCTGTCAGTTCCTACTGTGACAGGAAGACGGATTGTCCAAACTGTGAGCCAATGAAGACAGAAAGACAGATGCCATGCTGCCCAGTCCCCCAGGCTTCGCAGGAATGTTGACATGCTATAGCTATTTATGCCCTGTCATATGACTTCAGTGTGACTGGTACTGTGGTAGATTGATGGGGCAAGCAATAAGATACAGTTTAGGGGTATAATTCAAAGACATGGCACATTTTGGTGTTAGAGTCTGTATGGCTATTGTGTAAAGGTTGGCTGTGCTTTTTGAGGTCTAAAGTTGAAGCACTGAATATATTCCTTAAGCGTATTCGGCATCATATGATGTCTGGTAACAGATGTCTACTTTGCAATGTGTTCCAGATAGAGTTCTTGCTGTTCCTTGTCAGTAGATAATTTAAAGAATGGATATACTTATACAGTACTAGTTATAGCTGACAGCCAATTTACATTATGTCAAATCTACATTTGTGTCATGGTGTGATTCAGGACATCTTAGAAAATGGGAGTTTATACAATGTATGTATGCCAGGCTTTTAGCTAGGATTTTATAATAGGGTGTCCAAACTTATTGGTGAGTCGCAGTAAGTGACTTTTGTAGGGTGGTCTGGGGGCATCCACCTTCCATGGTGCAGAGTTTTTCATGATTTTAAGTTAAAATAGTGCATTCTAAGGTATCCCAAGAGGCAAAAATACTGTTACAGATGTCACAGTAGAAGACTGTGACCACAGATGACCTTGTAGCATCCCTGGTCAATCAGAATTTCATGCTTGTCAGAGGATTTTCTCCCCAGTATAGGGCGTCTAGGGGCATCAAATTTCTTGTTATTCTAAGAAAAGGGCGTCCAGATGACGCGTTGACGCATGCCTGGCTAAAAGCCTGATGTATGCCAACATCTAAAACAGATATAAAGAAACAAAGGGTATACAGTCTGTAAATATATTTTTTTCATTCCTGGTTTCACAGCTTTGCACCAATATAATATTACAAAATTTATGAATTATTCTCTTATCATTGTCTTATGGCATGTTCCTCAATATATCCCAGGGCCTATTATAGTAGCACAGTCTAAAATGATTTATACCTAACCAGGATATGGTACAGCTTCAAGTGGTCATGCTTGACTGCAGGGGCCATTTTGACCTTTCAACAATAAAATGTCCATGGTACTTAGAAAGCATTTAGCAACACTTAATTGGTACACTTACTTGTATTTTACTTCAGTACAGCTTTTCTTTAGGTGAAGACAATTTGGTGACAAACTCGCTTTAATGAGCAAAAATTTTCATTATTGAGCATGTGATGCTTTTTTTTGTATTTTGGCTGTATATGCATTATTACTAGTTACTTATTACTAGTAGTTTTCTAAAAATGTTAGATGGCAAGATCATGAAAAAAATTCAGGATGTGAGGTTTAACTATAGTATAGGGCTGTTTTACAATTTTGATTTTTGCTCCTGCAACCTGTGTTAGCTTAAAACAGAATATGAACACATTACTCAAGCTAACCTACATATTTACATGTGAATACAGTCATACCTGTACAAGGGAACACCTGTGCATAAGGACCACCTGACCATTGTGACCACCTGTTCACATACACCAGATTTTATCAGTCCTCTGAGTTGTCTTTTTATGGTTTGAATAGTTTCAGTAATGCATGTACAGTAACTGTTGTATTATTACTATATATATAGTTATCTTCATGTAAAATGGAGATATTGTGTTGGGTGCGTCTGTCTGTTTGTATGTGTTTCCGGAATTTTTGTTGTCAGCATAACTCAAGAACCTCAAGATGGATTACGATGATATTTGGTATGTACGTTTGTGTTGGGAAGACGAAATTCAAGGTCAATTTTGGACCCCCTGGTATGTGGCCTTGGTACTGCAGCAGAAATTCTTTTTTTTTTTAGTATTGCAGTATGTGCCCCATACATGCAGGTAATACCTGACTTGTAGCACGTTGTTACAGGTCAAAGATCAATCTTGTTTTGAAAGCTGTGAAGGTATTTGCCAATCAGCTTGCTTAATCAGTGACACTCCCCCCACACACCTTAGGCATAGTTTGCCTTAGGCACTGTTGTTGCTAAGGAAACAAGATAGTGCTGAAGAATGTAGATTGTCAGCGGGTTTTTGCTGTTTAGAGCCGGGATCACTGTGTTTGTTACTGTTGTCAACTTCCATATTTGCAAAACAAGTACTAGTATGTTAAACCCATTATACCAAACACTTGTGCAGCACGGTTGAATGTAAAAAGGTTGAAATTATGTCTCAAAGTCAAATAAAGTCCAAAAGTCTGTCTTATGAATACCCTGAGCAGATGAAATACAAAGTTGGCCTTTCTTTGGACGATTTAAGGTATATGTATTTCAACACACATCTTACTTTAATTCTTCTTGGCTCATAGACCAGCCAGTATCTTAATATTACCTGCATTAAATCAAGGTAGTTTTTCTTATTTTGCATGTCAGTGTGTGTGTGTGTGTTTGTGTCTCTGCATGTGTTTCCAGATATTTGTGGTCAGAGTAACTTAAGATTAAAGAACCTCTGGATGGACTGCAATGATACTTCTTATCTTGGTAGGTCTTGGGAAGATGAAGGTCAAGGTTGAGTTCAAGCTTCCAGGTCTTTGACCTTGTGTCATAAAGTCATAAAAATACCTGCTTATTCAGTATTTCCTAAGGGCTTTGTTTGACGTAACTTGCACTGTATAAAGAAAATGCTTTCTTAACCCTTAAACTGCCAAACCCGGATATATCCGGCATACATATACATGGCCTGGGTGCCGCGCCGGGATGTATCCGGGATAGCGTATTCCCCCAAAGTAGCAGCTTTGCGCGCGTAGCGCACGAACCCAGGAAGTTAGGGACTTTGGCCTTGTTCTGGGGTTTCTTTTTGGAGGTCAGCGGCCAACCCTGGCACTGATAGCATTTTATAGGGCTGGAACTCTGGCAGTTTAAGGGTTAAATACTATGAATATGTCAATACTAGTACTACGTAATGTATCAGTACTAGTACAAGTGCCTTTCCATGTTCATCTGAACGTATACCTCCTCTGACGTTAATAGCCCAGTCCAGGTGCAGAGTTCACCAATACGAGTTAAGAGTGCCTTGCATGTGACAGGTTGTTTCTGGCTTGTACGGGAACAGTGTCAAGTGTGTAGTCTGCACGGTCCTTCCTTTTGTCATCTTTTCCGGTAAATGAACAGGCCTAATTGAGCTTGCACAATGTGAGTGAACAATGTGGTACTGTACTAGGATATGTGTAAGTTATTGTGCATGCTTGTGTAGTCTGAAACTCTCCGTAAATCACGGCAATGTGGAGGTAATGTGTTTCTGGGTCAAGGGTGCTTACATTACAGTGGCTTTGCTGACACGCCCCCCAATATGATCATGTGCCTCAAACATTTTACTAGTAGGATTCTTTTGCTGCCAGTTTGTTTCTTTTTGATAGTAATGTAGACAGTTGCTATTCTTATTAGCAGACAACTGTAACAGTTGTAATTACACTGGAAACAGGGAGCTGATTAGCCTGAGGCTTGAACACTTTTGCAGGGATTTGGGACATAAAGTTTGATATTCTTGGTCATTAAAAGAAGCAGAAAAGTATTGTCGTGTCCATTATGATGATGTGTGAAAGTTATGTGGCCATGTTGTCAAAACAAAAAGATATGAAACATAAGTAAAAGCAATTTACTTCCTGACAGGTGAATAAGGAATGATTTGTGTTTTTCTTAAGAAACCAGAGATTGATATGTGCACAGTTTATTTATTCATTTATGCTGATAAAGAACTATTACTATATTTAGTACATACACATACGTCCGATCCAATATTGGGGAAAAAATCCTAATTTTTTTTTCCGACAGCAAAGATCAATTTAATGTTGCCTGTCAGATTTTTATTAATGGGTAAAACTGTGGGAGGTGGCAGATTTAGGTCACCACATTGTAGTTTACATAATGTCTGTCTGAGTGACGCTTTGTGGTTATGTTTTCATGTAATTTGGATCCTGATATTTGAATAAAGAATCCTTTCCTGGGTAAGAGCAGTCCAGGATGACTATATATATATACTTATTCTGCAGCAGTATATATATATATATATGTATGTATGTATGTATGTATGTATATATATATATATATATATATATATATATATATATATGTCACAGTGGAGATCACGATCCAGGAGAATCGCCGATCCTCCTAGGAGAGATCGCGATCGTAGTTTCTCCTAGGAGAAATCCCGATCGCGATCTATACTAGGAGAATCGCCAATTCTCCTAGTATAGATTGCGATCGGGATTTCTCCTAGGAGAAACTCCGATAGATATAAGAAACAGATCCCGATCGCAATCTGTACTAGTAGAATCGGCGATTCTCCTAGTATAGATTGCGATCGGGATTTCTCCTAGGAGAAACTCCGATCCAAACTTAAACGATGCTAAGATGTATGAAACAGCAATAATTTTTTTGATAAACAATGATTTTATTCGGTATTAATGCAAACCTACTAACTCATTACCAACTACACTCAAGCCTACTTGTGTCACTTCTACAATGTTAACTTCACCGAAGACTATCACACTTGAGTCACTTCTGCAACTTTACTCAAGGTACACTATAGTATATAGCTTGCAGAAGTTGCAGAAGTGACTCAAGTGTGATAGTCTTTGGTGAAGTTAACATTGTAGAAGTGACACAAGTAGGCTTGAGTGTAGTTGGTAATGAGTTAGTAGGTTTGCATTAATACCGAATAAAATCATTGTTTATCAAAAAAATTATTGCTGTTTCATACATCTTAGCATCGTTTAAGTTTGGATCGGAGTTTCTCCTAGGAGAAATCCCGATCGCAATCTATACTAGGAGAATCGCCGATTCTACTAGTACAGATTGCGATCGGGATCTGTTTCTTATATCTATCGGAGTTTCTCCTAGGAGAAATCCCGATCGCAATCTATATATACTAGGAGAATTGGCGATTCTCCTAGTATAGATCGCGATCGGAATTTCTCCTAGGAGAAACTACGATCGCGATCTCTCCTAGGAGGATCGGCGACTCTCCTGGATCGTGATCTCCACTGTGACATATATATATATATATATATATATATACTGCTGCAGAATAAGTCAGGGATCTATCTAGTGTATTTTAGCTTAAAAGGCCACCATGCTATGATTGTAACCACCACGCTAAATGTGGATCATTACTCTAATTTTCAATTAGCATCGTGGTACTTTACTTATGTACCTCTTAACATCTACTCAAGCAACTGGATTATAAGATTCCAAAATCTACTCGGTTGCTTGCTAGTTGGCATATCTAATTACTAGCACCTGGATGTCTATCCTTTATCAACGGATGTCTCTTAAGGTTTTATCACCTGTCTATAGCAGGTCTGCAATAGAACTAAATATATCCTTGGCTACTAGTGTGTAAACTTTGTGTATACAATGATTGCTTCTGAACTTCTGCTGTAATGTTAGTTAACCACAACTTTTTACATATATCCTCATATATAGGTTTCGCCACCTGTCCAGTGCTGCTACAGTAGAGGTGGAAAACGAACCATGTCTGAATTACCTAAAGGGGAGCGAGGAACGCCAGAAGGTGGAAGAGGTGAGTTAGCACATACAATACACATAAATTTTGGTTTATTACTTTTACACTACCATTCCTGGACGAGTAGTGATTCACTGAGTCTAAATAAACCAAGCCTGGAGTCCATAAGTTATTAAATGAATTCAAACAACATAACATGAATATGTAAATTGTGATATACATCAAAATATAGATTACATAATGTAATGTAGCAGACATAATGTACCAGTTTGTTAGAAGTTAGTAAATTACTGTACTCTCATGTCCCTAATAAACATACCCTCCGAAATAAACATACCCCCCGGACAAATCGTCAATATCTAATAAACGTACCCCCCGGAATAAACATACCCCCCGGAAAATTACAAAATTGACATGTATTTAACTGTGACCATACTACTTCTGTCCAAAGAAAAAGAGATGATAAGCAGGTAGGTCTTTTTATTCATTTATGCCTAAGAACCACATCAGTTAGTTTTATGAATGATGAGCTTAAGAACTATAACGTTAGATATCTTGTTCGAATCATGATATTTTCTCAATTTTTAATAAAAGGTAAGTTGAAATTCGCAGTGAAACCTGCCTTAGGGGTCATCTGAGTATGGGGGCCACGTAACTGGCCATGCGGTCAGTTTTCGTCGGTCCCTTGGATTTTTCCCGTTGACCTAAGCATTAAGAAATAGTCTATAGCGGTCACCTGTCGAATGCGGTCGCGGCCAGACGATTTTCAGTCCGGCCGCTATGCCAACACTGCCGTCACGGGCGCGTGGCCGGCCGCGTTACGCTGCGCTAAATAGTAAATTATCCACGAGGGGATCACTTTTTTTTTCTGTACTACATCAGCAAAATGTCGGTTCAACTCGGACTCTTTGTGAAGGAGACATTGAATAAAGGAAACATTATACAAATTTGTGATTTTATGCGAAGTGTTGTTGAATTCACGTGGCGCTTTTTTCTCGTCTCAGACTCTCTGCACTTCTACCCTTCTCTACATCATCATTTCTGTGCAGACTGGAAGGCTATATGGACAGATTTTACAAATAGGCCGTCCGTTCATGTATCTGATGTTTTAGGTTCTTGAAATGCATGTACGCTGTCCCAATTTTCGTATTCCGCGGGCCAAAAATGGAAATCTCCGTCTTTGCGTTTTTCTCGAACATGGCGTCGCAGCAGCAGGTAAACAAGGTCACTAGGGGTCAGTGGACGACTCCACTTTTACCAAGGTAAAATATCGCAACAAGATTTCTGATGTGTAGCGTAGAATACAGTGATTACGGTATAAAAATGATTAAAATCTATTAAATGAACTTCAGTTATGTGAAAACTAGACTAAGGTTGATTTTTGTCAAAGAAATAAGCCTACGTAGAGAAAGTTTTATTTCGACGTGACCATCTCGGCATAATGGCACATGCATCTACAAAGGAAAGTTGTGGCGGTTTCATGCTTAGAAATGATTATGAACTTGCTGTTTTTACCGACTAATTCCTGTCGTTTGGGAGAATTTGCGGCGTCAAAACTCATATCACAAGGGAAACGAAGTTATAGTGTTGTTATTTTTACGTCCAGCATTTATTATGTGAACGAATCACTCTTCCGCCTCGCTGCCGAAAGCGCATGGAACCACAAGACCGGCGGGAAATTCCTCGTGCAAGGTGCTGGTTCACGATGTAAACAGAGACTATAAACTACCACTAAATTAAAACTAAAAGTTATTTATGTAAAAATTGTATTTCAAAACGTCTGTGTGGTGTCTTATTTTCCCCCAAGAACAACATTTACTTTGTAGCGTCATAGCGAGATCGACCGAAATCACCGAAAGAGTACCGCGTACGCGTACACGCTCATGGAAATCCGCGCCGTTTCGCCCGAAAAATAGGGAATTTTGAGTAAAAATACCGCGGAAATATGGGCAGAAATCCCCAAAATTTCAATTCTTTCAGGATCCTGGCTAAGCAAAGCCCCAATTTTCAGAAAAAAAATAAACGTACCGTCCAAAATAAGAACGTACCGGGTGGATTGTGAGGCTGAAAAAAATAAACGTCCCGGTACGTTTATTAGGGACATGAGAGTAGTATATTGATATTGTAAAATGCATTCATTTTTGTGTGGATTACGTTTATGGGTAGAAAGTTAAGACTTTAATCAATATACAGTTGAAAGTATAAGGTGGAGAAGACAACAGAACAACTGTAAAAATGAAACAAACAATGTTGAATTTAAAAAATCTGAATATCTTTCTCCTGTGCCAGGCGTTAAAAGAGATGAGATCGAAGACAGAAGAGATCCCGTGTGTGATCGGTGGTGAGGAGATCTTTACAGGAGACGTCCACTATCAAGTCTGCGTAAGTATACAGAGTAATCAGAGTTCAGATACTCATTCTTCAACCATGTTTCATTGTGAACAGTAGTGTGCATAGTTCAGTGGTTAGTGGCTCTGGACCAAGCTGTTGGAAGTTTCGATCCTAACTGCTGTCACTCACAAGACATGCATGCTACCGGAAAGGGTTGCAGTTCATTGTGCTTGTTGAAAAGAGCTAGGAGAATTTCCTCTTTACAATGAACCTGTAGATACAGTACATAGCATCTGTCCTCTCTGTCATGACCAGTGGAAAATTAGCTTTTCAGTAAGCTAAAACTGTATCAAGATTGCCTTCATTATTTTCACTGGGCCGCCCAAGAAATAGAATTCATTTTTGGTAGCCGGATTTTTATAGCGTTTGATATGTTTTGAATCCTAGTTTAACGCCAAAAGCAGTTACTCAAGCAACTGGATATAATTTTGAAAACTGTCTTATTACCTGGATGTCTAACCTTCATTGACATAATCCTAAAGCTACATTGTAGTTTTAGCCTGAAATATGACACAAGTTTTCATGTCTTGTAATCAGAAATGCATATCCTAAATTTTTGTAAACCATTGTGTTGTTCTTACAGCCCCACAATCACCAGCACAAACTTGCCAAGTTCCACTATGCAAGTGCGGTAAGTGTCACTCTTTCCGTCTTTCATAAACACAAACGGTAAGAAGGAAGATGAGTCTGTAAGATAAAGGTGAAAATCTATTTTGACAAGGCTTGGACCATGTTATTGAATACAGAATACAGGCATCGACTTGGGACTAGAAGGTATACAGTTGTAATTAAGATCATTGATTAAGATTACTCATTTGGTGTAAACTTAAACTGGACTTCATTTGAATTACATGTAGGTTGGGATCAAGGATAAGTAAGACTAGTGCAATGATCAAAGAAAAGAAATCATAAGTGCTGGTAGCTTTACAAGTATCTTTTGAAAGGGGCTACAATTTCTTTTAGTAATTCGCTTCCTCTTCCATATCCAGGACCATATCAGGTTGGCCATTGACCGAGCCCTGGCCATCAGAGCAGGCTGGGAGAAAAGGCCAATGGCAGAGAGGTGAGGAGTTCTTGTAACCAGACTATACAGTGTTACACATGTTTGTTCTTATTCTATATCATTGTCATCATTATTATTTAAGGTACTAAGTAACTAAGAACAAGGTGAATGAATTGAAATGATCTGAAAGTGAGGATCTATGGATCTGAGAGTGAGATCTTCTACGTTTCAACAAAGTTGGTTTCAAGATCATTTAGTCTACATCAGTGTAAATCATTGTAGATATCATTACAAGTTTTTACAATATGTCTTCTACCCTTTTCCACACAGGGCAGACATTTTCTTGGAAGCTGCTCGTCTCCTGAGTGAGAAGTACAGGTACAAGATGCTGGCTGCCACCATGCTCGGACAGGTGTGTTTTTATACAAGAGGCTCCACAATAAGATTGGAATTCCACTTTTCCCATTTTGAAATGTGCTAATATTTTCAATATAAAAGCACTTGGTGAAAAGTCTTTACATATGATTGACAAGTATGATGTACAGTTGTGAAATATGATAATAACTTTCATGAATATTCATTTTGAAAATTTTCTTCCTGCAGGAAGTCCTGCAGGAATTCCTGCAGGAAGCGTTTTTCCTGCAGGAATTCCTGCAGGAAAAACTTTTTCCTGCAGGAATTCCTGCAGAAATTTCCTGCAGGACAAAGGTAAATTCCTGCAGGAAGAATGTTTTCTGCAGGAATTCCTGCAGAAATTCCTGCAGAAAACATTCTTCCTGCAGGAATTTAAATGACCTTAAAAGTAATATCTAAAGCAACAGGGCTCCAGACTAACTTTTTGACCTAGGAGCATGGCGCTCCTAACTCCTAAAACTTAGGAGCGCCAGCAAAAAGTTAGGAGCACCACTATGAAAGGTTGGGAGCACAAGCAAACGTCTGAAGCCATACAAAATATTACTCCAATACCGGTAATCAATGTTTTTGACTAGAGGTGGGTATGGCTTAAAGAATTAATTAGGGGTGTTATATATTATATATAGTTACCCAGTAACCAAACAAGAAACAAGAGAATACATGAGATCACTTTCAAGTAATACAACACTGATTCCTTACAATATATGATTTTTATAATGTTTCATAAGTTAATACACACAATCAGGAAGGGTAAATTAACCTTACTGCTAAAGGTGAAACTTGACTGTTACATATACAACAACAACAAACTAAAGAAGTCTACAAGAAAATCTGCAAACCAACAGAGGAGAAAGTGTAGCCAGGACTGTCAGGTACATCTTGTATTTCTTTTGTATCTCTTCTACTTTGTTAAGAACATAGCTGAAAATAGATGCACTGGAAAATTAGAGGTTTACTGGTAGCATGTAACATCAGTGTTAACTTATATAGAAAAATCTGTGTACAAACAATTCATATTTTCAGTTGAAAAAATGTAGCAGAAAAGATGTGTTCGAAGGGCAAATCAATCGAACTTTTCCAACAAACAACATCTATTTATCAGTCTTTTGAAAATAAAGACTGCAACAAAAGTAATATCTGAAGGAACCGTGAAAAAATCGCGACCTCCGTTCAACATTTTCTACTTCAGTGCCGACACAGCCCCCCTCCCCAGTTTGTCATCGTCCCATTAGCTGTTGTTTTTCCCGCATTCCACCGACAAACAAGCAAAAAAAACCCCAAAAGAATCCTATACATGTACTTATCACCAAGGACTTTAGGCATTCGATGAGTTTTCGTCAAAGTTACACGCTTTTGAAGCTTTCCTGCGTGATTTTTCCCGCGATCACAGCGGGGATATCAGATATTCCACCAATAATGGCGGCCGGGCGAGCTACGTCACGCCGAAATGGCCAATGGGGTGCGACTCTCGCGATTCGCGAGATGTGAGTTACTGCGAGACTTGCGCGAGACTTGAGTTAGAATCAAAATGGCGGCTCGGTGAAGGCCGAAATCGGCGAATTTTGAACTTTGAGCGAAGTTTTCGGGGGAAAATAAGGGCGTTGCTCATTTTTTTATTGGCGCGCCGTGCGACCATCATTTAAAGAATAGGCGCATTATTAAAATTACGGTCGACCAAATCTAGTCGCAGTGACGAGCCCTGAGCAATGACAGGAAGAGTTCTGTATGCATTTGATTTTGGTTTGAAACTGTTAAACTGTGCCAATTTCATTAGCTGTTTTAGCCTTGACTTTCAATGTCTAAAATAGATATATATTGGAGGCATTGTTTATTGTTTCATTTTCCTAGTTTTATTGATGATGTTGCCGGAGATGCCTGAGGCATTAGAAAAAAAAACTGCCCTATGAATTAACTTGTCTTTAACAAAATGCCTGTCCTGCAATGGTTACTCATATTTTTTCAGAGGTCACCATATTTTTCAGAGGTACGGAAGCTGTGGCAATTACTATTAGGAACCTCTTCTATTTTTTCTTTAACCTCAATACTGACATTTTATGAGTATCTAAGCCAAGTTGAGTGCCCAAGAACTATCCATTTAGCATCCATAAGCTAAGTAAAAACATTTAAAGGATCAGAAGTCAGCAAAGAAATGGATCTACATTATTTTTTGTAGTACCTCCATTAGCACCTGTACCATGCATAAGATAGAGTTTAATTGCCAATATGCATGCTGACGAAATTGTTACCGCAGCAAGAGGATGATGGTTTCTACATGTTTTGGGTAATATTCGGTGAGGCAGCGATCGCCCTCTACCCACAGTTCCTATAATACTGATCACAAAATTGGTACCTTATTCTCAGTTTGACGCAGAACTGGACGGACTAACCGCCCTGGTATGGAACGTTGTGACGATAGCATCGGTCACGAATAGGACTTGCCTTACTTAGTACAAGATTTCCCTTTAGAAAACTGAAAGGCATCTTCTCTGATTGGCTGACAGCTGGTTTGTGGCGAAGCCCAAAGTAACCGAAAAGCTAACGTAAGCAAGCAGAGGGACCAGACATTTGCCAGAAGGAGTATGTCATCCCTCTGCATAGGAGTATGCGGTGTTGAAAATGATGAAAATATGCCGGGAGTTGGGGGGGAGGGGTGCTTGCTCCCAGCAACTTTAATTATGTGTAATTTTAATGGAAATGTCATTAACTTATCTTAGTTAAAATGCAAGAAATAGCATTTCAGAGGGTCAAGATTTTCAGGCCTCTGGTGTGATGCGTTATGCCTTCGGCGCTCCACGTGCTGAAAATTTTGTCAGCAAAAGTTCACTTCTACCCCCACCCCAAAATGGATTTACTGCTGCCCGCATAACCTCTGTAGTGGGAACTCTGCCCAAGCTAAGCAATGTCATGGAGGCAGCTGACATTGCCTGTCATTCCTCCGGGTTCTGGACATCTTTTTCTTCTCACATTGTCATTAGCTAGTCAGCTTCTCGTACAACAATCCTAGTCTTGTACGAAAGGATTGCGCGTTATGCTTTGCAACTCCTCCTGAATTTATCGTTAAGCGTTACTCCGCCTTCTGAATTCACCGTTAAGCATTACCAAGACAACCCCCTCTCTTGCAGACCCTCATGTAAGGGGGCCCACATTAACAAGAAAACTTGAACTTCTCAGAATGCTACTGACCGTATACACTTTTTCTACATGAAAGGATTTGAACTCCTATCCTATGGTCTACCAACCTGACGAAATTATTTTGGGGACTTCCAGTAACTATTTACTGAATTCTAAACTATAGTAAAAAATTGTGCTCATCTTCTGGACAAGTAAATCATGAACCACTTTGTTAGCCATGCTGATCGCTGGTATCTTTGGGTTATAGAAATCAACCAGGCTTTATATAATAAACCCCTCAGGGTGCAACATTGATCATCTATTATCATATACATGTATGTGGCATTGACCTGTCATGCGATGCCATAACACATAGAAGTGTCCCGATCCGGGTACGTGGACACCAAGAAATTCATTCACTGGTGTTTAATGAATCTGTATTTAAACAGCTGTTTTTAATGCATTTCTAGGTGTCTAATTGAAATGATATATCACCCATCACCAGATCCGATCAGTTAAAAGAACAATTTGACCAGTAACACCCTTTCCTCAGCTGTAACTCTTTTCATGCTTTAAAGTCCTTGATATTGTGACAAAGGCCTTTTTATGACAAGAGTGTGATAATCACTTTCCCCTCCCCTTTCTCACCCATCTTTAGAGAAGCCATTCTCTAATCTCCTTTGCACCAACATGTAGGTGTTTAAAATCCAGCAACAACAATGCATGCACTAATTTATAATAACAGGTAATTAGAGAAATGAATGGTAGTTGCAACTTGGTAATTAAGAAGTAGACTAAGTTTACCCAAGGAGGTTTAACTTCCTTCCTTTACCTTGCATATCACAAAGGAGTTTTAAAGCTCTGAGCTCAATGACCTAACCTAGATTTTCCAACAGCAACCTAATGGAATAGATTTTTAGTCTTTACTATTTGCCTTTGGTAATCTTTACTCTCGGCTACCCCAGGCCTAGGTCTCTTGTGATTTTATTGATAAAAGCTCCTTGGTTTAAGACAAAAAAATTTCCTGATCAATTAGATGGTGATAGGTTTGAAGGCTGATATCAGATACTGATAGCCAGAATAAAGCTACCAAACCAGAATGGCTGCCACATCAAAATATATGCCACAGGCCTTCTACTACTTAGAATAATAAGAATAATTTGCCACTGCAGTCCGCATAGGGTATTGATAGGTGAAATTTTGGGTCCTGGCCTATGGACTATCTTGCAGGTGCTAGCATGTGCTATAGAGAGGTGTTGAAAAGCTGAAAGGCCGACAAAGTAACAACAAACTTTTTGATAACCAAACTTTATGATAACCTGGGTTTTGATCTGGTACAAAGTACCGTTATCTTTTGGACCATTAACAATTTAACAGGAAGCCATGAATGCCACGAAGCTGTTACCGGTGATTCATATGAATTAGAAACATCAGGCAAAAGTTTGTTCCAAAGATTATTTGTAGTTTAGGTTCCAAATCCTTAACTACATGGGCAGGCTGTATATAAGGCGCTTACCTTCCTCTTTTTGGTAATTATGCACATTGTTATGCGGGTTGAAAGGAGGTCAGTTATTGTCAAGGCATGCTCCCCAATTAGCAAGTTATTAGCAAGTCCCACAGGGACCTTCCCAAAACACTGAGAAATTTCTATACACAAATGCTTTATAGAGCCTGGTGGGCAGTCAGGCCAAGCAAGGAGGTTGAAATGATTTTTTTAGCCTCCTTGGGCCAAGGAAGTTTCATATATTAAACGTCCTTGGTCAGGCAAAGAAAATTTCAGATTAGAACTTTAAAGTTGAAGAAAACCTGAAAATTCACTTCTGGGATGGATTACAGGATTCAAGTCAGATCAAGAAGCTTTCATCAATAAAAGTTCCTTGATCCTCCTTGATCTTACCAACTTGATCGGGCTCAACATTTTTTGACTACCTACTAATGGTAACCTTAGAATTTGGAAAAATGGGAAATTAGGCAGTGCTGTGCACAGCACTATAGCCAGACAACTTCTCACTTTATTATACCATTAAAGCTTGCATCCAGGTTACATCCAGGTATGTGGGGTCATACTTTGTGGCGTCACTGAGGAAAGTGAACGTTTTCAGACATGAATCTGATATTTCAGCCACGTTTCTGAATCATAAAATCTTTTTTTTTCTGGCAGCCAAGTCTTGATATATATTTGGGATGATCAGGGGATCCGGAGGAAACTTAGTGGCAGTCCATGAAGGAATGCAGCTTCAGTAAGACAGAGGTTCATAATCTCCAAGCAGATCTTGCGGTAGCATAAGATAGTATTAACTATTATAAGCTGGGGAAGGAGTCAAGCCAGCAGAGGAGTTTTCTGCCAGCTAAACTCCTTCCCTATCCTTATGACACCGCAAGATCTGCTTGGAGATTTAGAGGTTAAGTGCTGATCACAGACAAAGAATCACTGTGCAAAAGTGGGGTTCAAAAGGCACCAACTGACCAGTCTAACATGGTCTGGTTTGTCACCTTTTAGCCTGAGTGGTTAGGTTCGTGAGCTGGTGGGCCCGGGTTAAAATCCTGGGAGCCACTGAGACTACTACTTGCCTCTTGTGTTTCAAAAGTGCAAGATTGTGAAGGACCTTGCACTTCTGTGTCAGTGGGAAAGATGGCCTCAAGCCAAGTTATTCCAAGCCAGTCCTCACGATGTGGTTCAGCATGTGAGAAGGCGTGTTAACCTTTACTGCCTTCTCAAGACAATAAAGATTCATTGTTTGACATTGCCTGGGCCAGACCCTATAGAAGAATATCATACATCCAACATCTGCCGAAACTCTTCACCCAGCAGACGTGCTTTAGGCGTTTTTGTCGAACTTCCTATTTTGCACTTTTTTTTCGCGCAAATGGACAGGAGGAACACAGTATAAATTAAAAGCCGAACAAAAAGTTGAAAAATGCCTAAACTGTAGCCCAACCTCTGCTTGGAGAGTGACCGGCGTGACACAGAGATTCTATCTTTCATACTCTCCAAGCAGAGGTTCAGCTCTAGCTGTTTTTGACGTGTTAAAGGCCTTGGCCAGCAGACATGAAGGAAACGGTACAATATTAAAATAGAAAACTTGACAAAAATGCCTAAAGGCATGTTAAAAACAGCCAGAGCCAAACCTCTGCTTGGAGAGCAATCTTTCCATGTGCCACTTTTTGTTGGCTCTATGCAAAGCAAGACAATTCATGCCTTGTTCATATCCACAAAGTCGGGTCTGGTACTATGAATGCTGACCGAAGGGGGTCTGATCATAACGTCCTTGCTTTTTTGGTCAGTGGTATTTCAGAATGACAGAAACCTGAAAATTTACTTTTGGGATGGATTACCTTGCTCAGATGAGTCCCATTCTTATAAATCTTCTTGAGAACTACATGTAGAATATTAAAAAAGAGACATTTTGATTTACGATAATCATCTAAGTCTGGCACCCCCTCCCAAACCAATCAATGTTCAAACCAAACTGGCCGGCCTAGCGTTAGTCAGAAAACAGTAACTGTATATGTAATAATGATCACTAGTAGCTTGTTGTAGAGCACTCAGAGCACTGTCCTTTTCAACAAATTCCCTACAAGTAATTTCCACGCGTGGCCAATTTACTCCTCTGCCGGCTAAACTCCTTCCCCAGCTTATGTGCTGTCTTATGCCATGCAGGATCTGCTTGGAGATTACCCTATATGTAGAGCCTCCTCTATATCTAGGGCAGGGCCTAGGGTGACAACCCTTCCTTCCATGGCAAACTCACTTGAGTCACTTCCCTGGCATTTACAAAGTAATAGGGAGTTTGGCAACTTTGAAACTAGCATAGCAGTCCCACAACTAGAAGGACCAGCTTTTATTTTCGAGCGCTCGGGTCTGATTTTATCATGGTCATTACTGACAGAAGGGGGTCTGATAGCCAGCAGCAATTGTTTACTTTTATTTTAACACAGCTTGAAGGGCAAACTGGCAGCAAGGCACAGCTGGATTGGAAAGGCACAGAGGTGCTGACTTCATTCCCATGCCTTAGACCTCCTTGGTTCGAGCAGTCTATTAGCTAAGCTCTTTAAAAGGACCATCAAATTTTCACAAAACTTTAAGAAACATTGTTCATAGTTTAGCCCTAAATTGAAGACTACCTTGATTTACCCTACTGGTTTAACCATTTTGAATTCAAATATTAGTGTTAAAGTGAACTTAGGTTTCTGAAATTCTGTAATTCTTCTGAAATTTCTTCTATTAATAATGGACCTCTGAGTTCCAGGGTTCGAATCTCTTTGAAAATTGAAGGCCTGTTTGGACCTGGATTCGTGCTAATTGTTAATTGGACACCAGCATCATTTGCATATCTTTAGAACAATAGCTGACCTTACTTTGAACCCGCATTACAATAGCGCATACTTACTTGAATTTTCAACTAGAGGAAGCAAGCTCCTGGCTAATGTTATAAGGCCCAATTTTAGATTATGAAATATTCTCTGGAACAAACTTGCCAATGATAACAACTTCATGGCATTACATTTCCATTTATACTCAAGTGTTAATATCTTATGATGATCAAAAGATGACCAACCAGATCAAGGAGGTTGAAAAGAGGGACCAGAATGAGATCAAACAAATCTCAGGTTGCTGACCAAGGACCTTTCATCCTTGGCCACGTTGGTACTGTATTTCAATGCATGCATGGAAGGAGCATTCGAACAGAGGAGTTCATTCGATGAAAACACCACAGCCGTGTAAGCACAACATAGGTTGTTAAACATGTCATGGCCAACTGACTCATACTTTGTGTGTAACTTTAATTTGTGAGTTATCTATACGAAGATGAATCAATTGTTTTATTTTGTTGGTCTTTTGCAACCTTTTCTGTATAATTTCTACCCCTCGAGCCGCCTCTATAATTCACACTTCCGCACCTCCTACCCTCCTATATATAACTGGCATTTGCAACAGGCCAAGAATAAATGCAGGACTATCAAATAGTAGCACATTGACTATGATTGAGAAGGAAAGTTTCTGATGAGAGAATTTTACTTACCAGAGTTAGAGAACAGTTTTTCCTTGTAATGTAATGTACCAACTCAGATAAACTTTTATGCTAAATAAAAGCTTATCTATCCTGAGGTTTCTGCAACATTAAGATCAGGTCAGTCAATTCCTTATAACATCCTTGCTCAGAACTTGTTTAAAAACTCCCTTTAGTCTGGAAGGCATATACTAGTATGAGATCATTAACTATACTTCTCACCCAATTGAGACTGTCTTTCACTTCTCTAAGGACCTGAATTACAAATTAGTACATGCATTGTACTTGCTAGTTTACACCAGTAGATAATCATGGCTTCTTTAGAGATGGGCAGGAAAGGGCAGAAGAGGTTATTATGACACCTATACATGAGCCTTTTGATGAATCTTAGTTCTTACAGCATTTACCTCAGGAGTTATGGATGAGGAAAGGGCCATACATACAACAGAGGCCTACAACTAGGTCGTATGTCTGTGGTCATACAATTTTTTCTGTGTGTAAAAAGGACATACAATAGATCCTGGGTAAATGTATGACCGTCCAGCCTCGTGTGAAATAGCCGCTGTCATGGGCACCCCCCTTTCAGTTTCAGGCGGATTGCATGATGGCTGATGGTTACATTACAGCTTATGTGCCAGAAGGGAACACATTTGTTGAAACCAAGTTCTAGTTGCCTCTTCTCATGCAGGCATTGTTATGGCCGGTGTGGGAATTCCTACCAGAAAATTCTTCTTGGCTGGAAGTGCTTTTAATGCAAAAGGCACAGTTTAACAGTTTCAAAACAAATGAAAAAAATCAAATTGATAAGAACTCCTTAGTGTTATTGCTTTAGATATGAATTATAAGGTCATTTCTGCAGAAATTCCTGCAGAAATTCCTGCAGAAAACATTCTTCCTGCAGGAATTTACCTTTGTCCTGCAGGAAATTTCTGCAGGAATTCCTGCAGGAAAAAGTTTTTCCTGCAGGAATTCCTGCAGGAAAAATGCTTCCTGCAGGAATTCCTGCAGGAATTCCTGCAGGAAGAAAATTTTCAAAATGAATATTCATGAAAGTTATTATCATATTTCACAACTGTACATCATACTTGTCAATCATATGTCAAGACTTTTCACCAAGTGCTTTTATATTGAAAATATAAACCCATTTCAAAATGGGAAAAGTGGAATTCCAAACTTATTGTGGAGCCTCTTATACCCATTCCCCATTCTATAGAGATCTTTCAGTTTATCTTATAAGTGACAATCTCAGCTTGATGTAACAGGTTGGGTGTGTCATATTGTTCAATGTAGTATAACCAGCTGCTGCTGTACTCTGTATTTACAATATCAAGCAAGGTGAGTAATAGGCAATATCCAAAGTAGAGCCATACCCTTTGAGCAATGAAGCCAACATATAGGGTTAGTTAGGGTATTTTGGAAGCTCAGCTGTGTTGGTAGTTATCATAGTACAATGCTAAACTTTCTTCCAACACAAAGGTTTTTACGGATCAAATTTTCAAGCACCTCTGTTGCCTTCTTCACCATCAAGTCTTCTTCAGGATCAATTCTGTAAGTTCACAAATGAACTTCTCATATTGCCATGAATTATGAAAGATATTGTCTTTTTAGGGTAAGAACATCCAGCAAGCTGAGATCGACGCGGCGGCAGAACTGATCGATTTCTGGCGCTGGAACGCAAAACACTCACTGGACCTACAGAAACAGCAGCCCATCTCCACAGAGGGAGTCACCAACTCTATCATATACAGGGGACTGGAGGTGGGAACTTTTACATTGCTTAATCAAATAATACTACTGTAACAGTAACTATACATACATACATACACTATAGCTACTTTCTACTACATATAGTTCACGGAGTCTTAGACACAATACAAAATGGGACTGCATGCATGACCAAGACTTTTGATTTCTCTTTGCCAATTACCAAAGATACAATGCTAAATGTAACATTTGGTACTGTAAATAATGGTACAAAGTGAAGCTTTAACCAGGTCATTTCAAATTGAGTAGGCATATAATTTAGCTTTGTAAAGGCAACCATCTGTATACATTGAAAATGAAAAGTAGTTAACACGATTAGAGGACTCTAAGTTAAATCATTAAATGTTCACTGACTTTTGTCACTGTTTAATATTTCCAGTTTAGAATCTTGATTAGATTGCAATTGGTCACATATTGACTTTATTCTATACAGCTATATACATGTATAAACTAGAGATGAAATGTTATTGTCCAAAATATGTACATATACAATATAGTTTGACTTCAAACTTGTCCTGAAATATTTCAGCCTATAAGTTATAGTCACTGTGTTTGTTTCCCAGGGTTTTGTTGCAGCTGTTTCTCCCTTCAACTTCACAGCCATTGGAGGGAACCTGTCAGGAGCTCCTGCTCTCATGGTGAGCATGAATATATTATGAATGTGTTACATCTAACTGTAAAGAAAATGTTCACACAGGCTATACTTTTAGGTTGCTATGAGTATTGTTCTGTAACAGATGTTGCCTAAAATGTTGAGAACATGGCCTTATACTTTAGTTATAGCAGTATTGGGTATACTTTTTGTTATTGCATATTACATGCTACTAGTAGGCATTGCAAGTTAAGAAATATACTTATCAGCATATAAAGTAATGCTTTGTCTTTTATAAGCCATGTTACTAGTGCATGAACTGTTTGTAACCATGTTCTTCCATGTTCATGACAGAAACAGAAAGAAATTGTGTAAATAATGTTGACCAAAACTGTGGAGATTCTCATCTAAGCTAAGATAACCCAGTCATTATTCTTGCAAGGCCTCTTTCAATCGACTGAATGTGGGTTTTGTCTTCAGAATAAATCTGCTTTGCCATAGCCAACGCTTCTTGGTATAGACTGAATGCTTGGGTATGATCACCAGTGATTTCACTGGACAAGCCCATGGAGTATAGTGAGGCAACAAGGTCAGCGTGTGGTGTATTTTTGCCATAAATATTCCTATACATCTGAAGTGCCTGTTCAACGTAGCTGTTTGCTCTCATGGGATCAACCTCAAACAAGGCTAACCCAAGAGAGTTGAGTGAGGCAGCAATATCAGAATGTTCTGTTTCCTGGCCATGGACACTCTTGAACATCTGCAGTGCTTCTTCATGATAGCAGATTGCCTTCCTGTCATCACCAATATAACTCCAGTTTTGCCCCAGGGCACTCAGTGAGTTTGCAATATTGGGGTGTGCTGTATTCTGACCATGGATACTCCTGTACATTTGTAGTACCTCTTCGTGGTAGCTGATAGCTTTCATGTGATCACCCTGTTCACTGCAGGCTTCCCCAGGTTGTTAAGTATGGCTGCAATTTCAGGATGTGCAGTACTCTGTCCATAGATGCTCTTGCACATCTGAAGTGCCTTTGAAGGTATCTGATTGCTTTTCTGTGATTACCCATTGAGCAATAAGTTAATGCTATGTTATTGAGTGATGTGGCAATGTCAGGATGTGCTTTGCTATGACCATAGATACTCCTCTGCATTTGTAGTGCCTCTTCGTGGTAGCTGATAGCTTTCATGTGATCACCCTGTTCACTGCAGGCTTCCCCCAGGTTGTTAAGTATGGCTGCAATTTCAGGATGTGCAGTACTCTGTCCATAGATGCTCTTGCACATCTGAAGTGCCTTTTGAAGGTATCTGATTGCTTTTCTGTGATTACCCATTGAGCAATAAGTTAATGCTATGTTATTGAGTGATGTGGCAATGTCAGGATGTGCTTTGCTATGACCATAGATACTCCTCTGCATTTGTAGTGCCTCTTCATGGAAGCTAATAGCTTTCTTGTGATCACCCTGTTCATTCCAGGCTCCTCCCAGGTTGCTAAGTATGGCGGCAATTTCAGGATGTGCAGTACTCTCATCATAGATGCTCCTGATCATCTGCAGTGCCTGTTCAAAGTAGCTGATTGCTTTCCTGTGATCACCAAGTTTGTAACAGGTGCCTGCCAGGTTGTTGAGTGAGCGGGCAATGCTGGAATGTTCTGTATTCTGACCGTGTATACTCCTGAACATCTGCAGTGCTTGTTCCAGGAATGCAGAAGCATTCCTGTGATCACCAACACAGGTCCATGCTTCTCCCAGGTTGTTGAGTGACTGAGCAATATCAGTGTGTAGTGAAGTCTGACCAAAGATTCTCCTGCGCATCTGCAGTGCCTGTTCAAAGTAGCTAATAGCTTTCTTGTAATAGCCAAGCTGTTTCCAAGTGACCCCCATGTTGTTGAGTAAACTGGCAACATCAGGATGCTCTTTGCTCTGACCATAGATACCCTTGTTCATCTGAGATGCTTCTTCATAGTAGCTCAAAGCTTTTTTGTAGCTGCCTAGAGTATGCCAGACTTCCCCCAGGTCGTTCAGTGCCCCAACAATGCCAGGATGTTCTGTGCTCTTACCGTAAAACCGCCTGTACATATTCAATGCCTGTTCATGGTAGCTGATTGCTTCCCTGTGATGACCAAGATCTTTCTTAGCACTGCCTATGTTGTTAAGTAAAGAGGCAATGTGAGGGTGATCAGTTGTTTGACCATAGATACTCCTGAATGTCTTCAGGGCCTGTTGCAGGTAGTCGTATGCTGTCCTGTGTTTGCATAGAGATTGCCAAGCTTCCCCCAGGTTGTTTAGTGACATGGCAATGTCAGAATGTGCCATATTGTGATCATAGATATTCCTGAACATGTTTAATGCCTGATCACAGTAGCTTATTGCTTTTTTGGAATCACTGAGGGACTGCCAGGATGCCCCCAAGTTGTTGTATGTAGTTGCAATCTCATGATGTGCAGTATTCTGACCGTATTTACTAATGTACATGTGCAGTGCCTCTTCATAGTAGCTGATTGCTTTTCTGTCGTCACCTACTCCAGACCAGGCTCTCCCCAGGTTGGTGAGTGTAACAGCAATCTCCGGACATTCTTTAGTATGACCATAGATACTCCTATTCATCTCTACTGCCTGCTCATAGTAACTGATAGCTTTTCTGTCACAGTGATAACCAAGGTTTGTCAAGGCTGTTCCAAGGTTGTTGAGTGCTTTGGCAATGTGGTGATGTGCTCTGCCTTGGCCATAGATACTTTTGAACATCGCTAGAGCCTGTTCATTGTAGCTGACAGCTTTTCTGTCATCCCTCAGAGAGAGCCAGACTCCTCCCAGGTTGTATAAACTAGTAGCAATGTTAGGATGTGCTGCATTCTCACCATAGATACTCCTAATCATCAGCAGTGACCATTCATAGTAGAAAATGGCTTTATTCTTATTACCAAGAAATTGCCAGGCTCCCCCAAGGTTGTTGAGTGGCGCGGTGATGTCAGGATGTGCTGTACTATGGCCGTAGATAGTACTGTACATGTTAAGAGCCTGCTCATAAAATTTGATAGCTTTTCTATAGTCACCAAAGCTGACCCAGGTTGCACCCAGGTTGTTGAGTACAATGGCTATGTCAGTATGTGGCCTTGTCTGACCATACGTACTCCTGTACATGTGTAGTGCTTGCTCTAAGTAGTTCATTACTGTTCTATGATTGCCAAGTTCATGCCATACTCCCCCTAGGTTGTTAAGTATTTTTGCAATTCTAGAATGTGATGTACTTTGACCATGAATATTCCTCTCTATCTGTAGTGCCTGTTCAAAGTGGATTATAGATTTCTTGTAATCACCAAAGTTACACAAGGCAATTCCCAGGTTGCTGTGTGTAGTTGCAATGTCAGATGGATGTACCGTGCTCTCATCAGTAATGATCTGTCTCACCTGCAATGCCTGTTCATAGCAACTGATAGCTTTCTGGTAATCACCTAGGCCGTGAGAAGCACATCCCAAAAGACAAAACAGGTACATTTTCTCCTCATCAAGACAGTCAGTCTGTTTCAGAGCATCATGACAGCAGCTGATGGCCAGCTCGTATTGGCAAAGGTCATAGTACATCATTCCTTGTACTCTTGGGGAATTATTATATAAATCTGAGCAAGAATGTATAACTTGATTCGTTTCCAACAGTAGTGACAAAGCTAGCACTCTTTTGAGAGCTACTGCTGAATAATAGTACCTAAAAAGCTGCTTTTCATTTGGTATGTAAAAAACAGGTTTCAATAGATTTGTTTGTTCTTCATTAGTCTGCAAGAATGAATCTTGTGTATTGAGTGCTGTTTCCATTGTGGCCAAAGCTGACAAGTTTTCCTTCTGTCCACCATTTGCAATGTAGGTTCTGAGCCTGAGTTCTGCTGAGATGCTGGTAAGCACTGTCAGGTGGTGTGCATTGTTGGGGCTGATCACTCGTTGCTTTTCCAGGTCTTCTATTGTCTTCCAAATCGTGGTAGGTATGATGCATGAGAACAGTGCCAAGCAGTCCACTGCTACAGCTGGGAAGCGATAGAGTTCTTTCTTCACATCAACTAGCTTTCCTGTAGTTGTTTGTGTCTCACTACTGTAGAAATTGTAGCTTTTCATATTTTCCTTCATATTCTCCTTCAATGTCTCCTGTGCCAGTTGTTGAGCCATTTTACCCCCGTCTCCTTGCAGTATCTTTGCTACTGCCCTCTTGTACGTGTCAATCAAATCCTGGTGCCCTGCTATCAGGCAGGTGTTTCTTAAGATACTGGCAAGGTGATATCCTTCCCTCAGGTACAGTGTGGCATCATTTTGAAGTATTGAAACCATGTTTTCTGGGGTGCAGATGAGTTCACTGGCTGGTTCATTCATAGTTTCTTGCCTGCCAAGTGGAGTCTTGCTTGCCTTTGGCATGGAGCCATCAAATGCAAACCCACGTGGTGTAACAGAGTCATAGTACCAGTTGTCAAGGGGATTCTCTGAGTAGAAGTCATTGAGATTTTTTATTCCCAGTGCTGGGAGAATGGTTTCTCCCAGGTTGACCACCTTGAGGTGTAGATAGTGGGTGAATTTGCGGAAATATTCCAGACATTCTTCACTTTCTTCTTCTACCAAGATGGCAAACTCCAGGTCTGAATATGGAGTTACCAAACCTGTGGCCTGTGAACCTAAACCTAACAGGGCATACTTACAGGGAGGGGGACCCATTAACCCAATACACTCTTCTACAAGCAGGTTGATGAACTCCTTTCTCTGTTGTGCAATTTTCTCAAACAACTGCCTGACAGCCTGAGCTCGCTTTGCCTCTATCTCTTTGACACGTGGGTCATCCTCATCATGTACATAGGGATCCAGCTGCTGGTCAATGGTTTCCATCTTCAGCTTGATCTGGTCCCGCATCTCCTTTAGTTGTTCCTTGTGTTTTTTTGTGTCATCTTGGCTTTCATTACAATGAATGCCTAAGATACATTCAAGAAATGACTTCTTCACATCTTTAATAGCTGTTACCATGTTACCATTGAGAGCTTGGTCCGTTGACCTGGCTATTGCTGCATTGTAGAGTGCTGCTGCTTTGACAAAGTCTCCCCCGTCTCCTGTCTGCTGACCTCGCTTACTGTAGACATCCCCCAACTTGCACAGGGGCTCCACCTCTCTCTGGTACTGCTGGGCTGTGGGGTCTGGGGAGAAATAAGTTGATAATCGGCATACATTGCAGAATGTAGCTCTTTGTTGGACAAAGTCAAGAGTAATTAATTTTTTTATTATTATTAGACAATCTTTATGTTGCAGCTAATTGTTGTAATGTTTTATTCAGTTATGGAACTCGCAGGTGACAAGCTAGAAGCTTAAAGCATGGTTGATTATTCAATCATGCTTATATGAAAATTTAAGCATGGCAGAATTTGTATGCACTATTTGATAGAATTTCCCTTACCTCTTACATGTACCAACTTCAGTACAGCTGCAAAGTGCTGCTCTGCTGAGTCCAGGTTCTCCTTGGCAAGGGAGGAGTCACCTTCCTTGAAGTGGTCTTTGTACTCACTTAAAAGGAAAGACAGGGTTTCAGCTTATCATAAAGACTTGCAAACTCCCAAGAATTTATTATTACCTTCACTAAAAGTTTATATTTTCGGTGGCATTTGTTTGTGACTGTGTACATGTATGTATGTACTGAAGTTGACCAGATTAACTCCAGAATGCATGGATGGATTGTATTGATATTCGGTATGTTGGTAGGTCTTGATGAGACCTAAAAACTTTTAGATTTTGGGCCCCCAGCAGGTTGTTATGGTACTGCAGCATAACTTCCATTTTTGGTATCTCGAGTTCTGGACCGTCCTATTGTTGAGATTTTTTAGTCCGACTGTGGTAGATACCCTTGGAACAGAGAGTAATGTGGCGTAGGTTTGGGCCCCCTAGCAGCTTTTTTTTTGGGACTGCAGGAGCCAGTTTAGTTTCAGACTTTGAAGGAGAATAACTCAAAAAGGGTGGACATAATTTCATGGTTTTTGGTATGTAGATAGCGTGAGTGATGCTTGATATAATTGGTAATTATTAGGGCTGGGTACCGGTACAGCGTAAATGAATACCTAATTTGCATACATTAAGAGAAAGTGGTATAATTCCATAGTGGTAAATGATACTTGTGGCTAGTCTAAAAGCTAACTCTAATAGTTATGATTATATATATATAGTTGCAAAAACCCATAGTGCAAAATTTAATATAGGGGTATGACTCACCTATCTGGGTGTTTCTCTTCTACAACAGTCACAGCAGCAACACTAAGTGCCTTCTTGGTCTGCCTCTTCTTTTTAATCATTGAGAGATTGGTCATTCCTGGTTCTGTTAATGTTGCTTTGCTGGAAGAACATGAATTCTTCATTTCTTGTGTACTAATTATCATGAACCAAATAAATAGACAAATGAATACTATTATAATCATTATTATAGTTATTTTGTTCCTATATGGTCTCAGAACACAGTTTTTCGCCTATGGGGATTTACATGGTTAAGGACCCCAAAGTGAGGTGGTTCGACGACTCAAAACCTATAGTAAGGTGCAGATACAATTTACAAGAATTAGTATGTTGAAGTTGAGGGTACAACCTACAAAATATCTGAAAATGAGCAGAGATTTGCCGGCTCGTTTTTCTATAAAAGACACTTTGGAGGTCATGGAACTGCAGGAGACGAACAGGAAGTGCCGGTAACAGTATCAAGGCGCAAATCCACGCCGGCCGGAGAAGCAACATAATCCAACTTATACAGTTTCAATACCGATGTATTCCTCTACCTTTCACCACAGATTCCACCTCGCTGTTGTAAACGGAAGAATAACTACGGCCTTTGCAAGTACTGCGGGGCATTATTTTAACACGAACTACTTTTGTGGACGGGGGTCGCGGATGAATACTGTGTTATGAGACCATATGGGAAGGTAGAAAAACTTTCTCCCACCTAAGCGAGCCTGGAATTTGATGGTGATCCTTGGACATGTGTGGCCTTCTCTCTCTTTGTGTTGCTTTGTTTGATGATGATTGTTGCTGTGCAGAAACATCCACAATCCGTTAACATATATACGTGTACCATAATTGTGGTTTAGCCAGTGAGAGATTTTTAAGAATAATGCCATGCACATCTAACAACTAGAAGACTTTTTGCTAACACACACACATACTCATACTTACTAATTCTTGATTTACTTATCATCATATGATAATTATGCATGATAATGAAATGATAATATTATTCTCTAATCTTGATATTATCAAATTTACATAAGAAATTATAGTGTAACCACTTTTTATAACTGCTTCACTAGAACTATATATATTAGATAATATTATCTAGTAGAATCAGGGTTAGGAATTGTACACTGTGTCAGAGATTAAAAGAATGTCATAACTGCCAGACTTAAACAACATTTTACACTGATGTCAGAATGTTTCAAATCACTCACCCTTCTCACAGCCTCCCAAATCTTCACCATGAACAAGACACGATGGTACAGAGTCTTTTTTGTCTCAGGATCCTCGCATCTTGTCAGGGCCTTGCGGTACATGGCAGCTGCCTTGGAGAACTGGGATAGATCAGAGGTTTTCTTGCCTTCCTCAAGGTAGAGATCTCCAAGGGATTTTAGAGCTTCGAGCTCAAGCAATGCATCACCGTTTGCAATTGCAGACACCAATGTTTCTGTGTAGATTTCCTCAATAGAGTGTTTGGGATTACCAACTCTTCTGTCCAACTTGTAACAAATCTCTGCCACCCTTAAGACATTGCTGTCAGCAGTACCCCAGTAATCTGGTGACAACCACTGATACTGTGGGGCATACCCATGCGGAAGTTGTCTTGAGAGTTTTTCTAAGTAGCCAACACGATGTTGAACAGTTTGTCCCATGTCTGGATCTGTGCAGCGCAGTAGGGCAGCAGCATAGAGGGCAGCGGCCTTCTCAAACTCTGCTGACTGTTTCCTTTGCTTGCCTTTCTCCAGATGCAGGTCTCCAAGACTCTTCAGGACTTCTACCTCTATGAAACAGTCCATAGAAACAATGGCCTCTCTAAGTGCCTGCCCATAGCCAACTTCTTTTCTATGTTGACTGTTGAGTGACAAGTCCTTGAGCTTGTGTGCCAGCTTTGCCATATCACTATTTGAGTCAGTCATTGCCTTCGTTTTACCTGTAGAAGCTTCCTTTTTTTCTGTGCTGGCCAGAGCCCTCAGTTTTTCCAGTCAGATTTGCCTGTGTTTCTTCCTGTACTAGTGAAACGTCTGGTTTTCCCTCTGACTTGGTCAGGATTTATACTGCGTCACTGCCGGGACTTTCCATGCATTAATAAGTCATGCGTATATGTCAATGTTGTTTTGCATAATCGAGTCAGTTTAAGCCTGGGGATAGTGTTCAGAATTTCACTTAACGTGACTGAATGTTAACAAGTTGGTACACCTAATGTTTGAGGCCAAGGGGCATGGAGCAAAAAGTCACCCATGCATGTGACCTCATTTCAGCAACCATACATACCTCCAACCATGAAAACTAAATCTTTATACAATGTAAACAAATCTTTTCCTCACAGTAAACAAATCTTTTCCTCACAGGGACACCAGACTGTGCTTGTCACGTCTACCAGACAAAATTATATAATGTGCAGTTCTGGGGTCCTAATCTTTTGGAACTTTGCCAATAGGTGCCTTAGGCATTTCAATCTGGTGCCTGATTTATTTTTAGCCCCTATGATAGTACATAGGATAGGTGGCTCATGCATTTTTCATGTGGTTTTATTGAAAAGCAGTCAGGGCTCTGAACTGCCTGTACATTTATCTCCATGCTAGCTCCCTTTTGAGGTTTGTGGTGAAAATTGAATATAAACCAGTTAGCTTGAAAGGTTAATAATGTTGAAATCTTAAGGGAAAACATACAGCACAAGGTTACTCTGACTGGTATGAATGGCAGCATACATACATCTACCATGTCCATGCTGTCATCCACTCTCTGCCCCAGAGTCATGCTTTACTATTGGTCGATTCAAAGACCACTCCTCTCCACCCCAGGGTAACGTTGTCCTGTGGAAGCCCAGCGACACCGCCATGCTATCATCCACTCTCTGTCCCAGAGTCATGCTCTACTATTGGTCAATTCAAACTGTAACACCCCTCTCCCTCCCAGGGTAATGTTGTCCTGTGGAAGCCCAGTGACACGGCCATGCTGTCGTCCACTCTCTGTCCCAGAGTCATGCTCTACTATTGGTCAATTCAAATTCAAACTCCACCCCTCTCCCTCCCAGGGTAACGTTGTCCTGTGGAAGCCCAGCGACACCGCCATGCTGTCGTCCTGGATCGCCTACAACATCATGCGGGAGGCGGGGGTTCCCGAGGGAGTCATCAACTTTGTGCCTGCAGACGGCCCCACGTTCGGCGACGCCATTACGTCCTCTCCTCATCTGGCAGGGATCAACTTTACAGGGAGTGTCCAGTAAGTTCTTACATTATCACTTACGAAATAAGATTTTTCAGACACAGAAATTAAGGAAAAGTTATATAAATTCAACTTACTTTTACTGCTCAGGTACATACTCTGAGTTTGTAAAAAAGACCCCTAACTTTGTAAAAAATTTGTAAACAAAAACCTAACAATTACGTGTCTCTTACGACCTAAATGAAGAATAAAAGACAATATTTTTCTGATAGAAGCAAGCAGAAGGTTACACAGAACATATGATGTTTGTGTGTATGTGACTGGTTGTGCTAATGACAAGATCTCTGATTGCCTTGTTTGTTGATACTCTGTATACACAGTTTTTGTTGTATCCACCTGCAGGACATTCCAGCACCTGTGGAGGCAGGTGGGACAGAACCTGGGGCTGTACAAAACCTTCCCTAGGTTGGTGGGAGGTGAGATCTGTTACATACAGTCTCTAAACCATGGTCTTTCTACTAACCAAAAATATTATGGGTCCTGCCACTGTATAGGACCTTCCCTAGGGTATTGGGAGACGAGTGTTGTTACATACTCGTACTCTAAACCATGGCATTTCTATTAGCAACAAGTCTTAACTATCATTTTCAAGTATCAGTACATTCCATGATGAGGTTTGATACTTTCATTCAACACAAGCAAACGTATTCTCACCTCAAATTTTCAGTCAATAATTTAACATGCTCAGAGTAATTGAATCAACATCACTGTTGAAGAAGGTTGATGTAAGAGCAAAATGAAAAAGTGAGGTGAAATTGCTTGTTTTGAATGTAGTATCAAACTTCATGGAATGCACCAACACACATGAGCTTTCATGTTGATATAAGTACACTGCATTGTTACAGAATCAGAGGGTTTGCAGGATACCAGAATCCGATGATGCCTGTTGCTTGGATAGCAAATAGTTGTAATGAAGTTTCTCGCAACATGAAATATTTGGCTGAAGGCTGACTCTTAGGGTGCCTCCTATCAGTGCTGGTAGAAATTACAGGAGTGATTTTACTATTCTTGATCTGAGCTGAGATACATGTCCATTCTGAACAGAAATCTCTTTGTGAGGTTTTCAAAAGGCTTGTTGTTGTCGATGAAAAATGCACCATTTGTAAAGAAAATGTTGATTTAACATCCTGATGTTTTTATCCAGAGTGTGGAGGGAAGAACTACCACTTTGTGCACAGCTCTGCAGACTTGGGTAAGGAGACTGATTTTTAGCCTTTTTATGAATGCACATAACAATGTGGCAAAAAATAAAGTAGCAAAAATGTTGAAGAGTATTGTGATTGTAGCAGACAGCACACAACCTGATAACCTTTTCAGTACCATGGACGGATAGAATTTGCCTATTTGGATTTATATTGAAAAATTATTGTTGCAAAATGTGGAGAAAGTAGCCATGTTAACAAAGCATTGTTACAACTGTTAACTACAGAAGTGTGGTAAATATCAACAAATAATCAATGTTTCAGTACCATGGACTGATACTCTTTGCCTTCTACGATTTATATTGATAAATGAATGTAGCAATGTTAACAGAGAACTGTTACAAATGTTTACTGCAGAAATGTAGCAAATATCAACAGCTGATCAATGTTTCAGTACCAAGGACAGACATGTTCCATCCTAAATGTGGGAAAATGAGAAAGAAAGCTGTGTACCAAACATCATACAGGACGTTTTTTGCTTCAATTTTATGACGAAAAGTGTATCAGTTGCACCATAAATAGTATTAGCTTTTGAGTACAGAAGTGTCTGGAATGGTGCCAACCTCTATGTGGCAATATGACAGAATACACATGTAGCAAAGTTGACTGACAATTGTTGCAAATGTTTGTTACAGAAAGTGTAGCAAATGGCACCATCAGGTCAGCGTTTGAGTACGGCGGACAGAAGTGTTCAGCCTGCTCGAGGATGTATGTGCCAAGCTCCATGTGGCCAAAACTTAAAGACGAACTTCTCACCAGGGTCAAGGAGGTCAAGTTGGGAGACGTAAGGAATTTTGGAGATTTCTTTCTTGAAATGTTGTCATTTTTGTTAAGTTAAGGTCTCTTTGCTCTTGATCCTATGGTACCATTTCGAAAAATGGTACTAGTTAGATTGCAGTGCATACCTAGCAAGCTAGGGGTAGCTTTAGCTATGAATATAAATTGATAGACTCAGTCAGTTGTTGAAATGATGTCATTTTCGTAAATAATGATAATGTTAGCCCTTCGCACATCGATGTGTTCCTTGATATCAGTTACCATTCAGTTGTAAAGTAGTCAGTGTTGATCCTCTAGCACTATGAGTTTCTTGAAATACATGTAGCTAGGCTAAGTATTGCAGTGCATATCTGGGAAACTAGGGGGTGTAGCTTATAGTACAGCTGGGAAGTGATTAACATGCATGCACCCTACATGACTTTGTACAAATTTCATTCATTTGTCAATGTTCTTCCTTTTTCAGGCTGATGACTTCACCACATTCATCTCTGCTGTCATTGATGACAAGGTAGGAAACTCGTCTGCCTTAAATTCTCCTCAAACAACTACTTACTATTAGACCAAGTCATTCCAAAAACTTCAAAAATGCCATACACTGCTTTTTCTGCTCTTAGCACTCAGCACATGAGAAGGGGTATGGACGTTGAACACAGACCACTAGCGGCAGAATAGCCTCCTGCTGTAGTTATTATACAAAGTTGTGTGGCCCAAGTGCTTCATATTGGCGATGGACATCACCATATGCACCATGTATGGTGCTAGAAGGCTTATCTTAAGCATTCACTTGATCCCCTATCATTCCTTCAAAGAAAAATTCCATTGTTTTTCATATTAGAAGGATGTGATATTCCTGACATTTTTCTCTCCTCAACACCCTCTAGTCCTTTGGGCGCATCAAGAACTGGTTGGACCATGCCAAGTCATCGTCCAATCTCAAGGTCATCGCCGGGGGCAACTGTGACGACAGCCGAGGCTACTTTGTGGAGCCCACCATCATCGAGACCTCCGACCCCAAGGAGAAGATCATGCAGGAGGTGTGGGAAATAGAAGCATGAACTTTACATGTATCTGTTTTATGAAGTGTAATAGTTATAATGCTAGATAACTAGATAGTGCTGTCAGAATTGGTGTACATGTAGTTAGAATGTTTCGGGGTAGGGTTGAGATACTGAATTTTTTTAGACGAATTTTCTTAATTTTCCCAGCCTTCTGTAGTCAACATTTCTGGTCTAAGTTTAACATGTGGACTAATTGCAAATGTACAGAATACCAACTGGTCTGGGACAGTTATACTTGTTGAATGTTTGTGTGTGTGTGTTATATTATGAAGCTCTTGAAACTTAATGAATGCATATGATCAGTAGCTGTTTTCTGTTGCTGCAGACTGGTTTTAACACACTGCAATCGGTCTTTCATATATTCAACTGCTGCCATATAAGTACCAATTGAACAATTGAATAATTAGAATTCTCCTAGTAGATTAACAGTGGCTGACAATGTCTCTTTTTTTCTTTATATGAATCTCAGTATTTTCCACCTCACAGGAGATCTTCGGCCCAGTGCTGACGGTTTACCCCTATCCTGATGAGAAGTACAAGGAAGTGCTGGAGATGGTGAATGAGACGTCTCCGTTTGGTCTGACAGGAGCCGTCTTCGCTAAGGATGTGTGAGTAAACTCAACTCTGATTGGTCAAGCTGGTGTTAACACATTTCTGATTGGTCAAGCTCGAGTTAACTCAGCTCTGATTAGTCATGTTGGAGTAAAAACCCTTCTGATTGGTCAAGCCACAAATAAACTCATCTCAGATTGGTCATGTTGTAGGAAACACACTTAGTCAAGCTGTTGTAAAATCATCTCTTATTTTTATGTATGAATATTCAGATAACGTAACTGATTTCCAAGAGAGACCATACAAAAAAACAATCTCTGATTGGTCAAGTGGTTAATAGCTACTTATTGTTACTTTGTTAAACAATCTATTTGCATAAATTTTATATATTGTAACCTTTTTGAACATATGCCTGTGAACTTACACCTGAATGTGTGCATTTGTGTCACACACAGCTTCCTACCTCAGTCAGATAGTATGTATTTTTCTTTAGAAGCATTATGGGTCCCTGATGATTTCGTTTTCTGTCTCACTTCAGGAATGTAGTGAAGGAGGCCCATGAGATCTTGAAGATGTCTGCAGGAAACTTCTACATCAACGACAAGTCTACAGGCTCTGTGGTCATGCAGCAGCCGTTTGGAGGGGCCAGACTATCGGGTGGGTTTTAGTAATTATATGTCATACATTAGCTTTGGAACTTCTATATGAACAGGTCCACTACAGGCCAGACTATCAGGTGGGTTTTAGTAACGCTTAATGACAACACCAAATGGTCAACTACCATTGGGGATTGGATTTCTTTGGTGAGGAGTATCTCTTGTTTTGAAACAGTCATGCCTTGTTCAAATCACTTCCTTTTAATTTACCGTTACACCCGGTCCATTATTTGTGACTGGCTTCTGCTGTACCAAGTAAGGAATTGCTGGCTGTGTATCTGTTGCCAGCTAGTCTCAGATTTGTTCTCCAAAAACAGTAAATCTGAATGATGACATGAAATAGGATATCAATGATCTTGCTATGTTGTCATTGGACAGTCATCAGCATTTTACAGTGAAGTCTAAGAAATAGCAAATTCAGTCAAACCAATTAACATAGTTTCAATTGCAGCTAAGTTTTTGTTTACACATTACCTTAAAGCTTTTGTATGTTCCAGGCACGAACGACAAGGCTGGCGGCCCCCACTACGTGTTGAAGTTCTGTTCACCACAGGCAATCAAAGAGTCCCATGTGCCTCTCACCGACTGGAAATACGACAACATGCAGGCCTGAGCGACGTATCAAACTGTGTGTCAACAAAAATACATGTTTGTTTGTTTGTTTGTTTGTTTGTCTTCTGAGCCAAGCACTTCGCTCTTCACCCTTTGTAGTAAAGGAAAGGGTGTTTGACAAAAACCTTGAAGTTGAACACATCCAAGCAGTCATCATATTGACTGAAAAGAGGAAGAAATGGTAACAAAAATGCAGGCAAAACAAGGGGGAAGGGTTTTTATCTAAAGCCATACATCTAAGCAGTCTTCATATTAAAAAAATAAAAGTCAAGAAAGGTCACAAAATTAAACAGCTGTACTCCAGATTGGACCAACTCGGACCGGAGGAATTTTGAATTGTGTCTGTTTTATAATTGTTGTATGTAAAAAAATATAGTAACATTAACCTACATGCTTAAAGACAAAGATTTTCACTTGATGCTGATATTGTATAGATTTTAGTGAAGGACCATTTATCTCTGCCAGTATACGTTTGCTGAAGACCATAAGGAATTAAGAATTAAGATATGATTTGCTTTAAACTTCAATGGCTGCACCAGGATGTCAATCCTATGGATTGAAGAGTTTCAGCTGTCAAGACTGTACATGAATTTGTCCACTGTGATCTCAAGTCTTTTTAGGGTCGTCTTAGTAAGCTAATCCCAGAAGAATTGTCATGTCACCAAATAGCAGGCACTCAAGCAACTGGATATGATTTTGGAACACAGTTGACTCTATTTGTCTCTCGATGCTTATTACCTGAATGTCTAACGTAATTTTCTTGTCACATTTTACATGCTTTCTACAGAGGTCATATTTGTTGACTTGGCTGGTGGTTGTGGGTTGGAAGGTGGGTAGTGGTTTGGGGTTTCAACTATGACTTTATTCAGTAACTGTATGCAACATGGGCAATACAATGTGGACACATAGGCAGCGAGGCTGGAAGGTGTCACCACAGGCATAAATATACAATACAAAATTGAACAAGTATCAGTTTAAACAATCATGCTTGGAGCGGCATACACTGTAGAACGTCTTAATCTGTGTAACACAAACTCAAAAGCTGTCTGGGGCTGTAACTGGCCCTTCCCACAAGGGGCTAACAGACAGGATTGGCCGCTATAAGCGCAATTTAATCAGGCTAAGTTTTACATATCCTGTAGAAGATGTCTTCCAGTGGACACTTTCCTGAATTGCCAAGGTGACGTTTTGTCTTAAATTTAGTGCCTGAGACTGGAAGGGAGGACTTTGAAGCTGTTTTAGTGTGTGAAGGGTACAAAGTGTCTGTCTGTGTCATGTATAGTTTTAAGATTAAGAGTGAGGAATGGAAGGTGAGGCTTGGCTGAAATCTCAAGATCTGAGAAGTCAATTTTAAGATTTGTCCGTGATGTTTAATAAAGAAGTGTTGTTTAAAGATAAGTGTTCCTGTTCCCTTTTTTCATTTCTGGTTTTGGAAAAACTAGACACTGTTCAAGACCTGGCATGGGGACCAGTACATCGTGAGATCACGTGGCACAGCAGCAGCGTGTTAGACTCAGGACCGAGAGGTCGCGAGTTCGAATCCTGCCATGTCACTGATCTTGTGCCCTTGGGAAAGGTACTTTACACGACTTTCTTCACTTTACTCAGGTGAAAATGAGTACCTTTAGCTTCGGCTAGGGCCGTCCCTCGGATAGGACGTTAAATGGACGTCCCGTATTTGGGAGAGCCACATCCCATGCACGTTAAAGAACCCACCACACTTATAGAAACAGACGTTGCGTGCAGTTAAGTTCTGAGTTACACTATCCCCTGCCCAAATCGTGATTAGAGACATGGTACAATGACAATGTATGTCCATTAGCAATATTGCATATGCCCAACAGGTGTAATTTCCTATTGTCAACCAACGATCATGCGTTATTGCTTATGATTTACGCATGATTAGTCGAATGGCCAAGCATTGAATATTCGGGTCTACTTCCGGGGTTTTCTAAACGACACAGATCACATGAAACGCTACAACACGGCGCACACCGGGTCACCGGATCCCCTTGCAAGGGTGTAAACAACTGCCTGTGGTGCAACAAAAAGACTCTTGACTTGCATAATGTTTATACTTTTTCATATCTACATGATTTTTCCATCACAATTATGCACATATTTTGTGCGTTGCAATGACATCTGGCACTATCATAATGGCTTTTGAAACATTATCATTTTTTGTCCAGTTTATTTGTGCTTGTCTGTTATACAATTCACTTAGATCCAATTATCTAATTCCACAATGTGATAGTCCATTTCATTGCCTTTGCAATGATACCAAAGTTCCCCGGTTGATTTGACGAGCAACGAGTTAACACCCAAAAAAAACTGCGTCGAAAATAGGCTGGGCGACCTCGTTCCTCGGCAGAGCGTACGGGGCGAAGGGTCTTCAACAGAGTGAACATTTTCTATGCCAGTGCTATGCTAGTAACCAGAGTCGACATTACGTTATATATCAAGCTGAAGCTAAGGTTTCTGAGAACCAACACACAGATTTAAAGAGGGATAACGAATTTGTCATAAATGCAACGCCGCTTCAAAGATGATAGTAAAGTCCCATGGTTACTTGCCTGGAGACCGTTTCACCATTGGCAAGTAGAACGCGCGAGGAGCCTCGTCTCTGTAACGGACATTAATAACTTCTATTCGGGTACTGCGTTCCCCTGTACTCAAGCTATATTTCAAATGAAAACCATGGTAAATTTCTAAAAATTAGCTCACAAATTTTCATGAGTTTTTATTAACTCTACGTGCTTACAACGCCGTTACAAATTTGACCTCGAAATTCCATGGTTGCCCGGAGAGCGACCGCGCGCGGAGGTAGAACACGCTATGTGCCGCGTCTTTATAACGCAGTGAACGTTTTCAGTATTCTGCTGTTGTGTAATCAAACATTAGAATCGCCATTAAACTACGTATCAATTGAAAGGTAAGGTTTGGGGGAATTAGCATATAACTTTTAAGAGAGTTCGTGAACTCTACGTGCCTACGTCGACATGACAAAGATGAACAGCAAGTCCCATGATTTCTGCTCCACCGACGCGTTCCAATCGTGTTCGGAGCGCGAGAGGCGCCGCGCCTTGTCTTCAACAGAGTGAACATACTATTCGGGTACTGCGCTCCCCTGACAATTAACTATATATCAAATGAAAGGTAAGGTTTCTGGAAATCAGCACGGAGATTTTTAATGATATTCATGAAAGCTGCATGTTTGCTATAAGCCAATGAACATTGCGTAAAATACGCAATGTTCAGTGGGTAACTTCGTACAATATCATTCAACCAACACCAATAATTTGTTGGAAGCATCAAAGCTTGATCTTTAAGCATGCCAAATTTCATGGACCTACAGTCAACCAATTTTCTGTTAGCAGTAGAGGGTTGTTTCACAGGGGAGGCGCGCTGCGTCGTTTTCGCTGTTTCAGAAAATAATCGTGTTCTAGAGTATTGACCATTCGTCTATGATTTTGTCACTATGTACTTTTGTCAAATACACAACATACTCCTTCCAATACAAGGTAACATACAATATACATGTACTAAAATTAGATGTAGTATGTCCATAGACCAATGATCAATGTGTGATTAGAGAGTCCATTAGCGATATTGCCTGTGCCCAACAGATGCAGTGTCCTATTGTCGGGCGACGATCCTACGTAATTGCTTATGATTTACGCAGAATGTTGTCACTATGTACTTTTGTCAAATACACAGTAACAGAATATAAGTTTATTACAAATTCTTGCCTGTGGGCTAATTACAGGTAACATAAAAGATTCAAACAGTGTAAAATACAATATCACATGTGTCTACTCTAGTCCAAAACTAGTGAAAGCTAACTCTAGATCCTGGGTTATTGGGTTCGACTCCTTTTTCGAAGACAGTGGAAGACGAAAGATCCCACCTTTTCTATTATGTGTGGGTTTTGTGATGTTAAAAGGAGAACTGTTTTCTTTTATCCATGTACCAATATAGTCTGTCCATAGACCAATTATCAAATGTGTGATTAGAGAGTCCATTAGCAATATTGGCTGTGCCCAACAGATGCAGTGTCCTATTGTCGGGCGACGATCCTACGTAATTGCTTATGATTTACGCATGATGTTGTCACTATGTACTTTTGTCAAATACTCAGTAATATAGAATATACATGTACCAATATAGTCTGTCCATAGACCAATTATCAAATGTGTGATTAGAGAGTCCATTTATATTGCCTGTGCCCAACAGATGCAGTGTCCTATTGTCGGGCGACAATCCTACGTAATTGCTTATGATTTACGCATGATGTTGTCACTATGTACTTTTGTCAAATACTCAGTAACATAGAATATACATGTACCAATATAGTCTGCGCATAGACCAATTATCAAATCTGTTATTAGAGAGTCCATTAGCAATATTGGCTGTGCCCAACAGGTGTAATTTCCTATTGTTGGGAGACGAGCATACACTATTGCTTATGAATTATGCATGACGTTTCCAAAGAGAACATGATGAAGTTTCCATGGTAACGAACAATCCTGCGTCACTGTAAGACCTGGAGTTGATAAGGTATGGGAAAATGAATGTGGTGTTTACTATCACGGTCATGGATAATTTAGGTTGGTAGGTAGGGATTTTTTTCATCTGTTTTGTTTGGTTTCAGACGAAATGATCCAAACAACTGGTTAACGTGAATTTGAAATGGGACACTGGTATTTTCAACATCGTATCGTCATTGCAGATGTAGGTTGCACAAGCACAAGGGTTTGGTGGATCTGTTTTTATAACTTTTCTATTGATTCATTGAAACAGAAATGAAGAGAACATGTTGCAAAATGCTTCTGGAGCTTTGTCATCGCTCAGATGTCAGATAAAGAACTGGCATATCCCTTATTTATTACTAGCGCAGAACGGTCGATAAGAACAAAAAGGCTATGGTCCGCAGGTTTTGCTAGGATCGGTCAGTTAACAGGAAACACAGAACACTTTTTGCCTGGCCTGAAGAATTGTTCGGGACGGCTGGGGTTGTCAGTCTGGGAGGGGACGCATGTCCGAGAACATGTCGGCCTCGTGGGTCTTCTTGTTCGGTTTGCTCCTTGTGGTTTCAGGGGAGCGCGGGGATTTGTGGCTCGGGGGCTACTCTGTGGAAGATTTGGCTCAGCACTTCACCGAAGATTCAGTTGTACTGAAGGGTGAGATAGTTTCAGAAACTAAGCAGGCAATCTGCATATTTCTTTGTACAGTTCACAGACACAAGAAACGACATGATAGTGCAAGTATACTGCAAAGTTGTTGTGCATGTCGTTCACATGAAGGTTTTGTTCTCGAGAATATTTCAATTTCAGGACCAAAATGTTAAAATCGGAAAACTTTTTGGGGATCAGCAAATACGGACGAACCTTGTCGACGGTGGCTTATTTAGTATTGCTGTTCATCTTCCACAGAATTTTGCGATGGATTTATGAATATGATAACGGCAGTTGTGGACATAATACTTGAAGAGGCAACGGAGGACGGATGGACGGGATATGGCGACGGTGAGCGTATTTGTAACAATATGTAACATTACGACAATATAGAAAGTAGATTTGCCATTTCTTAAAAACTATGTACACTATAGAATTGCATACCAATACTTAGGGAGGGAGATTGCATCATCATTGCACTGCACAAACTGTGACGCTTGAAACCAGCATACAGTATATTGTTTCGAACAGAGGTGTCTACTTTGAGTTGGTTTCAGAAACTTACCAAACCTTGTGCAGCTTGCTTTGTACAGTTCACATACGCCAGAAATGTGACATAATGATGCCATGCCATTAATATGAAGGTTTTGTTCTCAAGAATATGTCAATTTCGGAACCGAAATGTTTCATTTAAAATCGGACGACTTTCTGGGGATCAGTACATACGGCTAAAGTTTGACACCCGTTTCCTTTGAATCAACCCTATTCCGACGAGGGGGGGGGGGTGTTCTTGAGGCCTGCGCCAAATTTCATGTCGCATAAGGTTCGAACGGCTTACGCTAGAGCCATTGAATTTGGTGACTTTTCCTTAGATTTTGCTGGCAACAATTTCACAAAGTTTGGAAATTTCCAATTTTTCATATTGCCCTGGCAACCGGTTGTTGACAGGAATTTTTTTACGAAAATCGTTAATTTTGGTTCTAACAATGTATTTTTCAGGTTTCCTTGTTACATTACTGCTATGTTATTACATTAATAAAACACTATGTAGTCTAGTTTATTTTTCATAATTAAATATGCCTAAATTATGCTAATTTGATGATGTCATTGGCCAAAATTCAAGATGGCGGGCCATTGTACCACATCAAGTATAAGTACCTTATTATCCCTCAAAATTCGTAACTACCTGTTATTTTGTCATAAAAAAACGTTCAAATGAAAGTTTTTAGTCTATTTACGATGTCTTTTGCGATTGTTTGCTGAAAAAAAAATGTATTTTTGAAAATTTTAGTCGGTGGACCCAAGATTAAACATGTATGACATCATTTGGACGTAATTGATGTTGCTAATGACAACAGAAGTCAGAGCAGACATTATTATTCTGTTATCTACAATTTCTGTTACATTTTTGTACCATACCTTGAAGTTTTCTGGGAATACTCCTTTTTCATGGTTCCAGCCAATACTATCACATTGGTGACGTCATAATGACATCATATCATATAACGTAAAAGTTTTTTCAATACTTATAATTCACGTCCACATCATTCTCTGAAAATGTAGTGGTCTTATGATAAGACGTTTAAGAGTTTGCTCCTTGTGGTTTCAAGGGAGCGCAGGGCTTTGCGGCGCCGGGGCTACCCTGTGGGCACGGAAGATTTGGCTCAGGACCAGACCGAAGACATGAATTAAGTGCGCTTATTACCGACCGTTCATAGACCGAACAATAGTATATTTTGGGAAGCTTTTGTTTGTGTGCGTTTTTTATCATTATGTCCGCCCTAGTCCTCAGGTAAGCAGCGCAGCGTGAAAAACGCAAATGGCCTTTTGTTGGTTCCAAAGATCTATTATGTAACATTAGGACGATACAGATGGTAGATTTGCCAACCATCTTTTTACAGATATGTGATTTAGAGTTGCATGTCAAAATTTAGGGAGGGAGATCCTCAGTTCTTCTACAATGCGCCGAAGTACAAGGATGTGACCTGGGGTCGAACGTCCTTGATGAATGTCATTCTGGTTTGACCGCAATATTTTGTCCACGACAGGACCGATCCTGTTGAACGGACAACGGTTGTAGATTTTACTTGCCATTTGGGACAGGGCTAGCAGTACCTCCTCAAAAGCCTTGTCTGCAAATATTCAATATGTTTTGCTTGTATTTTTCTGACTACGTGGACGCTGAATCTTAAGGATGAAATCAATAAGAGAGAAAGAAAGAGGGGGCAAAGAGATAGGGAAGACAGATAGGATAAATGGAACGAATCCGAATTTGGTTTCAATCCAGTCTGACGAAACGCTTCTCCTCTTACACAGGAGAAAAAGTGAAGATCTTCATGAGAGTAGCCCCCATGGACCGCTCGTCATTGAGAATGGCAGTCTCGATTTGCGCCATTAGAGGCCCGCGGCGGACCCCTAACGCGCCAGACAGGGACCGTCCGGTATCTATCGAAGGTTGGTAGATGTCTATGAATGTTTATTTGTTACGCCTGTGGTGTCATCATTATCAGTCCCATAGTTTTTTAATCAGCTGTGGGGGCAACACAACAGGCAGCTGACGTCTCACATTTCTTAACAAATATATGAGACCGACACTCTAGAATTGCATACCAATACTTAGGGAGGTAGATTACAACATTGCACTGTACAAACTGTGATGTTTCAAACCAGCATACATTATGTTGTTTCGAACAGAGGTGTCTATTTTGAGATGGTTTCAGAAACTTAGGAGACCTTAGCATGAAAGTTCATATGGGTTGGTAGAATACATTATAGAAAAATGCTAACACTTTACATCCAAAACTGGAATTAAACTTAGCAGACCTTCTGCAGCTTACTCTGTATATGAATGGTTCATTCCATACATGTACATATACATACATAATTATATACGTGGAGATACTAAAACAACGTTGCAGCCTGTTATACGTTGCTGTAAAACTGGTTGAATAAACTTACTTTTAGTCTCAAATAGCAACCTTATCCTATAGTTCACAAACACCAGAAATACGACATAATGATGCAAATGCGCTGAAAAGTGGTTGTACATGTCATTCACGTGAAGGTTTTGTTCTCGAAAATATTTCAATTTCGGGACCAAAATGTTACATTTAAAATCGAGCGACTTTCTGAGCGAATACGACCGAAGCTTGTCGCCGGTGGCCTATTAGGTATTTTTATTCTTCCACAGACACATGTCCCAAAGGAGAGATCTACGCACCCTACGCCTGTGAAACTAGCCCGTGTAAAGGTTTGTTGTTCGTTTGTTTCACACAGATAAACCGCGTCATTAGGCATAACACGCCAGCTTTGTACAGCAACTAACTTACAGGTACGATATACAAGTTGCGTAATGACCAGACTGTAAAATTCATCCACTCACACCGGGAAGGGCCCTACTCTTACCCCTGCTCCAGGTGTGGCTCTCCCTAATAGGGCCTTCATACTGAAACCGAATTAGCAGGAATCAAGCAGAACCATGAAGTATTTGCAAAATTCGTGCCACATTCGGGTGGGAATTCCAAATGGACCTTATATCCCCTTCACACGAGAAGGAATTAGCCAAAAGGCCGTCAGAATGAACATTCTTTTCTATTCCTGGGAATTCGTAGTGTATTCTAGAAATTCTCACTGCATTCCAGATATTCTCTTGGCCACATTCTGACAGGATTCAAGGTGGCTTGCCGTTTCGGTTCTCCGTCGAATGAGATAAGAATGTTTCGAATAATGTTGGAATGCCGTAGAATGCGGTCATACTGCAGTTAGAATAGTTAGAATCCACTTCGAATGCCATTCGATATTTCTCCACTTCGAATGCACCTCGACAGTTTTTAACAGGTCAAAAACTTTCGGGCCAGCTAAAAAAAGCTGGAATGCAGTAAGAATTTGCACTACGAATTTCCAGGAATTGCGAGGAATAGAAAAGAATTTTGAAGAGGGCTTAA
>CM033032.1:1580000-1625000 GCA_019207045.1 Branchiostoma floridae x Branchiostoma belcheri
CTGACACGCATCCAGTATTGCAATTATAAAGTGTGTACTTTCCAGTCACTAGTAATCTCTTTTAGTGCTCATTTCAAGGAACACAATGATCAGGTCTGTAAAATATTCACGACATCCGCATGCAATAAAGGATTATTAAGACTTAGTGAAAAATGATTCCACACGCAATTTTGATGTCACGATTTTTTATCTTCTATAGAGGTAACAAATTAGTTGACTTGGCTGGCAAGAGTCGTGTTGCGTGTGTATGTGAGCGTCCTTGTATGTGACTAAGAAATGACATAATATGTATATTTCTGACATTGCCAGTCAACATATGCATCAAATGGTACAATAGCTTTCATTGCTAATACTTTTATACTTAGAACACATTATCATTTAGGTAGAAGAGATGACCAACTGATATCTTTTATGCAACTGAGGACCTCATTTGACATGTACAAGCATTTATAATAGTTCACTCGTCACAAGAGATCACCTTTCTTGATAACAGCAATGACCTACAAACATCCATCGCGTAAACCATTCTTCATAGCACACAAATACAACAGACTTACAACAACAATCATTAATACTTATAAAAAATAAAAACGTCGCCATGGCAATAGTTTTTTATTACCACACTTATTTTGATTACCTCCATGAAAAAATGGAGGTATAGTTTTGAGTGTGTCTGTGTGTGTGTGTTTGTGTGTGTGTTTGTGTGTTTGTGTGTGTGTCTGTGTGTCCGCATATTTGTGGTCATCATAACTTGAGAACCTCTTGATGGACTACGATGATATTTGGTATGTAGGTAGGGGTTGGGAAGACGAAGGTCAAGGTCAATTTTGGGCCCCCTGGTGTGTGGCCTTGGTACTGCAGCGCAACTTCCGGTTTTGCTATCTCGGTGTTCTGAACATGCTATGGTCAAGATTTTTAAGCATTAGATAGCTCTTGTGTTCAGGAAAAAATTACGTAAGTTTGGGCCCCCTAGCGTCTAGTTTGGGAATAGCAGGGGCATTTTTGTCAAAAACTTCTGACGAGGATAACTCAAGAAGGGAACGACGGATTTTCATCATTTTTGGTATGTAGGTACCTTAGACAATTTTGTACAAGATTAAATACTAATAATGCAAAATAGGAGTACATTTGCATAATTAATGAGCATATTATATCATGGCAGTTTTTTCAATGTATCTCTTGTCCTGGATGTGATATGGTCTTGACATTTAGGTGGTAGATAGCTTTCAGTGTCATGACAAAGTGGGGCAGGTTTCAGCCCCCTAACATTTAATTGCGGAACTGCAGGGGCGTTTTTGTCAAGACATTCTAGAGAGGATAACTGCAGAAAGGATTGATTGATTGGCATCATACTAGGCATGCGGGTACCTTAGGCAAATATGTTCATAATGATATACATTTTATGCAAATGAGGACTTAATTTGCATGATTAATGAGGAAATTGTATAATTCCATTGTTTTCAATAACTGGACTTCAATAAATGTAACACATGTTAACTATGATAGGTGGAATATAAGCAGATACCAAATATGGTAATGAGGAACTTATTTGCATAATTTATGTAAAAATTGCAAAAACGCTTTATGATTAATAATGGGAATTTTATAATTGTGACATGTGTACGTTAGTCAATGATGAACAATACCATGCATAAATTATGTTAATGTGCTAGTCAATTGCATGAAATTTACGAAAGCTCTAAATTTTCATGGAGGTATGAGGTCGCCGAACTCTAGTTATGTTTCTGTGTTTTAGAGGATCCGGCTTGGTAGAAGAAATCTATATTCCTGTTGCCGGATTCTCTCAGAACATTTCTGAAAATAGAAAAGATAAATAAACAGATCCGGCCTGCTTCAATGTTTGACTGGTAAGGCCTGGGAAAATTAACGTGGTGTTTACTATCACAGTCTTCCAAAAATTTACGGTAGGGAGTTTTTCATCTTTTTCTTTGTTTTTGTGGTTTCAGACGATGTGGCTCAATAACAATAGCAACTGTTTAACAACGTCAACTGGGACAATTTTGCCAACTTCATATTTTCATCATACAGGTGCATTGTACAAGTACTTGGGCTTGTTAGGTTTGTTTGTATAGCTTTTCTGTTGACACAGAAATCTAGGAGTACATGTTGCAAAATGCATCCAGAACTTTATCTTCACTCAGATGTCTGGTCAAAAAAAGCCTTACTCCTTACTCAAGCGCCAACGGTCGACAGAAAAGGCAGGGTGGGGTCGGCAGGTTTTGCAAGGGTCGGTACTCTCCTAGTAGAGGTTCGGATCCGGCGATTTTGACGTGTTTAGGCGGTTTTATCGGCCTTTTTGTATCGTTTTTTTTTGTAATGTTTTGCGGCAAGACATCAAGAAACGGTACAAAATAGAAAGCCCGATAAATGCCTAAAAATACGTCAAAACAGCCGGAGCCGAAGCTCCGCTTTGAGAGTAGAGTGGGTCGGGTAACAGGAAACACAGAACACGTTTCGCCTGGCCTGAAGAGTTGTCCGGGACGGCGGTAGTTGTCAGTCTGGAAGCACACTCGGTCTGCAACATGTCGGCTTCGTGGATCTTCTTGTTCGGTTTGCTCCTTGGAGTTTCAGCGCAATTGGTGCACGGAAACTTTTTTGATGGAGTTAAAGAAGGAATCGGTAATTTTGGCGACAGTGTAAAGGGGTGGGGGAAGGGAGTTGGCAATAGCAGCATCAGGGCGTTTGGAAAAGAAGCGTGGGATAAAATAAATAAATGGAAGGATTCGGCTATGGAGAAATTCAACGATTCCGACGTGATACCTGAAAATGTAAAAGAGTGGATAAGAAGTGGTGATTATTCGGATGCCAACGTAGACGACCTCGTGGAAGAGATCCCACTTAAGGCCTGGAAGGCGATGAAATTAGAACGTACGTACCGTTCTCATTCTCAGACCGACAAAAATATATTTTAGACAACGTTTGTGTGTCTGTCTTATCCTAGACGGGCATCCAGCCCTTTGACTTATATTGTTGAAGGTAGGAGTTTGTTTGCTTTTCTGCCGTAAACCGGTCTTTTTTTCTCTCTTTTGTTTTCATTTTAGGATAATACATAGTAAAAGACCTTATTCCATTTTTATCAAGCCCCATAGAAATCGTTTATCCTCTGTTTGGGAATATTTGGCACGGGCGTCATCAATTTTGAATTTCAACGTATCAGTATGTTTCATGATTAAGATGTGTATTATTAAATCTCCAGAACCCTGGGCCTCTCTTGCGTACATTTTGAGGTTCAAAGTGTACCTTAACTGCAAAGTGGTCGAGTGATGGTGCATGGATAATATTCACACTTCCACACCGGGCTTTTAAACTATCAGACACGAAAATGTAGTCTAATCTGCACATTATGCCTTGATTCGCATCCTGCCAGGTGTACCTTCTCTCTTCTGGATTTTTTTTCCGCCAAATGTCAATCAGGTCGTGCCCTTTAGTCAGTAGATTAATGGCTTGTGTTGTTCTTAGCTTTTCCCGTACAGGCCGCCCGCCACGTTTGTCCATGTCTGAGAGAGGACAGTTAAAATCTTCTGCCATATTTATGGAGTTTTCTCTAAGCTTAGCCCTTATTCTTGAAAAAAACAAACATATACTGTTCTGTAATTTCGTTTGGGGCATAAAGATTAACAGATAACTTTATTGCACAACAATTGTACGAGGTACAAAGTATGGCATCTACATAACTACAGTTCTATAGCTTAACTAACTAATACAGGAGTTGTAGTATGGGATAAGCTTCTTACAATCATTGGAAGCTTTTACAATCAGTTGAGGAGTTTCTAATATCCAAACCTTCTTTGATATATTTTCCTATATCTGCCATGCAGGGATTGTCACATGTCATGATGTATTTGAATTTGCACTTTAGGTCCATTGAAATAAATCCTTGTGTATAAAATGACAACCTTCTGTATAGAGAATTGCGTATTTCAGAATATTTGGGACATACAATCATAAAGTGATATTCGTCTTCAATTAACTCTGGACAGAATGGACAAACCCTCTGGTCGATAGGGATATTTTTGAATCTCCCGGTTTCTATATTTAATTTGTGACAGCTAATTCTTGTGTGATTGCCCTACGAATGTCAAGGCTCTTTATGGTTGAAATGTAATTTTCTTGCTTGTAATGCTTGTTCAATGTAGAAAGAGAGGAGAGTTTAGAATTGGTTCGAATAGAGGAATGCCAATTTTGCACGTATATATCTTGTAAACGTTGTCGTAACTGAGTGTTGATTGTATCTATGTGGTATGATCTCGGGTTCAGCCATATGTGTCCAAAGCCTTGGTAATTCAGGATATTTTTTACGTGGACAATCCAATCATATTCTCCGAATGAAACAGTATTGTAAGTCTCACGAAGAAGGGCATCTTCGGGCAAGTTAACTAAACGATGCCAATTATCGGACAAACTCAAACAAAGACACGGTTTGGCAGAAAAAAGGAAAAAGTTTAATCAGGGAAAAACTTTTTCGGGGAAAACACAGCACTAATAGTAATACTACTTCAACAACTATAATAACATTCTTAACCTTAAATAACATTTGGCGGAGAAAAGGGGTGGTGGAGGGTGAAAAAGGAGAGCAGAAAGAAACGTCCGACCCGCCTGCCCAGCAAACTTCGAGTGACGTCACTCTCACGTGTTCCGTGTCAAAGGGCAAACGGGCCGCACCAAGACAAATATCGTTTGCGATCAATTAATAAAAATTACCAAAAGAAATTTTTCTCAAATTATCGGACAAACTCAAACAAAGACACGGTTTGGCAGAAAAAAGGAAAAAGTTTAATCAGGGAAAAACTTTTTCGGGGAAAACACCAAAAACAAAAGGCCAAACCGCTAAACGAAAAACAAAAAATATCAGAATTGCACTTAAACATGAAGGTGACGAGAGACACCACCACCCCATTACCCATGAACAAATTAACAAACTGTAATCTCTAAATTGCTACTCTACGAACACTGCAATGCCTTCAACGCTACCGAGGCGTCTTCCACTGGATATGCTTAACCATTCTATAACACAAACGTAATCTTGTAGCCAAGGGAACCTTCAAATACAGTAGGTAAGCATCAGAACGCCAATCACCCTGGAGGCGAATTAGATCTATGGGAACTCCTGCACGGAATGCAAATGTGGCGCCTCCTCTACGCCCACTATGGAGAGAATACCTAGCAGGACTTAGGCCCGCTCTACCTAGTATCTGCTTGAAGGCCTTGTCAAAGATATTCTGATTCAATGGTACAAATCTACCCCTATGTGGTCTAACAAAGGCCGCACTCGTATTCTTGTTGCGGTTTAACCTAACCATGTTACAGAACGCTGATACTGGACAGAGGGGAGAATTCTTGATCCCCATCACCGGAACATACAATACTCTCTCCTGGACCACCTGATCCTGATCAACAAAATTCCCTTGTATACAACAAAATCATGAATAGTGAACTGCTTAGTAGGGTCGAAACCATGTTTAGACACAAAGTTAGATTTTCGCTGAAACGTAAAGAAACTTAACAGTATCACAGTCCACATGGTAGCCTGAAACGAGTCTGAAGTATCTAAGTGTTCATGAATCCTGAGTAGGACTTCTGGTGTGAAAGGCAGCTTCTGACGAGGCGTATGTCTCATCTGTTTCTTAAGTCCTCGTAGTAGTAGAGCTAAGTCCATAGAAGAGAATGCCGCCGTATCCAGTCCAAACAGGATATGGAAAGTCTTAATACCACTAACATAGTTTGCTATTGACGCTGGGGCACGAAATGAACGACTCAGGAATTCAGCATAAGTTTCAAGGGTATCCACTTTTGCCGGAAACGGGACTATGTCGTAGAATGTGCAGAAGAGCAGGTAAGTCCGTAAATGTGTCCTCAAGTTCTCCCATGTTCCATCAGCAAACGCTGCTCTCTTAGTCTGTCGTACCTGATCACGTAGTAGTCCAAGATCAATTCGGGCTGAAATAAACACACCAGAACAAACAAACGTTAAAACCTACTCTACTAATAAGGGCAATCCAAGATGAAGTCCTCCTGGAATACCGGAATCTCAACTGTCGCCCGATGCTGTGTGAGACGGGTAAACTGCTGAGCATGATACGCCGAGAGATGCCACCGGGAAAGGTGATCTGCAATTCGGTTGTGACTGCCTTGAATATGCGAAGCTTTAACCTGGAACTCGAATTTGGCTGCCAACAGCCACAGCTCCCTAGCACAGTGTAACAGATCTCGATCACGAGCACGTCCGGAGTTCAACACATAGACACAGGCCATATTATCACAGTATAAAGAGATACGCTGTCCGAACCAACGTGGCCCCCATTTCCTGGCTGCAAGGACGATAGTCAACATCTCGAGTACGTGTATCTTTGATCCAAACTTCTCCAACACGTGGTCTGGGAACACACTGTGGAAGAACTGCCTGTCACAAAATGCACCGCACCCCGTGGCACAGGCATCAGTCATAACCAACTCGTCCGGGTAGCTATGAATATCGGGAACCATCATAGATACACCGTTGTATGTGTCCATGAATCTGCGCCACCACAGAAGGTCCAGTCGGAAGTCCCGTGACAACCGCAGTCTGTGGTGATTCCGCCGTAATGAACGCAAAGCCTCTAACATTCGAGATATAAACAGCCGTCCTGGTGGCACACAGGAGGAAACAAAAACGAGCTTCCCGATGAGAGACTGGAGTTCACGTCTGGCTGCTTTCTTCTTGTTTAACCACGAATTAATCAGAAGCCTGATCTCTTCCAACCGAAACTGCGGTACACGCCTGGTCATAGAAACTGTATCAAACTCGATTCCAAGGAACGTCATGCACGTGGTTGGAGGTACAGCTTTCTGTTCTGACTCGTCCAGGCCGAGACTTGCTAGAGTTGACTGTAAATCGGCAAAAGCTGTATCAGCTACTTCTGGAACCTCAGCTCCTCCAAAATCGTCTAAGTAATTACACACGTCATAGCCTTTCTCCTTCTGTATAAAAGTCACTGCTGATGTTGTTGTCTGACAAACATAGGCCGATGATCGGAGCCCAAATACAAGTCTAGTGTCCACATAGAAGGCACCTCTCCAACGATAACACAGATATTTGTAATCCTTAGGATCAACAGGCAATTGTCTATATGCTCGGCTCAGATCAGTCTTATAAATCAAACATCCAGCTCCCTTATTCAAAATCATCTGAGTCATGGTATCAACTGATGGGTATGTCAGTTGGACTGTGTCCCCTAAATATGTATCCTTGGGTACTGCTTCATTTAACGAATGCCCATATGGAAAGCTACAGTCCACTACAACTCTTCTCTTATCACTATTGCGTTTCTCCACTGTTTGTAGAGGTAGTGTGGCCACAGGGAACGGAAACGGGTTTGTTGCAAACGGCCCCGCTATGGCATCATGTTGACACTCTTCCGAAATAAACTGATCCACATGTGAAGCCAATCATGTGAAGCATACAAAGTAGCAGATTTGTGATTCCTCGGGTGCAAAACTGACGGTGGAATATACGATTCTGATTGAATATTGATAGGCCAACCGAATTCTAAATAATCTACTATATGTCTGTGTTCATAATTCTCGAGTAACGTTCTCCAAGTATGTATATTCAGGTTTGAATTCACTGGTCTACGTGCGCCGATAAAATTGGGAAGATTACCGTGTGTCGCAACCTCTTCATGTAACTTGATCACTCTGTGAACGTCCGCGTGAGGGACCCGGTCTCTGGGAGAGGTGGGCGGTGTCCCCTGTCGAGCCGAGAAATGGCCGGGGTTTGTACTGGCAATCCTGACTCGAATGTGGTTCCTGTATGCCCCGTACTATCAAGCACGCACTGCAGACGTGTAGCATTGGGGCGTTCCACCGTGAACTCCAATGGCCGGATTGTAGGGAACAGCTGCCGTACTGAAACCCGCCACAATACCGCGGCCTGCTTCCCGCCGCGCGAGCTTCCCTGACAGGACCCGCCTTCGATGACGACGGGTTGCCACGAGCGACGCCAGCTTGTGTCCGGTAGTGTCTCTCTCTGACGGCATCAAAGGTGCCGCGGCTACCCCACGTGAGCGAACCATACTCTATCCCGTACAGTAAAGATGCGTGGTCTTCCCGAACTAACTACCAGTTATAGTACACAGCATCGAACATAAGATCTGCTAGATGAACCAACTTATGCTCCACGTCAACCGAAACCCGCTCCGAATACAGAACATTCTTCAGAAAACCGTGTACAAACATGGGCAAGGACAACTGATCATAAGTCACGCCCCCTTCCTTCCCATGTCCTGGGAAGTGTACTCTGTGCTGTGGCCAATCAACTTTAACACGACGAGTACCCGAATCATTATTTTCACTCCGCGTACCGTAGGTACGCTTCGAGTGAAAATATTGTTTTCGTACCGTTTCTTCTTTCTTTCTTTCTTTCTCCTGTCACGACCTTTAAAGTGATTCCTCTCCGTCGTTCTTGGACCGAATGACCTGAAATTTGGCACAAGTGTACTTTGGGCCAATACCCTCGGATGTTTTTTTCTGTTTTTTGATAAATACTTTTAAAATGATTTTATGGATGTTTTTAGGTGATAATTTGACCAAACTTTATACTTGTGCCTCCCGTGACCAGGTATTAAGTCCCAGGGACCCGAAATTTGGTATGGTAGTGCATGAGATATTTGCTAAAAGGACCCCGTTATCATTTTTGGCTAAAAATCACTTCAAAATGATTTATAAGCCAAGTTGGCGGGTTTTCTCATCTGCGTTTTCGTCTTCACCGCCTCTGAGCGTCTCACCATATATGGTAAATGACGTAATTACCTTCCCACCACCTGTAGGACCAGGTGGCGGCCGTGCACGTGGTCACCCCTGCTTGCTCTAATAATTAATATTCATGAACACGCGTCGCAAACGTCGTCCGGCGAATGCGGGTGTTGTTCGAATATCTGCTGTTATCAAATTCATGAACGACGAATAATGACACGGTGTGAGGGCATTGTTCTCAGCGCTATTGTCACCAAATCAAAGTTTTTTGATAGATACCTTTACAATGATTTTATGGAATCCGATGTTTTTAGGTTATTTTCTGACCATACTGCACATTCCTGCCTCCCGTGCCCAGGTATTAAGTCCGGATGGCCTGAAATTTGGTATGATACTGTGTGAGATACTTATCAAAAGGACCCCGGTATTATTTTTGGCCAAAAGTCACTTCAAAATGATTTAAAAGCCAATTTGGCGGGGTATCTACGTATATTTTCACCGAGGTTCTCCGGATTTCGCGCGTGTCGCCATATATGGTCACGTTCCCCCCGTGCATCCGTTGCACCATATATGGTCATTGACGTTCCCGCGCGCGTGACGCAGCTTTGCATCGTGGCTAATTGAATTTAGGAGGGGAACCAATATGCGCCCGACACTTAGCAGAAGCGATGACCTGATTGGTCAGCTCGGATACAGCCAATGGGGAAGGGTCTTTCATCTACTTAGCGGCTGGGAGTACATACATGTACATGTCGCCGGGAAGAAGTCCGTTGAAAGTACGTGAAAATTTGTACTGTTTATAAATTGGCAACAATACACAAACGCAGTAACAAATTTGGGTAGCTTGTCGTCGATATTGTGTAGTTTTTGTTTGATTTACCCACGTTTAGAGTGTCGGGTTAAGCGATACTAGGCGTGCAGAATGCCGCGGTGTGAGAGGAGCAGGCGCACGCATGGAATATTGTTGCGCTTTGCAGTGACTGAGACAGTACTGTTGTTTATTATCTGTGAAAAGTGTACAGTAGTTCTTTTCCATAGTATATAATAGTACAGATCTTCAGGGGCAAATCTACAAGTACTAACGTTACACTATGTTGTGAATTGTGCATTGATGTTGGTTTTACAAGAATATATGTAATCAGGTGTGGCTTTTTTTCCTAATCAACAAACAAAAAGGATCTTCCTTTTACTCTGGGTGGCAGAACATGAAATTACACAAAGGAAATGTACTAATTATTGTATTCTACTGGAGGAAGATGAAACACCAACTGTTGTGCAGACCGGTGAGGTTGTGCCTTGATAGAAGGTGTCAATTTGACAGTGCTAAATTCAGTATTGGTCGGGTGCTCGAACTCGACTAATTCCACGAAGTCTGGCCTGTCAGAGAACACAATAGTCAACTGGCTACAAAGGTGGCACCAACAGACACAAAGGAGAGGATAGCAAAGTCAAGTGCAAGAAGTGTTCCCACATACATGAACTGTGACAGAAACACCAGCTTGATGTATGAGCCCATAACACTGAGGAAGCCACACGGCGAAACATGTCTGTTGTGTGTCGGTTCGAATAAAGTTCCTAAACGGGGAACATGCGGCTCCAGCGTCTTTTCTGAAGATGTGGCGTAAGTGTGAACGGTTGGCTGAGGTCTCCTTCTCCACATATATCTACCAGCTTGATGTATGATTAGGTTATTTGAGACACCACACCATGGTATATGCTGTGTAATTTAATAATGTACTGTACTGTACTAAAAACAGTTTATCAGAACAATTAAATAGTCATAAACTGATTAGTTTATGTGGAAAATAAATGGGACTTTAAGGTTATAACAGACGTATAATTACTGCAATTGCTGCATCCTTTTTTAGACAAAAAGCATACAAAACATTGAGATATATAAAACAGACGTCGTGCAAACATACAGTGGCTAATTAGCTTTGTTCATCAATATTATGTATTAGCTGATTACCTCTAAGTATAAAGATAGAATGTGATCCTTTTGTCTAAATACAATGTGCATTAACTTTATATGTATTTGTACTGATAATGTCATTGCAGGGCTGCCATATTGCATCATATCCAATTGGATTTTGTTTTAATGCGCTTCGCTAAAAACGGCTAATAAGCATATCTTGATAAAGAGTTAAAAGTGTAGTACAGTTTGTTTGGAGAGGTCTGCTTGTATGAAGATTAGTTATGCTTGTGACAACCTTGAATAAGTGCAGTAACTAAGCTGCCCTTGCCTTGTGTAAATAAGCAGGTAAGCCACGCTATTGTCTGCTTTGGATACGTAATACCAACGTTTAGGGTCGCATAACGTGTTGCATCTGTAGAAAAAAATACAACACAATTTCCGTTTGTGAAATGAAAACTTTTTTTCTTGAAGTAACACGGTGCCTTCTTTATTAATGTGTGAAACACTGGCATGTTGTGTGCGTGTTGTGTTCACGAAATAAAATTTTGATTACCATACAGTACTACGTACTAATAGTATAGTAGCATCGTAGTTCCGGGTCATTCTCTCATGTTATTCATTTTTTTCAAATTCAATTTTGGAAGAGTCCATGTTTGCATAAAGAGGGAGAGCGGAGTGAAAATAGCTGAATTTGCTCCTAAGCAAATACCGGCCTTTCTAGTTAATAGTACGTTTTCGACCGCTCTTACCTGCCCGGCGTCGGCGGCGCTTGGTAGACCGTGAGCGGGAATCATCAGACATGCCAGAAGAAGTGTCCGAATCATAGCTATCACAGCGTCGGCGTGACACGGGCCGCTTTGAAGAGACATGTTTCCCTTTCATCTTGCCACTCTTACCTGCCCGGCGTCGGCGGCGCTTGGTAGAACGTGAGCGGGAATCATCAGCCATGCCAGAAGAAGTGTCCGAATCATAGCTATCACAGCGTCGGCGTGACACGGGCCGCTTTGAAGAGACGTGTTTCCCTTTCATCTTGCCACTCTTGCCACGCGACCCCCTGCGTCGCTGGCGCCTCCTGGCCGGTTCTCTCACGAAATCCGACTCCGTGCTGTCTGACTGTGACGAACTTGAAACGGAGCCGCGATCCTGGTAACGCTTGCTTCTGGGTTGTTTCCCATGGCTGATATCTGGATTCAACAACTCGTCCAGCGCTTTGTCTACTTCCTTGACTAAACCCCGAGACTTTCTGAGATCACGAATGTCAGGCTTCGCCTTGTCCCGTGTTGCCGTAGCCTCGCTGCTGCTACTCCGTGTGCGATGGCGGGAAAACTGGACAGGGGGTTCGCTTCTAGCCCGAGTGCTGGCGTTCTCCCTGCTGCGGCCCGAAGACTTCTTCAAGTTGAGTGATCTCGACTGTCTCACCTGCGTCTCGTCCGTGTCCTCGGAGATGCTGTCCGACCAGGCCGCTCGCACCAGGTCGGAAACTTTGCTTTCCCGACGGAGACTTTGAACTTCTCCTCAACGTGAGAGCTGCCCCGCTGTTGCTTGAAGTATTCCTCGTCCGATGAACCTTCCCGTCGCTCAAACTTGCACTTCCCGCGGCCATATGGACCCGGATGGCCTCTCACCGGGAGTCGACACACTTTACAGCGACGTCCCGACGTCTCTCTCGCAAAATCTGACTCCATATCAGCACATCCGAGACACAAACTTTGAAAAAGGAGAGCAGAAAGAAACGTCCGACCCGCCTGCCCAGCAAACTTCGAGTGACGTCACTCTCACGTGTTCCGTGTCAAAGGGCAAACGGGCCGCACCAAGACAAATATCGTTTGCGATCAATTAATAAAAATTACCAAAAGAAATTTTTCTCAAATATCTAACAAGTTGCATTTCTGCATCAATCATAGCTGGGAAAGTTCCCAATTCTCCCCTGACACCATCGTTTGAGGCTTTGGCATGAATGCCTAACAGAAATTTTTGGAAGCGCATGTCAATGACGTCAAATTCTGGAATTTGTTGATTTGAATCTAGGTTTATAATTTGGAAGCCGTTCTCTTGTAAAATTTGGCTATTGGCATGACGCAGTAGTGTTTCTTTATCTGTATTTTTTCCAAACATACAACATAAGTACTATTCAATGCAGGAGATGTGGTTTTTCTAATGGTAGCTGGAAAGTTCTCTTGAATGTCAAGTTTTTTAAGTAAAGTAGAAAAAACCTTTGAGGAGGATTCACAGATGTTATTGGTATGAGATACAATGATTCTTATACTTTTAGAAAAACGGTCAAAGCATGTGATTTCTGAACAGTACATAAAGATGGGTTTTACGAATTTGTCGAATAGATTTTTTCCGAGATTGATTGAAATGTCCTTATTGGAGAATGTTAACAAAACATATTTGTTCACCAGAATCGGACACGCTCGGGCCTAGAAAGTTCCAGGAACTTCTGAATTCCGGCCACGGCAAGATACCTCCAAGAATTAGACAGGAGTTAATACGTATAATGAATTCGAAAGTACGTAAGGACGCGGCTGTGAAGAAAGTCATGGACGGGGCTGTACGACAGTGGATATTATTCGGTGATTGTTCGGATGCCAACGTAGACGACCTCGAGGAAAAGATTCTACCTGAGGCCTGGAACGCAAGGAAATTAGAAGGTACGCTTACTACCGGCTGTTCTTAGACTGACAAATAAATAGTTTAGACAGAGTTGTGTGTCTTCTTATCTGTCTTATGTTAGATGGGCATCCGACCCTGTTAACTTAGGGCGCGGTCACATTATTTTATGCGGTCGTCGATTTTGATGCCATAGGATTTTCAAGCAGGTCCAAACAAATCACCGGCGGATCCCAAACACCATTTTGTGTACCAAGACTGTTGTACTTTGCAGGAGACGTTTATTTTTGCCTTCCAAATTACCCGACTGAGTTAGCGATCGAACGACAATCGCACGACATATGTGACCACGCCCTTAGATTATATTTTGAGGCAGATAAATACACACGACCGTCTGTAGGTTTCAAGATCGGGCAACCTTCTGGCGATCAGCAAATGCGGTTCAATTTTGTTGCCGTTTTCTTGTTACAATGTCATATGTCAATGCAATAAGGTACCCATCATTACATACTAGTTAGCGTCTACGGTTAGTTTGTTTGTCAGTACTAGTCTGGTAACAGATTGTATGCTTTATTGAGAAAATAGCTCTGAAGGCTGACTGGGGGGATGGAAAGTGTGATTTTTTTCTAAAGATTCATTCATTGACCACATAGACGAGTCCGAGTGCGCATGCAAGCTGAAGCTGGGAGGGGCTGATGCCGAGGGGAACCAGAAGCTCTGGGTGTTCCGTCCGGACGAGAAGGGGGGAGTGCTGTACAGCACGGACGCACGGGTAGGTCCTAACTAATCTCCTAGCAGATCCTACGGTGGCATAGGATTATATCATAAAGCTGACCAAGGAGTTCATTTGGCAAGCGTGGGATCTGCCGCAGAACGCATTAGTCAAAGGATATTATCAGGCAGTTGCCGACGGTTGTCGAATGAACTCCTTGGCCAGCTTAATTCCTTGGTCAGCTTTGTGATACTGTCTTATTCCACTCAGCAGCCACTGTAGGATCTGCTGGGAGATTAGGTCTTAGCTAGCCTCTACCAGGCTCCGTGGGTTGCAGGGGCGATAAGAAAGTCTCTTCTTTGATATCTCATGAGATATCAAAGAAGAGACTTTCTTATCGCCCCTGCAACCCAACTTTTGTAAGGCTTCGTCAGGCACAAAGTATTTAGCGATGCGTAATGATTGATGTGTGCAATTGTCGGTACTTACTATTATCATAAACACCATTATTATTATTGACAGGGCGATGGGCGCAGCTTTGCGAGGTTCCTCCGTACCCGGCAGAAGATGCTCAAGGTGATGAAAGAAGTGGCTCCTGAAGGGCAGGACAAGGTCACTGTGCCGGGCAATCAACTCAACGGGAACCAACCGGTGATGTGGAAAGGTTGGTATTGAACGGGTTGACGGAAAAGGCTGGGGCTGCAGGTAGGTTGGCAACCCTGCCGTGTTGCCCTTTTTGGGCCCAGGGGTATGGATAGGGTTTGGCCATTTATGGATTTATTTTTTTTTAGCTGAAACTGGGTAAGTGGCAATTCCAGTGGGGGAGATACACCGCACTGAATGAACAGCACCCACTGCAGGTGCCCCCAGTTCTTTAACTGCACTCTTTCCTGGGACTATACTGCCAGTCAGGCCTAAGATAAATATCTATTTATTTATGGTGGCTATTAGCAACGCCCTGCATGACAGAAAGGGGTAACACAAACACTCTACATGTACATTGTACAAAGACAACCACATTCGGTAAAAGATGTGGTAAGGTTGGTATTGTAGAGGGGTATAGACTATTGAAATGTTTGGAACTTTTCATACCTTTATTTGACGTACATCTCTGTTAATGGTATATAAGATATGTTGATCGTAATGTCCCAATACACTATGTCATTTATAGGAGAAAGCAATGGATGGTGTACCTTCATTTGGAATCCTGTACATCGAAAGCCACGGTCTAAATACTGTAGATACTTTTTTGCACGTATTTTTCTGGACGCCGAATCTTTTGTATCTGCAAAGCTTGATTAGAGTGAGGAGGAGACAAAGAGAGACTAGGAGCACCGAGAGAGAGGGAGACATGGAAGAGAGGGAGACATTGAAGAGAGAGAGAGAGAGAGAGAGAGTGAGAGTCTTCTTCTTCTTCGTGTGAGAGTGAGAGAGAGAGAGAGAGAAAGGGGATGAGTGGAAAGAATGGTAGTTTCGTTTTAAAACAGTCTTTTCCTTTACACAGTTGAAGATGAGAAAATCTTCAGGGGAGAAGCGTCCGAGGGGGAGACTGTCTGGCGAGTTGTCGCCTCCTGCAACTTCAAAAAGAGGAGTAAGATTAAAGGTGATATCAACTCTACTCTAATTCTAGTTCTGATTCTAATTCTAATTCTTATTCTAATTCTAGACAGGCGTATAAGTGGGGTCATTTGGCGTACTTCCAGGGTGTTTGGCTCTAAACCTAGAGGTCCTGGGTTCAACTCCTACCATACTACCGAATCTATGCCCTTGGAAAAGGCTATTTACACGACTTTCCCCAATCCACACGAGTGTAGAAATGAGTAGCTGGCTACGTCGTACTTATTTGTATGGATTATCAGATTCCTGACTACCTGAAAAAAGGTGAATACGTAAGTGTAAATGCTAGCTCCAAATTCTAGCGTCGTGTTTTCACTTTTGTCTTCTAGACTTTTTCTTAGTAAAGAGGAAGAGGTCCTAGGATAAGCGAAATGAGCTTTTCCCTTTATTATCCATCATATTATGTATAATGTTCTTTCGTTTTAAACAAATAAACAAACGAAACTATTTGTTAATCTCTTCAAGATCGCACCAGACAGGTTCAAAATGGCGAGACCTCTACCATCGGAGGAAAGGATATAGCTTGGCCTGCTGGAACGACCCCTGCTCCGGAGAACAGGGAGACCAAGGTGACCGAAAGCAGCCGGCCCCCAGACGATGAAGGCTCCGAAGTCTTCAGCGGTAAATACCCTCCTGCCCGCCGGGAGGTGTAGGCCTCAGTCCCCGGGAGGGGCTTAAAGGGCTCCGGTCCTCCTGGCACCGTCCTCAATGCGAAGAAAGCGTGGAATCAAGACATGGCCTTATAGTGTGTAATAGCATGCTTAGTTTACAGGATTTGCTTGTTCGTATCATTGAATGCTGTATTAATTGTATTTGCTAGCACACACGTTTCACACACACACAAACACACACACACACATACACATACACAAACACACACACAAACACACACACAAACACACACACACACACACATACACACACACACACACAAACACACACACACAGACACACACACACAGACAAACACACATAAACACTACCAATAGATTGCATGTGTCAAAACCGTGTCAAGATATGTATGATGAATAAAAGATATCTATATCTACAGTATCGTCTCCCGTTTTTTCTTTCTCCTGTATATAAGACAGACACGCATCCATTTTTTATGCAATTACACTGTATGGTGTACTTTACACCCACGAGCCACATGATGTAATCTCAGTTTTATTTCAACGAACACAATTGATACTCGTAACATTATTCCACACACAATATTTATGTCATATTTTACGTAGCTTTTATAGAGATAACAAATTAGTTGACTTGGCTGGCGATAGTCGTGCTGCGTGTGTGTGTGTGTGAGTTTCCTTGCACGTGACTAAGAAATGGCATAGTATGTAGTATGGCACAGTATGTCTGACATGACCATTTAACATATTCCTCAGACCATATCTTCCTGGGGCTACGGTTTGGAGCATATCACAAGACATTCTTAAATGTTCCTTTTACAATTTCACCCTGGAGAAAAACTTCAAAACTTGTTCTGATAAACTAACAATCATCAACATTTACTAACAACTGTTGTTGGCTATATCATCAGCTTGTAAACACTTAACTGAAGTCTATTAATCTTACCTTAGTGTATTTGATATTTATATACATTTTGTACACTTCAATATACTAGTATGCAGGTAACGATTATCTCGTACTAAAGTTACAACACTTAAACTTAATTTATACACTTTTGCCTTACTGTATACTGTATAGAATCTACTGTATCCCTTCTAATTCATAGTAACATAAAAGTAAATTTGACTTGCCGTACAGTAAAGTTATAACATTCAACACACTTTTGTCATGTATACAATATACCCCTTCCAATACAAATACTAACACAGTACACTAGCAGTATACTTTTGTCATGTACATAATTGACGGTTTACAATAAAAATAGTAACACAGTATGCTACCAGCATGCCATAAACCAAACAGGGACTAAATATGCAAACTCACCAACCCTTTAATACTAATGCATTGTAAGTATATCAAGTAACATTGGAAAAAATCTTACAGAGTATTATGAAAGATATTTCTATGGAGAAACTCTGGGAAAAGTACCCTACACGACATTAAATGTTGATGTCGATCAACCTAACCTAACTGCAAACTCATTGCAGTCAATGGCTGATCGAAAGAAAGAAGATTGAACCCCTGAGACAAACATGTATGGATTTGTACAAAGAAGGGTCTGGATAAGAACTGTGTACAAGTTAGGGGCCTTCCCTTTGACAAAAAACACACTGCATCTTGCCCGCGTGTGCAATTTAATTTACCTATCCCAAAGCAGATGGTTTTCTTATTCTCTCTCTCTCTCTCTCTCTCTCTCTCTCTCTCTCTCTCTCTCTCTCTCTCTCTCTCTCTCTCTCACACACACACACACAGAGGAATAGTCAAGGTCAGGGTAAAGCGGTCGAACCTAGCTACTAATGCAAGGCGGCTTCTCTACGTCTGACGTATTCTTAACCGAGCACAACGCGTCACCCCTAGTAACTCATCTCGACAAGTGTGTTGGGTTCTTTAATGTGCAGAGGTTTGACGCTTAGTTCTTTCCATCTTGCTCTATGGATCTGAGGCATGGACACTAACTGCCTCCAGGGAGCAACATCTTGACGCTTTCGACACAAAGTGCCTACGTCGCATCCTTGGGCTGCATTGGTATGACTTTGTCCCAAATACCACAGTGCGTCAGATGACTAAGAAACCCCCCATTTCTCAACTGATCAGGTCCGCCAGACTCCGGCTTTTTGGCCATCTTGCTAGGTCCGAACCAGCCAGGCTCATCCTTGAACCGACCCCAAGGTGGAGAAGGCCAAGAGGGAGGCCCCGCATGAAATGGCTGGACCAGCAGCTAACATCAGACCTGGCAGCTGTGAACATAGACCTCCCCACTGCCTGGCAGGCTGCCCAGGACAGGTCTTTCTGGAGAAGATGTCGAGGCGCCACGCTCCCAGGAGCAAGCGGGCTGTGAGTGAGTGTGAGGTTTGACACTTGAAGCTTCCTCATACACTGGGCTGCCGAGGATGATGCGGCTCAAAGAGATCGTTCAGAGCAAGATCATTAGAGCACTTCAAGGCAACGAACTAAGATGACAAGACAACGAACAAATGGGGTAGGGAATCTCCCTAGCAGCCCTCGTAGCCCCTGCTTCATACTTTTGCATTAGTCCTCACTCATAGTGAGCAATTGGGCTGGTCTCAATCATGATGTTTCTGACCTAGGGCGAAGAGATGCTCTTACAGTTACAATCATGTAACCCGTAACCTTGAGTGGCCTTCAGGCCTTGTTACATGGTGACCATTGAGTAGAAAAAAAAGAAGTTGGAAATTCAATTGTACATGGAGATAGCTGTGGACATTTGTTTTGAAGGCTGATAAGTTGTAGACAGGAGGGAGACAGTTGTCGTCGAGAGAGGTCCATAAATTGGCTGTCGGGGAAAGAAACTGTTGCTGTAGAATGACTTGGAATTTGGCCCCAACAAGCACTCTTTGGTTTTAAAAACTGATTAGTAAAGGCGGGGTAGGAATAGTTGCTCCTGACAAGAAGGTATTAACCATGTAAAATAGGACAGGGCTCTTGAATATGGTTGAGATGGTTGTGCTAGAGGCAACCATAGTCCCCGACCCTCCTGATAAGGATGGGGCTAGGTGAGGTGAGGTGAGGTGAGGTGAGGTTGTCTGCACCGGTTGGTTGGTTGGCTGGGTTTGATTGTACAATGATTTCGCTTCTTTGCAACAGAGTCTTGCAGTGAAAACAAAACAATACTTGAAAAGGCTGGAACACAGATGTGATAGTTTAACAAGCCAATGCCATACATCTGCTTGGAGAATAGTATATCATATTAGCTGAACAGGAGATAGCTGTGAAGTCTGGCTGTTTGGGGGTGAGGACAAGATTCAACAGTAATCATATCTGCAAGGTTGTCTAGTATGTTGTTAGCATGTAATGAATAGGCAACAACTATTTGCTTAGAATTAAATGCATGGAATTCATCAAGGCCAGTGTCTTTTCAAGATCTTTGATCTTTGGATGTGCAAAACTGTAACCGATACTCCTGAACATTTCTAGTGCCTTTTCGATGTAGCTTTTCGCTTTCCTGGACATGTGTGACGGACTAATTTTGTTGGGAATGTGATTCCATACCACTGAACCAAGTAACATTTGCAATTACTCAAGTCTTTGAAAATGATATGATATGATTTGGTTGGCATTAATTTCTGAAGTCTTTGTTCCCACCTTAATAGATTCCAGGAAGACCTGGCAAAGATCGCGAAGGCCATCGAGCATGAGAACTCCACCCAGCGGTTCAACCCCTACGACTACCTGGACCCCCGCCAGATCCCCAACGCCATCAGCATCTAGTCGTGCTCTTCGCATCAGCACCAGATCCCCAACGCCATCAGCATCTAGTCGTGCTCTTCGCATCGGCACCAGATCCCCAACGCCATCAGCATCTAGTCGTGCTCTTCGCATCGGCACCAGATCCCCAACGCCATCAGCATCTAGTCGTGCTCTTCGCATCGGCACCAGATCCCAACGCCATCAGCATCTAGTCGTGCTCTTCGCATCGGCACCAGATCCCCAACGCCATCAGCATCTAGTCGTGCTCTTCGCATCGGCACCAGATCCCCAACGCCATCAGCATCTAGTCGTGCTCTTCGCATCGGCACCAGATCCCCAACGCCATCAGCATCTAGTCGTGCTCTTCGCATCAGCACCAGATCCCCAACGCCATCAGCATCTAGTCGTGCTCTTCGCATCAGCACCAGATCCCCAACGCCATCAGCATCTAGTCGTGCTCTTCGCATCGGCAGTTTTTGATAAGAGTCGCACTTGTGGCAATCGTCTACTAGTGAAATTAAAGACTAAAGACACATTCATTTATATACAATAATCATTGCTTGAAGGTCTGCAATGTATAACTAACATAACTATTGAAACAAGAAATGCTTTTTTTAAAGCTGTCCTTGCAAGCTAAAGTAATATGGTAAGGATGAAATGGTGGCAGAAGATAGTTTTTAAGCAGCAAAGAAAAAAGAACCACATTTGCACAGTGCCCAATCCAACTAGAAAGAGAAAGAGAGAAGATAATGCATGTTACATATCTATGAGATTTTATGGTAGTAGACATAGACTCTTATAGGTGAAGACTTAAGGAAGATACTTGTAAGTACACGCTAAAGCCACAGCAAGTAAAGCCACAGCAAATAAACTCTACAGTTACCTTGTACTCAAGAGTAAGCATAAATCACAATAAACCTGGCTCAAATACCAGCAAACGAACTGTCTTGGTTTTGTGTGTATAACGTTAACATGTATATAGACGTTAAACACAGACCACCCTACATTCCACACTAAGAAAAAATTTACATAAGTGACAGTCAACTATTCTTCCATTGTGTGCATGTATTCCACAGACTATTTGTATCACATAGCTAGCACAGAACCCATTCAACCCAGGTGTAACGGTAAATTTAAATATGTAAACACTAGACAATGTATGTGACCTTTGACGTCAGGACAGTATTTGCCCTGGGTCACCGAAGACCGCCGGCGTGGTGTGAGTCAATCACCGAAACCTGGTTACCACGGCTCCAACATACACAAAAATACAGTCAGAAAGGAACCTATCATTAGTTTTTCCAGAACAGAAAGAAACTGGTGGGTATTTAGAGGGATAGGAAACAAGGCCTTTCATATATATAATATCTTGCAGGCCCGTAATGCACAACCAACATAATTATTGAAAAAGGGAAATGCGCAAAGAACAATCAACACTCATACAGACTAGTTAAATCTGCCTATGATAAAGAAAAATACCCCAAGATTTTAAATGCACGATAAAATAAGGCTTTTCTATATTATCTAACTTTACTTTCTTTTTAGTCCATAGCAAGTAAATCTTATGAATGACCTGATTTCGGAAACAAAATAAGATTTTTTTGTTCTTTGGAGATTGTCAACATGACGAAAAATAACCAAAATATGTTGCGTTGTAGAAGTGATACTTGCGAGGTATCCGGGACTGTACTTGTAGAAGTGAAACTAGTTGGATAGTTGTAAAAGTGGTACCAAAAAGGAAGTGTAGTTACCAACTTTGTTAGTGATACCAATCTATCACTCTAGTACCACTTTTTCTACACCACTCACATGTCTTGAATAAAGAAATAAATTACTTGTGGGCTGTGGTGCCATCCTTTTAATTCTTGTTACAGCGTTGATGGTGTCTAATCTTGTTTTTATTCGCCCTTTGACACTATTTTTGCAATCTGCTGAGGATGTCATCCATAGAATTAAGATGCTTTGGCCTTAAGTGCAAATGAATAAAATGAAGTCAAATCAAGGGCACATGTACAACATCGGTAGTACGCAGCCCTACCCTTCAGTTATGTCACACGCCCCCACACTACTGCCAATCCTCGTCATTCATATCCAAAACAGGTGTGGGATAAACCATTGTCGTTGAGGGGTGAGCAATAAAACCAGTTTAATGGCTGTTGCATCCGACGTACTTGGTGTTTACGCCTTGTCTTCATTCCTATAAACCTATGGCAGCACTATACCAAAGCTTGAACAAAAATCTCCAATCAGCTATGCACGCAGAAAGAGCACACCATGCCTATCTTCCTCCCCTTTAACAGAAAGTGGTATGGCCAGGTGATGTAATATTATGTAATTGACTCCTGTGCGCTTGTTTAGTACTCGAGGTTTGATAGACTGTCAGTGTGAGAAAAGTACGTCGTGCGTGCTACAACGAGTAGAACAGTCCTCCTGTCGGACCATCGGACACACGCGCAGTTGATCTACTATCTGTTGGTTACGTGCATTTGTTCCACTTACAGGTGGGTATGCTTACCCTTTTCCGTGAAGCTAAGGGCACAACACGCCGTACGTGCCAAAACGTGGGCAATGTTTTGGGATCCGTAAAGCCCCCTTCATACGAGAGCAAGAATCAGCCAGAATGCCGTCGGAATGAAAATTCTTTTCTATTCCTGACATATTCATGGCAATTCGTAGTGTGTTCCAGACATTCGTACTGCATTCCAGCCATTTGTGCCCGTTATTTTGGCTGGCTCGGAAGTTTTTGACATGTTAAAAACTGTCGAGGTGCATTCGAAGTGGAGAAATATCGATTGGCATTCGAAGTGGATTCTAGCTATCTAACTGCAGTATGACAGCATTCTGCGGCATTCCAACATCATTCGAAACATTCTTATCTCATTCGATGGAGAATCGAAACGGCAAGCCACTTCTGTCCAAATGTGGCCGAAAGAATATCTGGAATGCAGTAAGAATTTCTCGAATACAATACGAATTCCCAGGAATAGAAAAGGCTTTTCATTCTGACGGCATTTTGGCTCATTCCTTCTCGTGTGAAGCAGATATAAGGTCAATTTGGATGGGCCCCGAATGTGGCACGAATTTTGCAAATACTTCATTCCCGCTGGTTCTGCTTGATTACTGCTAATTCGGTTTCAGCGTGAAGGCCCTATAAGTGGTAAGTACCGGCTCCGTACGAACTCGTAGGGAATCCGGCGGATTTTGGAGCGCGCAGACACGCCGTACAACTTGACGTGCAGGCAAAACTTTGTGTGCCATCGGGCTGCGGATTCTCCCGCCATCCCCACCACCCCGTACGTGCCAGTACGGGCGACTCGCCTGCCCTGTATAGCCTGAACGTTTTCAGAAAAACGTGGCGGACGTGGCCTCCCCCCCCCCCCCAAAAAAACGGACGGACAAATTGCACGTACGGCGGGTTGTGCCCTTATTAGCTCAAACGCAGTTAGCTTACTTTTACTCGTAGCCGGTCCGCTTCAATTAAACGTCGACCATTGTCGGTGACCCACCCCCTTGAAATAGAAAAAGGGCGATATTAGAAGTTACCCATATACGAAAGAACTTGTAAATACTGTACGTTAGATATGGTAGAAGACGAAACACATTTGATCTCAAACTGCTCCTTCTATGATCAAGAGATAAACAGCTTTTAAAAGAAGCCACCAAATTCTATCCTAATATCTCCACGTTTACAGACAAAAAGAAAACTACTTTCCTTTTAACGTCGCAAAACCCACACATTACAGAAAAAGTGGGATCTTTCGTCGTACACTGACTCAGAACAAGAAGTCAAACCCAATAAACAAATTATAAGTTACATCTTTAACGAGTTTAAGTTAGACTAGAGTAGTCGCTTACTATACTGTTTACCATTATTTGTCTGTCATTTTTGTCACTTGCAATTAGACCTCGGGTAAGAAATTGCAATAAACGTATTTTTATTATTCGTAAAGCGATATTGGTCGCGCGGCTCGTTATTGACTTTTTAGAGTTAGCTCTATGATTAGGGTGGTCGCTTACTATACTGATTATTTGTCATTTTGTCACTTGCTAATCTCCAAGCAGATAAAGTGATAGGGGTTATTTTGTAAACTCATTCTAGCGGGAGTCAAACGGCAAGAGAGAGCGCACAAAATGACCCCGACCCCTCAGTCTGATTTGAGATGAAACATCAATGCTACGAGCATCGCATTTCAGCCAAGTTTGTACTCAAATGCCATTTTACGAAAAATTAAAGTCAAACATGTAGGTCTCTACCGTCATAGAGCTTTCAGCGTGTCCCTTTTGGTTTTGAGTTTACGTGTCTAAAGAGGTCCCGATAGCGGCGTCCCGATAGCGGGAAATTTCACCGCTAACGCGAAAACCGTAATGGAAAGTGTCACGTTCATGCGTTGGCGGGGGGTTATAACGGCCGTTGGAATGTCATGAACACCCCGCGGCAGTCTTTACAAGTCTGCAAGTCTGTCAATTAACGGCTTTTTAACGGTCATGCAAGTCATTAATCAGCGGCTCATGACGGTTTTCAGATTACCATGAACACCGTGTTCAAATACGTGCAGTGTTTGCAAGTCTGTCAATTAACGGCTTTTTAAAGGTCATGCAAGTCTGTCAGTCAACCGCGCGGTTCATGACGGGTTTCAGATTACCATGAACACCGTGTTTGCAAGTCTGTCAATCAACGCCAAGGTGTGGAAAACAACTTGTCGTCAGCTGAGAATTTTAGGGCCCAACATTACCCTGATAACAGCTTCAACAGAAAGATGAAGGCAATATTTGCTTCCGTTGTTCTTTGACCAAAAGAATAGAAACTTTGGGTATCATATAAGATACCATATAAAGGTGTTTGTTTGTCATAGGAAGCCCCACTCCCTAGTTTGTATTACACTGAGATCTAACATATATAGAGCAGTAGTACTGAGTGCACTTCTATATAGACTAGAAGTGTCAACCCTTTATGCCCGCCATTTTTGATGACTGTCCTGGGAAAGAAAGGTCTGGATGTTTAGTCCTGTGGTTTAGCAGTATTTTTGTTTTGCAGGATTTGTCCCTTTTTGCCTCCGCGCATTAGTTTTGGGGTCTCCAGAGGATGTCATCCATAAAATTAAGTCATTTTGGCCTAAGGAAAGTAAATGGGGGTGTGAGTCTCGACATTCATTTTCATCTGAGTTGAAACCTTTTTATTTCCACTTGCAGGACCAACACGTTGAGCGCAATGAGGAAGCATATGGAGCAGAAGGTGGAGGGGGCAAATTCGATGCTTGGAACAGCGGCCGCTGTAAGTCGTCTTTCCCGGGAAAATTTTTTATCAGCTGTGCAATTATCGTAGCTACAGACTCTCCCATACCATCTATAAGTTAATGAAGTGTTATTAAGCGGAGCATCAGAAGTTACATACATCATCCTTACATGAAAATGGTATGTTCTATAGCTGACACCATCATATGAATGGCATCTCCTGAGAAGGGCCTGCAAGAGCAACCTCCATGGAGGAGCTCCACAGAGGTCCTCCATGGAGGTTGCTCGTGCAGCAGGCTCCACGGAGCGAGCTCTACGCAGTTGAATACAAACACTTGGTTCTCGTCACCTTTAAAAAGTTGTTAGAACTCAATTCTCTCGTAGAGGACAAACATACCGCGCGGGAAGGGCTACGCACCATGAATACAAACACGCACTATGTTGGTTGGGCTAAGACGCAGTTCCTATTCACTGGCGTACCACCGTTACTGATCGACACTCTACCTGCTTTGTTTCTAACCTTGGCCGGTGCTCCCTCCTTTTTTAATAGAACCACCTGTTTATAGTCCTGGGCTCCCGGGGTGACCATGTCGTACCGAAGTTAGCTAGGCGCCCGAGCACAGCATGCCGGCATCAAGCGGTCCATATCACAATAGTCATGTGTACAGTAAATTCACTTCATCTCTTGAAAAGAACAAGCAGTTGGGGATGTAACGTTACAATATATTTTTTCGAGGCCGCATATGGAATTCTCGCCGTCACACCAGCGCTAATTATTTCCACTCATAACAACAAACACAAGACAAGAGATCGCATCCAAACCAAATGCACAAACGTTTATGTTGAAAATAGATCAAAGTATAGCTGGAATAGATTATTATAATTTCATTAACCGACACATTAATGCCTTATAAAACCAGCACCTCTGCTTTATATGTTTGTCCGCTTCATGGGAACTTCACCCAAAACTTTTCCACACGTTCCTGTGCCACCCTGAGAAGTTCCCGCGCATTCTCAGTTTCTGCCCAAGGTCCCGTGTTTTCTTATTTCTCGTGCAAATTTTCTTCACCATTATCACATCATGGAGGAAGACGACGTAACCACAAGGGACACATTTGTCTTCTGTTGACAAATGACCAAGTCGACACGCTCCATGGCTTTTTGTTTTTTTGTTTTCATTGGATGGGACTGGATCGAGATCCCTCTTCCTCCCGTTTTTTCCGGCCAGCCCTGCCCTGAAGTCCCGATATGATGGCACGGACCAAAGCATGGACGTACACGGACTACGAGTTTGCACCGAGACGTACATATACTTGTTCTAGGGAACGTCGAATCTATCAAAAAGGCATGATCTTTCGTCTTTGTTCTAGCGCACCGCCTACTTACCCTTTCTAGGTACCCTCTTCTTTCCTGATTCATTTACATGCCTCATTCAAGACTCAGGAAAACGACGCCCATAATAGCAGTGAGGTACCCCATGAAAGGTCACCAACCTGTGGGGCCGCGTAGCACAGTGGTAGTGTATTCGGCCCGTGACCGAGAGGACCAAGACCGTGTTGCCGGTCTTGTGCCCTTGGGAAAGGCACTTTACACGACTTTCCTCACTTTACTCAAGTGAAAAATGAGTCGTCCCTCGGATAGGACGTTAAATGGAGGTCCCGTGTATGGGGTACCCATGAAAGGTCACCAACAGTACTTTGTGGATAAAGGCATGCTTCATTTCAACACAATAGCGCCTGCCGTCATTGTCACCACCTTTATTTACCCTTGTGAGTCATGTGCTTGTGAGTCATTTCCACCACCTTTATTTACCCTTATGACTCATGTGCTTTTACAGGTGCTCACTGGTGCATTCTTTGTCCCCCTCGTTTGGAGTTACATAGCGTCATAGTAACCTGAACAACACGCTTGACAAACATATTTTTCACACTTCAATACTAATGGTGAGGTGTACCTGTCTGCTGTGTTGCACAAGATGAAGTATAACATGTTGGGCTGGAGATGTACTTCTTGTTTGGTAACGTTAGCTGTTCGGACGGTCATTTCATCTCAAACAGGCAACAGTTTAAGTTTACTTGTTGCTCAAATCTTTCGTGCGATTAAGTACGTTGCTACAAGGTGTTCTGTCTGGGAAAGTGCCGACAATTTACCATGCTATAAAGTTGAAAATCTGTACAAACTGAGTTTAAACAGATCTGCGGGTGTGAGGCAGAAACAACCAGTCAGTCATAAGATATTACCGATAATCCGGGCGCTACACGGAAGACCGTAACTTCTAAATTGGATCGACCGCACTGTTTCCCTCTCAATCAATGAGGAGCGCCTGTATTTATAATCTCGGCCCCAGTTTAAGGATATATCCGATTGGCAAATGAGGACTTTAGTTGTATAATCAATGAGAAACATTTATGGTCACTCGTCACAAGAGATCAACTTTCTTGTTAACAACGTAACAATGCCCTACAAACATCCATCGCGTAAAACAATATTCATACATACAGCCAGGCGAAAGGATAGAACACAAATACAACACACCTACAACAACAATCATTGATACTTATAAACAATAAAACCGTCGCCATGGCAATAGTTTTTATTGCCACACCTTTTAAAAATTGACTGCGATTTTTAGGCAAATGCCGAATATTGCTGCTCTCAAATCAGTGGTTTCCCAATGTCGATTTTGAGTTCGTAGAGCTTGTTAAAATCCTGCCATCGTATGTACAAAAAGGTGTTTGACCGTCAGTCAATCAACACCATAAAGCCAAGGTGTGTAAAAGAACTTGTCACCAGCTGAAATCTTTACGGTCCAATATCACCATTATAACAGCGTCAACAGAAAGATGGTTAGTCAATATTTGCTTCCGTTGTCCTTTGTAGGAAAGGACAGGTATCAAATAAGTTACTCAGACTTTTGTTTGCCCCAGGAAGGCCACCTCCTTAGTTTGAGTTGGTCGGCCAAATATCACCATTAGAGTCAATTCCAAGTCACCGAGATGGTTTTGAAATAATATTTGTAATAAGTTTGAACTATTTTGAGTAAAATAACATTTCAGTCACTAAAGTTTGAAATTGTTTAAACATTTCAAAATGAAAGTTTAAACATGTTTGAACCTTTTTATATTTGTTGGAACATTTGGGAAAGTAATGATATCATTATCTCTTTATTTAGAACAATTTTCAAACATCTATGTGTTTTTGTTATTGTTCCAACATGTTCCAACATTTTGTGTCATTTTTTCCCTCCATAAAAACTTTTATTGACCCCATAAACAAAGCTGCTAAGCTTGGTCCTTTGTTTGGCTCTTGTATTTTTAGATTCTCTTAGTATACACTGGTGAGTCTTTTGTGAGAAGGTGGCAGACAGACATAATTTCCTGCACTTGGCAGGGATGTGTGAATTGCCCTCTTCCCAGCCCACTGACCCAGTTTCATCATATTGTTTCCATGTTCGAACATGTGATCACAAATGATGCATCTATGTTGGAACAGTTTAGAAACTAACAGAAATAATGTATTTGATGTTAGAAATGTTTCTAACATGTTTGAATACTATAGAAACATTTAGAACGTCACATAGATGTTGTAAATAGTTCTAAACAGTTACTTATCACAGTTAAATTGTTACAAAGATTTCCAAATTGTTAGAACAAAAGGCAAGAAACACCCTCTCGGTAATATGGAATCGACTCTATAACAGCGTCAACAGAAAGATTACTTGCTTCCGTTGTTCTTTGTAGTAAAGTAAAGGTTAGTGGCAGAAGGACACGTTCCTCAAACAACTTGGACTTGGTTCATTGTAGAACAGAACGATGTGAAAACAGCGTTGTCCCGTATATGGCACTTTTTTTACTTAATGGCACCACGTAACAAGACCTGAAGGACTCAAGGTTACGGGTTACATGATTGGAACTGTAACAGTATCTCTTCGCCCTAGGTCAGAAACATCATAATTGAGACCAACCCAATTGCTCACTATGAGGACAGTCTGCTGTCGGAGGGGGGGTTACGAGGGCTGCTCGGGAGATTCCCTACGCCATTTAGGCCGGAATGGTTTGATCCACTCATGTTCGCACATGTGGCGGGTTCTTTAACGTTGCTCTCCCGAACAAGGGACCTCCATTTAACCCTATTCAGACCGGGGGGGGGGGGGGCTTTTGAGGCCTGCGCCAACTTCGATGTCCTATAACGCCGAAACGGCTTACGCTAGAGCCACCAAATTTGGAGAGTTTTCCTAAAATATTGTTGGCAACAATTTTACGAAGTTTGACAAATTTTCCATTTTTTCGTGTTGCCATGGCAACCGTTTGTTGACAGGCAGTTTTGCCAAAAATCACTATTTTTGGTTCTAGCAATGTATTTTTCACATTTATTTGGTATATTACTGCTATTTTGTTACATAAATAGAATCTTGTATTATTTAGCATATCTTTCATAATTATATATGCATAAATTATGCTAATTTGATGACGTCATCAGCCCAAAATCCAAGATGGCGGACCGTATGGCCAGATCAAGAATAACAAGCTAATTATCCCTTAAAATGTGTAACTACCTGGTATTTTTTCATCAAAAAACTTCTAAATGAATGGATTTAGTCTATTTCCATTGCCCTTTGTGGTTATTTGTTGCAAAAAAAGTATTTTTAAAAATTCAAGGTGGTGGATATAATATGGCGGAGCCCAACTCGTATCTTAGATGTGCATGACGTCATTTTATGACGTCATTTTGACGTCATTGATGTTGCTATTGCCAACGCAAGTCGTACTTAACTTTATTATTCTGTTATGTGCACTTGTTGTTACATTTTTGTAGCATAACTTGACGTTTTCTGAGAATACCCTTTTTTCATGGGTTCGGCCAATATAATCAAATTGATGACGTCATAATTACGTCATCTTACGTCAACGTAACGTCAAACGTCAAATACTTTTCAGATATTATGTCGACATCACGTTCTGAAAATTTGGTGGCCCTACGGCACGTCGTTCAAGAGTTATGGGACTTAGAAGTATCACCATGATACCTAGCTGGTCGCCTTCTGGAGCGGACCAAAGCGAACAAGGCCGGACTCCGGGCTATATATGTTTGCTTAGTTGGGTGGGGGTTTATACTCGTCAATCGGAATGCCAAAAACATCCTGCCATCGTGTGTACAAAAAAAGGTGAGTGTTTCAATCAGTCAGTCAATCAACACCATAAAGCCAAGGTGTGTAAAAGAACTTGTCACCAGCTGAAATCTTTACGGTCCATTATCACCATTATAACAGCGTTAACAGAAAGATGGTTAGTCAATGTTTGCTTCCGTTGTCCTTTGTAGGAAAGGTAAAGAAGTTACTCAGACTTTTGTTTGCCTTGAAAGCCCCACTCTCTAGCTTGAGTTGGTCGGCCAAATATCACCATTATAACAGCGTCAACAGAAAGATTATGTCAATACTTGCTTCCGTTGTTCTTTGTAGTAAAGGAAAGGTATCAAATAAGTTACTCAGACTTTTGTATGCCTTAGAAAGCCCCTCGCCGAGTATTAGTGGCAGAAGGACACGTTCCTCAAACAACTTGGACTTAATTCGTTGTGGAACGGAACGATATAGAAACAGCGCTGTCCCGTATATGGCACGTTTGGCCAACACATAATGTCCACTTGCTGGGAAAACAAACTGCATGTTTCTAATGACTAAAATGTGCGTATTTTGCTTCGGAAAGATGTTCTAAGATCCTGGGAGCGGCCTTGGGCTTCGCCCTAGGGGACCCAAACAAATTCCTCGGGTGGGCGGAGCAGTACTAAATCCATATCATGCATATAGTCAGTCCAATCCCATGATCTAACAGTTACTTATGATCTCCTTAAGTAAACCCATAACAGCACTCTGACACGATTAGCACGGAGGTGCGAACTTTCCGCACATTCATTACAATCGCAGACAAACACATTATCTACAAGAAGAGGTAATATTCTCCGCGACTCAACCTCTGCTTGCAGAATACGGTCCCCATGAAGGGAGCGAGCCGGTAAAAATTCCGACTACTACTATCTCCACGACTCAACATCTGCCTGGAGAAGAATTATCGGCTACTTGTGTCATTAAATGGTACATGCGCTAGTATTGTTTTGTCCGATCTAAGTTCTTACAAAATCAGCAATTTTGTCTCCAGTGTTATCGTACAAAATAAAAATAAAAAATGAACCGGTGGAAGAAGAGGGTTGGGCTCCTCCTCCCAATACCATGCCCTAGACAAAGTGGCTAACAACTCATTGGCTCTAAAACATCAAAAATGTCATGGGAAATCCTTTACCTAAATACCTGTCTCTCTAGGGCATAGACGTCCTCATCAAAACCAAGACGGGAGACTACAGGGGCGCAGGGACTCATGGGAATGTCTACGTCACCCTTGTTGACTCCGAAGGGAAGGCGTCTCGCGACCTGAAGCTGAACGTGCTCTGGAAGGATGACTTTGAAAAGGGGGCAGAGGGAGAGTAAGTAGCAAAATGTCACTAAAACTGCAGAAACAACTTTCTAAAGAAATATGTTAAACTTATAAATGTTTAGTTGATTTATGTCTATGTTGAGGACAACGTACCTGGAATATGAGACGGTAATCGACATAGTGAAAGGCTTACGTGATTTTGGCACACGAAGTAAAGCTCTGACCCTTCTCAAGTGAAATGACCCAAAGCCTATATCACGTGACCTGAACGGAAATATGACGCCAGCAACGGGCCAAAGGTGCCCTGCAGTCTACATGTACACGAGAGCCCATCGGCCATTCTTCAACAGAGAGACGGGGGCCGATACAGACTGTCGGACACCTTTGACTCGATGTTAACGTCAGCCTACCTTTCAGATCACGTGACATAGGATTCGGGCCATTTCAGCTTGAGAATGATCAGATAACTTGCCAAAAACTCTAAAGAAAGCACTTTAATTTGTGTATGGAAATAATATGTAATTTGTTTTCAAATATTCATTCATCCATTCCTTCATTACAGGTACAGCCTGCGTAATGTTGAAGTGACCGCCCCTATTCGCGAGCTGAAGTTATGGCTGGACGACAGCTTCCCTCTTGAAGTCTGGTTCTGCCGGTCCCTCTCCGTCCAGCTGAATCCAGACGACAACGGTCCGACGATCTACTTTCCTGTGGACCGATGGATCAAGGCAGGTCAGTATCAGACTGTACATATTCCTTAAGGTTCCCCAGATGTACTACATGTATTTGTCTCTTCTAACTGTTCCACTACCCATGTACTGCATGTAATTCGTCCAGACACACCAGTATATGTTATCCCTCCATGTGCAATGGTACTCGACTGTACAAAATCTAGTCTTAGTTGTTGACAAATGTACTGTTGTTGTTGTTGTTGTTTATAATAAAAAAAAGGCAGGTCAGTATCAGCCCACCGTCATCATCACCAACATCACCGAGTTTTATAGTGCTCGCGCTGACGCGGGCCGTCATTCACTTACGCTGTTAGGCTTAGGTTCCAATTTTTATAAAAAAGGAGGGGGGGGCTGTCGGACAGTTCACTGGCTGTTTTTTGGGCACTTTCATGTGACTCCGTGGGACACCTTGCCGTTCCTTGGCTATTTTTTGGGCCCAGCCGGGGACAGGGTTGAATCTAAGGTGGATTTAAATCAACACGGGACCCGCTAACAAATAGACACCGTGACCTGCCCGTGGTGAACTCCTAAGAGGCACCTCCTAACTAAAACCGCGACCCCACCCAGCCACCACACACGCTGATGTCCGCTGATCCCCCTCCCAACTGCAGCCCGTCTGAACAAGGTCCCACTCAACTGGTTTTTACAAGCCATGGCTTGCCCCTTGCCCTCTCTTCCTCCCTGTACCTCTTCCTATCGGGCACCAGCGAAGTGGATGCTGCATTCCCCAGCGTCACCCTTGCAAGTCCCAGCCTTGGCATTCGCACAAAGTGACAGCGAAAACGTAGTCTTGCTCTTTGCACGAGCGTGAAAAGTCGAGGTTGCCTGGTTGACCAGTCCGGTCGGTCCGAAAGGTCATGAGTTTTCATTCATTATCCCCGATTTCTGCCGCAGTCACTGCGCAGTCGTGGCGTCGGTGTGGCGTAACTGGTAGAGCGTCGGGCTCAGACCAAACCCAAAGGCTCCGAGTTTGATACTCGCCATGCTCCCCCCCCCCTTGCGACGACCTCAGGAAATGCACTCCACAAGATTAAAACATCATTACGGTGGATCGACGCTTGGCTGATCTGTCGAAAGTGTGCCAAAATCACACATGGATTTGGTGTGCCAATTTGCCACTCAGAGCCGTAAATTTATTTGTCTCAGGCGACTCCGTGTGGCTGGTTCCAGGGGGCTGCTGCCTTCCGCAGGACGACACCCATCGCGATGAGAGGCAGGAGGAGCTCTCAGTGATGCGGGAGCGCTACAAGTCCATCGTCCGCACGGATGGTCTTCTGCCAACGGTACGGTTTCGTCGATTTCTTTGTTTCTTCAATTGCCTTTTCAATGGTTTCAAACAGCATTTAGATTGCCTTACTTCTCAACAATGGCCTCCTATGACGTACTGTATAGGACAGTCTTATCAACGACCATGTGTAAGAATAGACTAAGTGTACATTATAAAGGTAATTTATGTCATACTTTGGCCGTGATAACATTCGATACGGGTGTTTTGGACCGGGTGATAACTTGGGTTATCACACAGGGTCTACTGTAATATTATCACACGGGCCTCCATAGAATAATTCGAACGCACTTCGAGTGTGGCGCTGTCGAAACTTCGAATACCGCATTCGGACGTTGGAACTGCTGTTGTTACAATTTTTGTTTGAGGACACCAAACTTTCCCAACTTTTGGCGCATTTCACATTGAAACGTGTCAGGTGGGTATGACGTAAATAAAACACAACACGGTGTATTCCGCATCACCCTCGGTCCCAGCCCTCCCGCTGGTCGGGCTGGTACCTCAGGTGATAAGAAATGCACCTTGTTGTGTTCTAGATGTAAAAGCCTACAAAGGGTACAATTTCATATCATGTAAAGTTATGGTAGAGCCTTTGTCTTTGCCCGGTTATCACAATTATTGTAATGGATACGGTAACTTTTACTAAAATGCCCTCCCATTTTTCTTTCTCGATTAGCTGGAGAATCTACCAATAGAGGCGGAGTTTTCGGCGAAGCAAAAGGTAATTGTCACTTCAATTAACGCTAAGTATACCCAGAGGAATCTGTGCTGTACATTGAGATCTCACATTAGGCTTGTTTGTTTGCGTGTTTGCTTGTATGATTGCATACTATGATTGCATACTATGCGTGTGACCGCGTAGCACAGTGGTACATTCTTCGCCTCGTGACCGAGAGGTTGCGGGTTCGAATCAAGCAGCTGTGTTACCGATCTTGTGCCCTTGGGAAAGGCACTTTACACGTATTTCCTCACTTTACTCAGGTGCAAATGAGTACCTAGCTTCGGCTAGGGCCGTCCTTCGGATAGGACGTTAAATGGAGGTCCCGTGTATGGGGAGAGTCACACCCTATGCACGTTAAAGAACCCCCACACGTGTGATGGTGCGGTGTGAGATGGAGCAAACCTTTCTGTCCGGAGTTGGTGATTCACTTCAAATCACCCGGTTGGAGGCCTGGCGAACCTACATACCGTATCAGCCAGCGAAAGGGTATATCACCCGTAAGGGGCGGTATAACCCCGCCGCGTGTAGACATGTGCGAACATGTGCACATGTGTGTATGGCGGCTTTGAAAAGGTGTCCTTAACACTTGTTTCGCCATACCCTCCAAATGGAGAATTCTAATAAATAAATAAATAAATACCCGGTAACCCACTTAATACGAGTTGCATATCTGGACAGACCTATTTGACACACTCTCTATTTTTTTCGAGAAGTAGTACTCTTCTCTTTTCCTCAAATGAGTGAATTATCTAGCTCCGGCTAGGGACGTCTGTCGGATAGGATACGTTTAATGGAGGTCCCGTATTTGAGGAAAGCCACAACCCAACCAAGTAAAAGAACCCGCCATACATAACCTACGAAAAAGGTTGGGGACCTTCCCAGTGTGAGTGGATCAAAAACCATTCCCGACTTTCCCGACCAGCCCTCGTAACCCCTGTTTCGCGTATGGACGACCCGGGGACCCCTATTCGATCATGGTTCTATTTCGAACACATCCGTCCAAAACAGCGTTTGTAGGACGGAACTGGCCGCCGCCGCCGCTGTATAGCTGATAGTACATATTGCTTTACACATGCATCCTGCCTGCCAACAAAGTAATGCCATGCAGTGGCTTTCCCTCCCAAAACAACTGTACTCGGTGAATGCAGCCTTCAACAATTAAAGAAGGCATGGCATTTTTCTTTGGCCAGTTCTGTCCCCTTGGGACTGTTTTGACGGAGGTGTTCGAAATAGAACAGGGGGTTCTGTTTGTTCGATATAGCGTTCGACAGGACTAGTCCATTGTTCACACACAACTTACTCCTGACATAGCTATTAACATATATCCCATTATTTCTTTTAAAAAACATTTACAGTTGTCCATGAAAGAGTCAGCGGATATACTAGGCAAGACAAACGCAAGTATCCTCGGTCAAGACGACGGCCGGTGGGAAACTTTCGACAGCATCGACCAAGTCTTCCCGCCAGGGAAAGTGCCGCCGAAGGTGGGGGAAATTAAACGACACAACAAAATTGAATGGCACAAATATCCTCCCACCGGGGTCTGCATAGTCTTTTCCGTACGGCGTAAGCTGCCTACTTTGATTTTCCGTAACTCGTAGGGAAAGTCGTCTTATAATTCACGTAATTTGTAGCGAGGCGACCAAATGTCGAGTACTTGCCTACCTTGATATTACCGAAACACGTCACGTTAGTGTGTTGTTCTGAATTCAGGGTAAAGTGTTGCTGGGTGTCCATTCCGTTGAGTTTAAGCACATTCAGTGTAGTCCTTGTAGATGTAATCCCATTTCCCCCTTTTTCATATCACTTTCTGGATTGCATTCGTCTTTACCTCAATGAAGGTTAGACATCAAGGTCACGGTCAGACGTTTATGGTAACATCCACTACCACGATCAATGGATATGCAAAGGAGTTGATTTTTTAGTCGTACTGTTCTTTTGTACTATCTGAAATTTGTCTTCACCTCCTTTGCATATCACTATCAATTCATTAGATGTATAGAACAAGCAGCCATGGGGTATAGAACAAGCTCTTTGACAGATCTGCTCAGTGTCAGTAATTCTCACTTAAGAATGGTAGTGGATGCTGCCTGAAACGTTTGACGGTTTGCAAAATCATATTCTGTTCCTTGAGTGATTAATATTTTTGGCCGTCAATAGGGGAAAACTAACTGGAAGACCGACGAGAACTTCGGCTCACAGCGCCTGACGGGAACCAACCCGACTTCCATCCGAGTGTGCACGGAGATTCCCGAAGGGTAAGTTGAGTTAAAGCAAGGCTTTTTAAAATACTAACCTGGGTTTCATCAGAAAGTTTATGGGTCTAGTTTGTCTCTATTTGATTTAAGACAGAAAACAACAATGTGGCTCTGAACTAGAGTTAGTTATTTCAGAAGATAAAGGTAGTTCCATAGGCAAAGCCTTTTTGAGGCCGTAGAATAGGGGCAGTCGGTTATTATATCCACTGTGTCTAAAGCACAGTGTAGGTAGATAGAGCCCAACCTGTCCTTCCAGTGCCTTCTGTCTCCTCAACCGAAGTCAGGAACCCATTTTTATACATGGATAACGTGAGGAAAGTTGTGTTTAGTGCCTCTCCCACGGGCACAAGATCGGTAGTTTGGCAGGATTCGAACCTGGAGGTCCCGTGTCTTGGGAGAGCCATACCCCAGGCACGTTAAAGAACCCGCCACACGTGCGATGGTGCGGTGTGAGTGGTTTAAAACCTACAGTACCTTGGCCGCACCTGGGGCAATTATTGTCGTATTGAGGTCACCTGAGTGGCGCCGAATGGCAACTCGCTCCAGACACTTGCGACAGTCGTATTGAGGTCACCTGACTGGCGCCGAATGGCAGCTCGCTCCAGACCCTTGCGATTTAGCCCCGCCAATTGTAAGCTCCTCGCAATTCAGCCCCTGGCTGCAAAGAGTGAGTAGACGGCCCACCCAATAAAATAACAATTAAGGGTTAATGACCCGCCCCGAGGTGTATATGGTTTCATAACGCCTGGTCCTTTGCTATAGCCACCGAATAAAATCACCGAGTGAGCGAAGCGAACGAGGTGGTTTTATGAGGTGGTTATAGCAAAGGACCAGGCGTTAAGACACCATGTACACCGAGGAACAGGCGGGTCATTAACGTTATTATCATATATCCTACCCAAACTTGCAAACTCCTGTATGACGCATAGATCCCTTGGTACTATACGTGTGAATTCCTTTGTCCAATTTCTGAAAATTCACATTTGTTCCTCGTTACATACATTTGTAAGGAGATTACAGATTGCAGTCTGAAACCAAAATCTCCACAGAAAATATTCAAAACATTGCAGTCTTTGGTTTTTAGAACAACAAAACTCATTATCAATGTTAACAGAAGGAGCCATTCACCCTGGCAGTCTGTACTTATTCCCTCTGCTCTGGCATGTGTTTCGCTCCTTTTGATTGGCAAAGCCTGCATATCTTGTGTGCATATCTTGTGTCATTCTGGTTGGTCAGAATGAATCGCACCGGTGTCGATTTGCACCGACACTGGTGCCGGTGTCGATTCATTCTGACCAATCAGAGGGTGGATACAAACCGTCTTGGCCGGAATCTATGTGTTACTACGTCATAACCAACGTGGAACGGGGTCTTCTGATTGGTCCGCGGCGCCTGGCTATGTGATAATAACCAATAACAACCCAGGACTACTGGGTTCTGAACCATGTACCCTACAACTAAGTCCTATGACCCCAACTATCACAATGTTTGTGCTGAAACATGACTTGACTTGACTTTCCAGGTTCGGAGTGACAGCGGCCATGGTTGAGCCTTTCCTCCAAGGCCTGAAGCTGGAAGCCGCCATGCAGAAGAACCGCCTGTACTACGTGGATCACACCATCATGGGGATTACCTCCATGGCCAACACATTGGCCCAGAGACCCGTGAGTACTCTACTCAGGCCTGTGTTGCACAATCTCTGGCTATCTGGCTGGGTCTCCTCCCCGGAGCTTGTAGTTATTCCCCTCTAACTTACGAGAACCATTCCCTGTCCTAGATTCAACAATGGGAGCTCAGCACGATTCTTCATCACTATAAAAATCCATCCAATAGGAGATGCTAAACGCTTGCCTTTTGTCAGACTAGTAAGTGCTCGATTGTTTTCTCGTTTGCTTACACAACAAAACTGTAAACTGTCTGAGGCGTACCACACCAGTTTGTACGTGAAGCTCTGATTATGTGCCCGTCCACTGCTACCGTACGTGACATTGGAAATATGTGACTGTAGTAACAAGTCGTAGGTTCCTGCGTCTGGGAGGGGGGAGAGACGGGGAATGACACAGGGAACCTGGCACCTACGACCCATTGCAGCAGTCACGTGTCTCCAGCTTCATGTCACGGAAGCTGCAGTAGACGGGTTCATTCCACAAAGTCAACTGAAAATCCTAACTACGTTGTTGGTTATGTCAAGTTTAGTTTTTGTAAAACGTCATTTACCAACACAGATGAACTTTCATGCTAATATACATGTGTCTTGCAAAGATGTGCGCTCCGTACGGCCTGTTCTTCGTTAACGAGAAGAAGGACCTGGTGCCTGTGGCCATTCAGCTGTACCCTAACACAGGGGAGGCGCAACATCCGGTAAGTGTCCATGCTATTTTTATTACCTCGGTCAAGAAGGTTAATGTTTTTAGCAGCGTTTTTTTGTATTTTCAAATGGTGCCATAACCCCCCCCCCCCAAAAAAAAAAGACAGTCTGAAAGTGCCCACTGTCCGTAAACTACCCAAGTTTGGTTTGGGCACGTGGCTGTTACATAAACCATTACTATTGAAGTTTCTAATTATGTTTCGTATGACATACGTCAAATTCATTAAGGTTTAAAAAATCTAAAGGGATAAAAAAAATCGTTTTGCAGGTGTTTCTGCCGAGTGACCCGCCAAACACGTGGCTGCTGGCCAAGATGTGGTTCAACTGCGCAGACGCGAACTATCACGAGGCCATCCCTCACCTTGGTACGTTTTATTTGTTTATTTATGAAACTTTAGGGAAGTCGCTTTTGGTCTCTGAGTAGCTGATATTTTAAGTCCTGAGTTTCAACTCTGGTACTTTTACTGTGTCTTGTTTCTGGAACTGGTATTAGTTTCACAATCGATTTTATGTCTCCTGTTCCAGGTTTCACACATCTGCTTGTGGAGGCCTGTAACCTGGCGGCTAAGCAGAACCTGTCCATCTCCCACCCCATCCACCGCCTCCTGGAGCCGCATTTCATCTATATGTTCGCCATCAACAAGTGAGTCCACATTAATAATATTATTGTGTTTTCCTAGAGCTAACGACACAACCCGCCGTACGTGCAATTTGTCCGTACGTTTTTTGGGAGGCCACGCCCGCCACGTATTTCTGAAAACGTGGGGAACGACTGGCAAGAATAGAGAGCGAGTACGTCAACGCACGACACACAAAGTTCTTCTACGGAGTGTCTGCGTGCTCCAAAATCCGTCGGATTCCCTACGAGTTCGTACGGAGGAGTTACTTGTAGGTTTAAAAAATCTAACGAATCCCATAAGATTGCCCACGTTCTGCCACGTAGACAGCACGTATTTGCACGTACGGCGGGTTGTGCCCTTAGCTTGACGCGCTGCAGCATTTATGAGTGATGGGTAGAGAATCTCATGTTGCTTTCCTGGTGAACAAAAGAACGTCACTTTAAAACGGGGTGTTGGACAGAATCTTGCATCTGGCTTTATTCAACCCTTAAAACGCACCCGATGTCATCTACATGTTTGCTATCAACAAGTGAGTGGGGCCGGGAAAGATCCAGAGACTAAGTGTAGCAAAACGGCTTCTGTCATGTAGCGAAACGACTTTGGCCAAGTAGCAAAACGACTATTATGTAGCGAAACGAATTTCTTTATGAAACTGAATGACATCTGTTACATAGCGAAACGAATGTTATATAGCAAAATAGCTAACAAACGCCATGTAGCAAATTCTGCCATGTAGCGAAACGACTTCTGCCAAGTCGCGAAACGACTGTAGCGAACGGCGCTACGTTTACAAGAAGGTATCTAACAAGAATCCCTTTTGCACGCATCCCCTAGTGATGCCCAGAAAAGGCTGATCAAAGATGGTGGCAGACTGGACCAGACAACGCAGATAGGAGGGCAGGGACTCGTTAAGCTCCTAAAGCAAAGGTGAGACGAAACGTTTCTTTCATGGTTTTGGTGGGGTGGTGATTCACGATTTTCAACATGGTATGAGGGGCTTATGCCGGGAGAGGGAGTCTCCGGACAAAAGAGGCTAAAATTGATAGATGATGGTAATTATTGTTAAGGTTAATGATAATACTGCTCCCACTTCATTAACCTTCTGTGACACATTCAGACGATCCCACGATTTTCCAACCAACCACTTCCCTACCAAGGTCGGTGGATTGATTCAATAACGTTTGGGGTGCTGCTTAATTTGAATCCAGCCTTTTCTATCTCCTGTTTGCTCCTCTGATCAAGCAGAATATGCCTTTCCTGACGTTGATTGTTCAAAACACATAGCAGGCTGGCTCAGACGACTTTTAAGGACAAGCTGGCAGCGTCGCCGACCAACTCCCAGCCACGGATGGCCAAAATTGCTAACTTCCGTTAATAACTTGATCAGGTTGGCAATTATTCATATAGTAAGGTTCTTTAGGCACAACAAGAAGGGATATTAGAAAGCGTGCTGGCAGGAGCAGCAGAAAGGAAGATAGAGGCAATGATGGAAATTGTGTACAGTGTTGGAGTTGAGAGGTTTGGAGAGAAGCCTGTAGGGAAAAGCAGACGACAAGCTGGGCACCCAAATCGGAGAGAAAGAGAAAGGAAGCAGATAAGGAAAGAGCTAAAAGTGCTAAGAAAGAGATGGCTGAAAGCAACTGAGATGGAAAAAGAAGCCCTTGAAGGGCTGAGAAAAGAGTTGAGATCAAGACTGTGCACTCTAGGTAGAGCAGAAAGAGCTAGGAGGAAGAGGAAAGACAGAGAAAGGAGGAGGGCAGAATTCGTGGCAAACCCCTTCAAGTTCACTAAGCAGATGTTGGGTGCAAAAACCAGCGGAAAACTTACAGCCAGTGTGGAGGAGGTAGAGATTCATCTGAGAGCAACACATGGGGACCAGCACCGTGACAGTCCCATAGAAGACATAGAAGGAATGGAAGAACCAGCTCCAGTGTACCCGATGGATTGTAGTGAAATAAAGCTGTCTGAGGTAAAGGAGGTCGTACAGAAGGCAAGAGCGGGATCAGCACCCGGCCCTAGCGGAATAACTTACAAAGTCTACAAGAAGTGCCCCAAATTAGTGAGGAGACTCTGGAAGCTACTTAAGGTACTCTGGCGGAAAGAGAAAATACCCGAATCCTGGAAGAAAGCTGAGGGGGTGTTTTGCCCCAAACAAGAGAACTCGCTGAAGATCGACCAGTTCAGAACAATCTCCCTGTTATCAGTGGAGTGCAAGATTTATTTTGCGATCTTGGCTAAGAGACTCTTGCACTTTATGCTGGGGAACAACTATATAGACACATCGGTACAGAAAGGAGGGGTACCAGGGTTTTCTGGCTGCCTCGAGCATACCAGTATTCTGACACAACTGATCCAAGAAGCAAAAACAGAGAAGAAAGACCTCTCAGTAGTCTGGTTGGACTTAGAAAATGCATACGGCTCAGTTCCTCACCAATTGATCAAGATGGCCCTAAACAAATGTCATGTTCCACAGCAGGCATGTAGAGTGATAAGCCAGTACCTGGACGGTCTACAGATAAGATTCACAGTCAATGGGAACACTACAGCTTGGCAGAGCCTACAGAGGGGGATTATAACCGGATGCACAATCTCAGTGATACTCTTCGTAGCAGCGATGAACCTTGTCATGAAGCCAGCTATGCGTCAGAGTAGAGGCCCAAAAACAAGTTCGGGAGTCAGACAGCCTCCGTTAAAGGCTTTTATGGACGACCTTACAATCACAACTGAGAGTGTGCTGAGTTCTAGGTGGATGCTCAAGAGTTTAGAGGAGGCCGCAACCTGGGCAAGAATGAAGTTTAAAGCAAGAAAGTGTAGAAGATTGGTACTGAGGAAGGGAAGATTGACTAATACGATCCAGTTGGAAATTCAAGGAGAAAGAATACCTTCAGTAACCGAACAACCGATAAAAAGCCTTGGTAAGAAGTTTGACAAATCACTAGGAGACCAGAACAACATAAAGGAATTCAGACAGCAAGTTAACCAAGGGCTGAAGGCAATAGAAGAAAGCAAACTACCAGGGAAATTCAAGGTCTGGTGTTACCAGTACGGTCTGCTGCCCAGAATAACATGGCCAATGACAATGTATGATATGTCCCTTACCACAGTGGAAGAAGTCGAGAGGAAGATTAGCAGACATCTCCGGAAGTGGCTGGGGCTTTACCAGACTAGGCCTATACAGCAGAACGGCGAGACTGCAGTTACCGTTCACCTCAGTAGTGGAAGAGTTTAAGGTGTGCAAGACAAGGGCCCTGATGACCTTGGAGGGGAGTAAGGATGAAAAGGTCAGTCAGGCAGGCGTGGAACTGAGGTCAGGACGGAAGTGGTCTGTGGCAAAGGCAGTACAAGAGGCCAAGAGTAGTCTTAGACATCGCGACATAGTGGGAGTGGTGGCCCAAGGCAGACTGGGATTAGGAGCAGGGAAAACTGACCACCAGAGCTGGTGCACAGCAGGGCCAAGAGAGAGAAGGGAGATGGTACAGAGAGAAACGAGAAGGAAAGAGGAGGAAGTTAGAAGGGCCCAGGCAGTGAGTCAAGGTAGTCAGGGTGCATGGACTAGATGGGAAGGAGTTAAAGACAGAAAGGTAATGTGGGAAGAGTTGAATAGATGGGAGCCCTGAGATTGCAATTCCTCCTGAAGTCAGTGTACAATCTTCTACCCACTCCAGCAAACAAGAAAATGTGGGGGATGCAAGAAGAGGAGAACTGTGGCCTGTGCGGTAAAAGAGGATCATTGAGCCATATTCTGTCAGGATGCCCAGTGGCCTTGAGCCAAGGAAGATACCGGTGGAGGCACGACAAGGTGCTGAGGGTATTGGCAGCAGTGCTTGAAGAGGAAAGGACGAGAAACAAGCAACAGGTCAGAAAGGGGCCGCAGTTCATCGGATTCTTGAGAGAGGGGGAAGTGAGGAAAGGAAAGAAGGAAAGAGGGAAAGATGTAGGGATACTCAACACAGCAAAAGATTGGGTCTTACAAGTCGACCTAGACAAGAAGCTAATCTTTCCAGAAGAAGTAGTGACAACAAGTCTAAGACCGGATGTGATCCTGAAGTCAAGTCAGACAAAGCAAGTAGTCCTTCTGGAACTGACTGTTCCATGGGAAGAGAGGCTAGAGGAAGCCCATGAAAGAAAGGCCTTGAAGTATCAGGAACTGGTTCAAAATTGCAAAGACCAAGGATGGAAGACACAATGCTTCCCAGTGGAGGTTGGGACCAGAGGCTTTATTGGCCAGTCAGTATGGAAGACACTAGGAGCAGTTGGTGTAAATGGGAAAAGGAGGAGAGATGCTACCAGAAGACTAACCGAAGAAGCAGAACGCTCATCACGATGGATCTGGATCCGAAGCAATGAACGTGATTGGAAAGGTCATGACTAGGCAGTATTGGCCACACTGCCTGCCCCGCCTCCCGGAGGGGGTCCTGCTAGGGGGCGAAACCCCCAACGATGGGAGGAAGCAGCTGAAGATGTCATGACGCAGTACTACTCATCCACTGTTTTCGGTAAAGTTTAGGCACAACAAGGGAGTACGTACTTCCAACGTTAAGGACGGCATTCTTGCTGCTGCAGCGCCACCTCGTGACATCGGCTTGAAGTAGCAGCAAGGAGCAGCAAGTTAACCATCGTGAGGAACATGTGGGGAGGCCGTGGTCGGTTATTAGCCTGACTAAATAGCGCTCCCAGCGGCCGGCCCAACAATATTGCCACCACCCTAGTCATTAACCCCAGCCAGCGAGAGATTGTATAAACACAGGTTAGGTCGGTTATGTGTGACATGGTTTCGATGTACCAGTTTGCTGTACCAGTTTGCTGTACCAGTTTGCTGTACCAGTTTGCTGTACCAGTTTGCTGTACCAGTTTGATCGATGTACCTTAAGCTTGCAGTTTGTCAAAGTTTTCTACTGTTGTAGGGTGAAGACTTGGCGGCTGGACAGGGAGGGCACCCTGCCAGAGGACCTGAAGTACCGTGGCGTAAGTCATATTTGCTTTATAGCCTTGTAAGAGATTCAAAGGCTTTTCAGTATTATGTTCAGTTAGCTTAGACTGTATCTGTATAGCCAGTATCACCGGATTTCGGTATAACAAGCTTCTGTATCTGTATTCGGCGTAATCGCCTGTCACTGCCTTTTACCCTCCCCCCCTCCCTCATGGCCCAACCGACTTCAGATTTCCACTTTACACATCTGTGGAGTGAGGAAAGCCGTGTAAAGTACATTTCCCAAGGGACCGAGATCGGTAGCATTAACAACAAGATTTTAACCTATAACCCCTGAGCTCTGGGCCAAACACCCTGCAGTTACGCCGCACGACGCCACTTAATGTCTTGGTTGGTGCTTAACAACGAAGTTGCTAAATGCACCTGTGTTATTTATGGCAGGTTGCCAACGCGGACGACCTGCCGAAGTACTACTATCGCG